>SJYT01062136.1:329550-362437 GCA_006410635.1 Cephalophus harveyi
ACTCCAGTACTTTGGCCACCTCATGCGAAGAGTTGACTCATTGGAAAAGACTCTGATGCTGGGAGGGATTGGGGGCAGGAGGAGAAGGGGACGACCGAGGATGAGATGGCTGGATGGCATCACTGACTCGATGGATGTGAGTCTGAGTGAACTCCGAGAGATGGTGATGAACAGGGAGGCCTGGCGTGCTGCGATTCATGGGGTCGCAAAGAGTCGGACACGACTGAGCGACTGAACTGAACTGAACTGAAGAAATTGTGTGTTGGACCTGTGATTCATTTGCCACGTCTCAGGTGGTCAGGAAGGCTGAGAACATCCTGGAGACTGGAGAATAGACAGAGGCTGATCTTTTCCATACACACAGCAGAGAATTCAAGCTGGAGGTGACAGGCCTTTGTCCCCAGCAAGTGGCCACCAGGCTGTGGGCTCACTGGGGGCCATCACAGTCTAGTAACCACTTTTATTTTTAATTAAAACAATTTTTGTAAATTTTTTAATCTTTTTTTTTTAGCCACACTGTGGAATTTTAATTCCCTGAATTTTAATTCAACTGGGGATTGAATTAGTTGAATTTTAATTCAACTGGGGATTGAACCCTAGTCCCTGCATTGGAAGCATGGAAACTTGACCGCTGGACTGCCGGGGAAGTCCCAGTAGCCACTTTCCTCGGAACTGGAAATGCCATATTGTCCTGTCCGCATGGTGGGTGCTGTGACTGAGTCTTGTCAGGGAGCTCCCTGACCTCCTCCTCTCTGAAAGCCTTTGGAACTCATGAGCTTTCCACTTCCTCTCACTGCTCATTGGAAGTCAGTGGGTTGGCTTTGGCAGGTAGATGGTGATGCTTGGATGTGGCTGGAATTGAAAGTATTTGGTAGAATTAGGATTTAGTGAGTTTGCCAGGCCAGAGGGCCAATCCATTTCACTTGGGCATCCTCTGCACCTTGATTGAATCTGTTTCTTCTGAGTCAGTGGAGCTCCCGGCTGCCTCCTACCCACTTAGTAGAATGGGAATCAGAGTGTGTGCCCTACATCTGACACTGAGCATTTCTGACTCTGGGCCAGCTCAGAGACTTTTGGCTAACTCTGTGGCTCTGAGATGTTTTTGAAAACTTGGGGGATTCTGCACTATGGCTTTCTGGCTAGGCTGCCTCTGATGTGGAGGGAACGGGAGAGATTTCTGTCTTCCAACTCAGGGCTCAATACACTGATTCTTGGGGAGCAAGGGGTCAGGTGGTGCCACTGGCCAGCCTGGGACATGATGGAGGAGCCATAAGATGGCTGTCAGACCAGAGGTCAGGGATGGAGTGAGCTGGAACCACCACTTCCAGGGGCTCAGGGTGGGGTCACAAACACTGAGCAAAGTTGTGGTAATGCTCAGGTTCCTAATATCTGTCAGGAGATGCCAACTCAGACAGAAGTCACCTCCAGCACCCTAGCCACAGTGTTGGCTGGGTCATGTGGGGAGTTGACACCCATCTGACCTCAATTTGTACATTCCTCGAAGGACCAGTGGCACCCCACTAATCCTGTTCTTCACAGAAGACCCTCAGGAGCTTCCTTTTCTTTTAAAAAGCTTTTTATTTTGAAATAATTTCAAACTTAGAAAAAAGTTCCAAACATACTACAAAGAATTCCTACATATCTTTCAGTCTGTTTGCTGCATATATTCTGTATCTTTCCATGTTTTTTAGTTGCTCAATTGTGTCCGACTCTTTGCGACCCCATGGACAGTAGCCCACCAGGCTCCTCTGTTCATGGGATTTCCCAGGCAAGAATACTGGAGTGGGTTGCCATTTCCTTTTCCAGGAGATCTTCCCACCGCAGGGATCAAACGTGGGTCTCCTGCATTGGCAGGCAGATGCTTTACCATCTGAGACATCAGGGGAGCCTTATATATATATGTGTATGTGTATGTGTGTATGTATATGTGTGTGTATACAGAAGTTTTTTTCAGAACCACTTGAAAGTATACTGTAGACATACTTGCCCCTTAATACTTAAGTTTGTGTTTCCTAAGAGCAAATGTATTTTATTACATAATCACAATATGATCATAAAATTCAGAAAAGAGAGCATTGATCTAACACTGTTATCTACTCTCCAGTTTGAATTCCAGTTGCACCAATTTCCGATTATGTATTTTATAGCTATTTTCCCTTTGTCCAGTATCTCATCCAGGATAAGCATTTAATTTTGGAGATAGGTGTCTTTAACTTCTTTACTCTAGAATCCTTCCCCAATCTTTCTTTCTTTTTCATGTCCATGGAGGTTTTCTAAGCATATTTAAATATAAAAGCATTTTCATGACTGTGACTTCTCTAAATGTTAACTCAAAGGAAAAAAAAAAAAAGCCTTTTTCAATTCCTTGCCTCTGAAGCCTCAAGACAGGTGGGTTTGACAACAATCTATTTTGGTCATGCCTGGGCATTTTTTTGGCTTCTCCATCTACACTGGTCTCAAATGATCCTGGAGTTTGCTCTTGGGTACACTGGAGAGGCTAGTAAGTACTTGTTGATTTGCCAGGAAAGAAAGTGGATTTGACTTCTGGATTAAATAACCCAAATGACATTCCAGGAAGGTTTTGCTGGTGTGGATAGAGAGACAAAGTGTTGGCACTTCCAGAGGTGAATACCTAGAGCATTAACCCAAGGTCAGCAGCAGGCTTGGAGTTCTTTATCTTATTTCCACCAGGCACTAAGTATACTAAGGTTCTCCTCCTCAAATTCCCCTGCAGGGGAGTCGGGAGGCTCCACTGCTGGTTAAATGCATCACATAGAAGGAGTGAATCACAGAGCTGTTAGGATCCTACACATTTTGATGTGTACTTTTTTGACCTCCTGCCTGGAGTCTGTAAATTTGGACCATCTTCTTAGGAGCAACAGAGAACAGATCTTCAAAGTCATCCTGTCCAAGATGGTAGCCAACTTCCAAGACTGTCTCCAGCCTTGCCTCCTCTGGTATCCACTTTTATGGAACTAGTCCCCTCCCAGGTGGATTTGGGCTGGCCTATATAGAATATGGTGAAAGCAACACAGTCTAACTTCAGAGGCTAAGTCGTAAAAGATAAGGCAGGCTCTACCTTGGTCTCCTGGCTAGCTTGTTTTAGAGGAAGCCAGCTATTAATATTTTGAGGACACTCAGTCATCCTGGTGGGGAAGCCCAGAGAGAGGAACTGAGTGCCTCCCCCTCCCCCAGCCAAGAACCAGCACTAACTTGCCAGTTATGTGAGTGTCATCTCAGTGGATCTTCTGGCTCCAGCCAAGCCTTCAGACGACTGCCACGTTGACCAGCATCTAACTGCAACCTTATGGGAGACCTGGAGGCAAAATCTCATATTCCAGGTGCTCCCAAATTTCAGACTCACATAAACTGAGAGATAAGAAATTACTATTATTTTAATGCATGAAACTTTCGGGGTTATTTCCTGTGCAGGAATACATAATTGGTACATTATTCCATTGAAAAGTATAGAGAAGCACACGATCCAGCAATTCCATTCCTAGATATATACCCGAGAGAATTGGAAACATTCCAACATGTTCATTGCAGTATTACTCACAACAGCCAAAAAAATGTTCACTGATCCATAGATACATGAAATGTGGTATATTTATTCTGTGGAATATTATTTGTCCATAAAGTGGAATGAAGTACTGATACGTACTGTAACATGGATGAACCTTGGCTAAAGTGAAAGAAGCCAGTCACAAAAGACCACATATTGTAAGATTCATTTATATGAATGGGTATAAATCTATAGATTTGCCAGAACAGGCAAATCTATAGACAGGAAGTGAATTAGTGGTTGCCCAGTGGTTGCCTAGTACTGTGGGGCATAGGAGAATGAGTGGTGAGCACCTGTGGATATAGGGTTTCTTTTTGGAGAGATGATGAAACTGTCCTACATTTGATTGTAGTGATGGTTGCAGAACCCTATGAATATAGTAAGAGCCATTGAATTGTATACTTTGAATAGGTAACTTGTATATGTGAATTACATCTCAATAAGGTTGTTATAAAAAAAATTATAAAGAGACAAGCTATCCTAGAAGCCTCATAGGGATTTAGTTCCTGTTCTTTTCGATGACAGTGTTAATGTCTCTCATGCCAGGTGTGTGGAAAAGGTCCTAAGAGATTTACCTGGCTACATGGTAGAAAAGAACTGCTGGAATTGGAAGCAAGGAGCAGATATGTGTTCTGCTAAAATCATTAAAGAGTAATTCTAACCTACCAAATGCTGTACAGTCAGAATCATGAACTCTAACCCTGACAAGATTAGACTTTGGGGAGGAGATTAATAATAGAACCTGGATTCCTAATTAAGACCTGGTGAGAATGTGGTTTCCACCCTCTGTGACAGTCAGCCACTGTCAAGAGCAGTTTTCTTACTCTGCTGGAGCTTTAGCCCAGATGTTAAGTGCCCCTCCCATTTCTTTTTTTTTTTTTTAAATATCAGATCACTGATGTTTTAGCCCAGAGCGTCTACTCTCAAATCTCTGAAGTTTCAGATTAGAAGTGGTCATGGGACTTCCCTGGTGATCCAGTGGGTAAGACTCTGAGCTTCCAATGTAGGGGACGCAGGTTCCATCCCTGGTCTGGGAACCAAGATCCCGCATGCCCCATGGCAAAAAAAAAAAAAAAGTGGTCTCTGCTTCACATCGGACTTATGCAGACCAATATGTTGGGCCCCCAAAAGTTTTGAAATTATTCAGTCAGTCGTGTCCAACTCTGCGGCCCCATGGACTGCAGCATGCCACAGTTCCCTGTCCATCACCAACTCCCGGAGCTTGCTCAAATTCACGTCCATCGAGTCAGTAATGTCATCCAACCATCTCATCCTTGGTTGTTCCCTTCTCCTGCCTTCAATCTTTCCCAGCATCAGGGTCTTTTCCAATGAGTCAGTTCTTCGCATCAAGTGNACCCCATGGACTGCAGCATGCCACACTTCCCTGTCCATCACCAACTCCCGGAGCTTGCTCAAATTCACGTCCATCGAGTCAGTAATGTCATCCAACCATCTCATCCTTGGTTGTTCCCTTCTCCTGCCTTCAATCTTTCCCAGCATCAGGGTCTTTTCCAATGAGTCAGTTCTTCGCATCAAGTGTCCACAGTATTGGAGTTTCAGCATCAGTCCTTCCAATGAACATCCAGGACTGATTTCCTTTAGGATTGACTGGTTTGATCTCCTTGCAGTCCAAGGGGCTCTCAAGAGTCTTTTCCAACACCACAGTTCAAAAGCATCAATTCTTTGGCCCTCAGCTTTCTTTGTGGTTCAACTCTCACACATATCATACATGTGTACAGTAGTCATACATGATTACTGGAAAAACCATTGAAATTATTACTTTTATTTATTTGTATATGTTTATTTTTGGCCATGTCTCATGATTTTCAGGATCTGAATTCCCCGACCAGGGATTAAACCTGGGCCCTCGGCGATGAGAACATGAAGTCCTGACCACTGAACCACCAAGGAACTCTCATTGCATTTATTTTTTTATGATTTTATTTATTTATTTTTGGTTTACTGTATCTTCGTTGCTGAGAGGGCTCTTCTCTAGTTGTGGTGCGAGGGCTTCTCATTGCGGTGGCTTCTCTTGCTGCAGAGCATGGGCTCTAGAACATGCAGGCTTCAGTAGCTGTGACCCATGGGCTTAGTTGCTCCACAGCATGTGGGATCTTCCTGACTTCGTGATGGAGCCTGTGTCTCCTGCAGTGGCGGGCAAATTCTTTACCACTGAGCCACCAGGGAAGCCCTTCTTCTTACTTTTAAAACAGTATCTGACTCTGCTTAATCCTATCTCCTTTTTCAAAATGTTCTTTTAGAAATAATTTTTTGTTTTTCAGAGCTTCATAATTTTTGTAAAATTTTGAGATCTCTTTTTATATTTTTTATAAAATTATAATTTTTGAGATCAAGCATAATTAAGATGGTCTATAGTTATTTAGCATAAATAAAGAACAGGGCAATTATAGTTTCTTTTTTCACACTCTTGTAGAGATTTTTTTGTTTAGATGTCATTAACATTCAGATGACAATTTTTTTCTGGTTTATTGAGATATAATTAACATAGAGCACTATATAAGTTTAAAGTGTACAGCATAATGATTTCACTTGCACATTTTGTGAAATAATTACAATAAGTTAACATTCATCATCTCATATAGATAAGTATCATTGTTGTATTATGTTTTTTTGTGTGTGTGTTTTGGAAACTCCGTGAACTCAAAGTCCACTTTTTAAAAAATATTTATTTATTTATCTGTTTATTTTTGGCTGCACTGGGTCTTTGTTGCTTCACATGAACTTTCTCTAGTTGCAGCAAACAGGGTCTACTTATTGCAGTGCACAAAATCTAGGTGCATGGGCTCAGCAGTTGTGGTTCCTGGGCTTAACTGCTCCTCGACATGTGGGATCTTCCTGGATCAGAGATAGGACCCATGTTCTCTACATTGGCAGGTGGATTCTTAACCACTGGACCACCAGGGAAGTCCTTTTTGTTGCTGTTGTTTTTAAGTGACATGATACTTAAAGTAAATTGTAGCAATCTTTTACAGATGAGGAAAGTGAGACCCAGGAACATTTACTGACTTGCTCAAATTGATACAGGTAAATACAACTGGGATTCTCAGTCTCAAATTCTACTTTTATTCTGTGTAACCTCTACCCACATGCAGTGGCACTGAATAAAAGGGATTCAGTATCTTATGAATGGTACTCATGATGACCATACTCAACCACTAAGTATCTGACCTGAGTTTTAATTTTTCTATCCAACTGAAGCCATTCCTGAATATATAACAAATACATTAATGTGTACTGTAAGAAATATAATGAAATATAACAAATTTCTTTAATTTCTCAGCCTAAACTCTTAGTCTTTTATGTTGAAATGAGAAGATTTAAGATCATTTTAGTTGTGAGTTTTTATTCTGAGATCCAGAAGTCTTTTAGAGTAAGTTATAAAACTGCTAAACGAACTGTGCCAGCAACTTACCCAAATTCCTCACTTGGCTGTTATTAGTGTCACCAGTAAGCGTTTTATTTTTATATATGAAAAACAATGCCTTCTTATCATCATGGTATGCTGGCGGGTTTCTCTTGGGGATATGGGGGTGTAGAATGAGGGATTTTAAAGAGGTTCTCACTGATACACAATGCTGGTACAAGGGTGAGGCAGATGCAAAATTTAAGGGCTTACCAAAACCCACAGCTATCAAGATAAATGCTATTTTAAAGGTATATTTTTAAAAAATCAAAATTAAAGAATTTTGATTCTTTAATCCAAAAGAATCAAAGAACCCATGATGAACAAAATGCTAGTATTTTAAGTAAAGGCAAGACCCGGCAGGGTTGGAATCAGAAAATGATGAATGATGTGAGTTCTACAAGTGCAGAGTCAGATTCTGTCTTATTTAGAATTTTGATATTCATCACGGATATTTCTTTTTTGGAAAAGAAAACATTGCACTAAAATATTGTTTATCTTGATTGCTGAATTTTTGGCACCCCCTTAAATTTTCTGCAGTTGAGACAAATATCTCTCTTGCCTCACCCCAGCCCTGAACATCTTTGCCAGGGAAAGCTGGCAAGAAGCTCCCACACCACCCACCCGATGTGTGCCTGGCTTTGTGAGCTGAAATTTCTCTCCCTGGCATCACTGATGGCAGGAGAAAACTTTTTTCAACTTTTTCCATTTGGACACATTTATCTGTTCACGGGGCACATCCTGCAACCAGGTGTTGTCATGGGGTCAGCTGACCCGACAGACCAGTGAGGGAGAGGGTCTTCCTGCTGAGTCTCCACATTCCCTGGATGAAAAGTAAAGCCTCCTAACGGAGGCACAAAGGTACACATTACGCACTTAATAATACCTGTCAAATTGATTTCAACTTCTCTTTGGTGTCACCTGAATGTTCTCAAATCCTCCATGTTTCTGACATTGGAGGACAGAGGAACCTGGCATGCTGCAGTTCACGCGGTTGCAACACGACTTAGCGACTGAATAACAACAAAATCTGAGGTTATTTTTCCTCTAACAATCAAACAAGAGGCTTGGGCATCATTGCATAGAGTTTGGGATGCTCCCAAGGGAAAGGGAGAAGGGTTTGTACTGCCTCTGTCCGCTCCTGCTTTCAATTTCCGCTGCCCTGACTCCCTAACCCTCAAAAAGTTCTTCCTCAGGCAGCTGTGATCCTCTCTGGGTAATGCTTTTCGCTCCATGCAGACACTTCTTTCCTCACATCCCCAAGGTATCAGCAACAAGGCTTTTTGTGTAAGAGACCTTTCCTGAAGGTTTGTGGGGAACAAAGAGACTACAGCATAGTTCAGGACAGGAAACTATTTAAATTTTTTAAAAAGATATGTTTGGATGAGCAAAGTCTAAGATCATTCACTGCCAGCAAATTTGCACTGTAAGAAGCACTAAAGGGGTGTTTCTCAGAGTGAAATGAAATGGTCTCTGATAGAAACTTGGATCTTTGGGAAGAATGAAGGGCAAATAAAAAGAGTAATATTAAGAACCATTTGAAAATACTTCATTTCTTTAAAATGCTTATGAAATAATAAGTATTTTACATTAAATGGCACAATATTAATTTTAAATAGACTGTGAAATGTTAGGATATATATATATATATTATCTATATCTAAGGATATATATATAAACTAAGATCCTGAAATATATGTATTTTTTCTGGCTGCACCACATGGCTTGCAGGATCTTGGTTTCCTGACCAGGGATTGAACACAGGGCCTAGTGTGAAAGTGCCAAGTCCTTACCACTGGACCGCTGGGGAATTTCCAAGGATATATATTTTAATTTCTACATTGACTACCTCATTTTTTAATTTTTTAATCTAATTTTTATTTTATATTGCAGTATAGATGATTTACAATGCTGTACAGCAAAGTGATTCAGTTACACATGTCTATTCTTTTTTTTAGATTTTTTCCTATATAAATTGTTATAGAATATTGAATTTAGTTCCTTGTGCTTATTCAGTAGGTCCTTATTGATTGTCTATTTTTTTATATTGTGGTATATATATGTTAATCTCAAACTTGCTAATTTATCCTCCTCCCCGCCACCTTTCCTCTTTGTGACCATAAATGTGTTTTTGAGGTCTTTGAGTCTGTTTTTGTTTTGTAAATAAGTTCATTTGTAACTTTTTTTTCAGATTTCACAGATAGGTGATATCATATGATATGACTTTTCCTTTATCTGACTTGCTTCACTTAGTGTGATCATGTCTGGGTCCATCCATGTTGCTGCAAATGACATTATTTTGTTATTTTTTATGGCAGAGTGGTATTTCATTGTGTGTGTGTGCCTCATCTTCTTTGTCCATTCCTCTGTCCATGGACATATAGGTTGCTTCCATGTCTCAGCTTGTGAATAGTGCTGCAGTGAACACTGGGGTGCGTGTAGCTTTTCAAATTATGGCTTTCTCTGAATATATGCCAGGAGTAGGATGCTGGATCATATGGTAGTTCTATTTTTAGTTTGTTTGTTTTCAGGTTTTTTAAAGAATCTCCATAAAAGTTTTTTAAGTTATCCATAGTGGCTACACCAACTTACATTCCCACCAACAGTGTAGGAGGGTACAGGGACCACTTTAAAAGTGCAAAGATTCCTTTAAAAACTGGAAATAGAACTGCCTTATGACCCAGCAATCCCACTGCTGGGCATACACATGGAGGAAACTAGAATTGAAAGAGACACGTGTACCCCAGTGTCATCACATCACTGTTTATAATAGCCAGGACATGGAAGCAAACTAGATGTCCATCAGCAGATGAATGAATAAGAAAGCTGTGGTACATATACACAATGGAGTATTACTCAGCCATTAAAAAGAATACATTTGAATCAGTTCTAATGAGGTGGATGAAACTGGAACCTATTATACAGAGTGAAGTAAGCCAGAAAGAAAAACACCAATACAGTATACTAATGCATATATATGAAATTTAGAAAGATGGTAATGATAACCCTGTATGTGCAAAAGCAAAAGAGACACAGTTGTATAGAATAGTCTTTTGGACTCTGTGGGAGAGGGAGAGGGTGGGATGATTTGGGAGAATGGCATTGAAACATGTATAATATCATATATGAAATGAGTCACCAGCCCAGGTTCAATGCATGATACTGGATCCCTGGGGCTGGTGCCCTGGGATGACCCAGAGGGATGGTACAGAGAGGGAGGTAGGAGGGGGGTTCAGGATGGGGAACACGTGTATACCTGTGGTGGGTACATGCTGATGTATGGCAAAACCAATACAATAATGTAATTAACCTCCAATTACATAAATTTATTATTTTTTTTAAAGTGCAAAGAAGCATACCAAAAAAGCTGATAGACAAAGTAGATTTCTGAAGAAGTATTTATTCCAAAAGAAGACAAGACAGGAAGAAGAGAGAAGCAAACAAATACCAGAGGACAAAGAAGGTGAAGGTGAAGTCACTCAGTCGTGTCCGACTCTTTGTGACCCCGTGGACTGTAACCTACTAGGCTTCTCTGTCCATGGGATTCTCCAGGCAGAATACTGGAGTGGATTGCCATTTCCTTCTCCAGGGGATCTTCCCGACCCAGGGATCGAACCCGGATCTCCCGCATTGGGGGCAGACGCTTAAGAACAGATAATAAAATGGTAAACCTATATCCAACCAAATCAATAATTACATTAAAAGTTAATAGTCTATAACACTTCAATTAAAAAGCAGAAATTGTCAGAACAGATAAAAATGCCTGTTCCAACTGTACCCTGTCTACAATACACATGAGAACAGTGGCTATTATCAGAGATAAAAAGGGTAATAAGCATCACCAGGAAGGTATAGCAATCATACATAACAGAGTTTCAGAGAGTTTTCATGAAGGAAACACAGAGTGACAGAATTCAAAGAAATACAGAAATGTGCTATCATAATTAGATATTTTAACACCTTTTCAGCCAAGACAAAATAATCATAAAAGATATAGAAGATTTGAACGCTACTATCAACTATCTTGTAAAGTGTTTGCCTATAATGCAGGAGACCGGGGTTCGATCCCTGGGTTGGGAAGATTCCCTGGAGAAGGAAATGGCAACCCATTCCAGTACTCTTGCCTGGAAAATCCCATGGACGGAAGAACCTGGTAGGCTGGAGTCCATGGGGTTGCAAAGAGTCGGACATGACTGAGCGACTTCACTTTTACTTTCACTTTTCATCAACTATCTCTGTCTTCCCAGGTGGTGCAGTGGTAAAGAATCCGCCTGCCAGTGCAGCAGATGGAAAAGACTCAGGTTCAGTCCTTGGGTCCAGAAGAATTGCCTGGAGAAGGAAATGGCAGCCCACTCCAGTACTCTTGCCAGGAAAATCCCATGGACAGAGGATCCTGGCAGGCTACAGTCCATGGGGTTGCAAAGAGTTGGACACTACTGAGCGCGTGCACACACACACACACACACACACACACAAACACACTAACTATCTTGATCTAATTGATATTTACAGAACAGTGTACTCAACAAAATGCACATTATCTTCATGTTCAAGTGCCCCTGATGTATTCACCAATGATCATACGCTAAGCCGTAAAACAATTCCCAGTAAATTTAAAGTGGCTAAAGCTGGGACCTCCCTGATGGTTCAGTGGTTAAGACTCAGTGCTTCCGCTGTAGGGGGCACAGCTTCCAACCCCACTGGGGGAACTAAGATCCTGAAAACTGCATGGTGCAGCCAAAATAAAAAATAAAATGAAATAAAATGGCTAGAATCATATAGAGAATGTTACCTGACCACAATGAAATTATGAGTCAATAATAATAATGTATGTAGAAAAATGTCAAATACTTAGAACTTAAATAGCATAGATCTAAATAATTAGTGGGCTTCCCAGGTGGCGCTAGTGGTAAAGAACCTGCCTGCAAATACAGGAGATGTAAGAGATGCAAGGTTCAATCCCTGCAACAGAAAGATCCTCTGGAGGAGGGCATTTCAACTCACTCCAGTATTCTTGCTTGGAAAATCCCCATATACAGAGGAGCCTGGCGGGCTACAGTTCATAGGGGCACAAAGAGTCATGCATGACTGAAGCAACTTAGCATGCACACAAATAATTAATACAAAAAGCCTTAGCAAATATTAGAAAGTATTTTAACTGATTGATTATAAAAATAAAATATACAAGGTTTGTGAGATCAGGCAAAACAGTTCTTAGAGATATATTTATAGCTTTAAAACCAAATGACCAAAAAAAAAAAAGACTTAGGTTTCACTTTCAGAAGCTAGAAAAAGAAGAACAAAATAAACCTAAAGTAAATTATGGGAAGGAAGTAAGAAAGAGAAGGACAGAAGTTATAAAAGAGAGAGCCGATAAACAAATTTAACAAAGCCAAAATTGGTTATTTGAAAAGGAATAACCCCCCGCTGTACTACTTCCCCCTTCCACCCACTGCAAAAAGAGAAGACAAACTACCAGCATTGGAAAGAAAAGAAAAGATATCACTACAAATGTGGAAATTCAACAAGTCTTTTTCATAATCCTAGCAACCTTTTAAAAATGACAACCTGATTCTAAAATTTATATGGAGGACCTATTGGTAGACTACCCAAACTGAAAGAAAAAGGAGCTGAAGGACAAGATAAGAAGGACTCATGCTACTTGATTTCAAGACCTACTGTAAAGTTATAGTACTCAAGACTCTATATCAAGATTCTATTATAAGGATCAACAAATAGGTTAATGGAACAGAATAGGAAGGTCAGAAATATAATATGATTTAATTTTTGACAGAAGTATTAAAGCAGTCAGACAGAGCAAGGAGACTCCATTGAATTATGCTGGAACAGCTAGATATGTGTAATTAAAAAAAAGACTCAAACATTAGCTTATATACAAAAATTATTTTGAGGTGGAGCATAGACCTACATGTAGAAACTGAAACTATAAAGCTTCACTAGGAGAAAATCTTTGTGACTGGTTGATAAGCAAAGATTTTGTTTTTTTAGACAGGAAAATGCAGGCCATAGACTGGGAGATATTCTGTGTACAGAAGGCCTTTATATAACAAAGGATTGGCATTTGGGATTTAGAAAGGACTCCTGTTGACTGTATAGAGCTTCTCCATCTTTGGCTGCAAAGAATATAATCAGTCTGATTTCAGTGTTGACCATCTGGTGATGTCCATGTGTAGAGTCTTCTCTTGTGTTGTTGGAAGAGGGTGTTTGCTATGACCAGTGCGTTTTCTTGGCAAAACTCTATTAGTCTTTCCCTGCTTCATTCTGCATTCCAAGGCCAAATTTGCCTGTTACTCCAGGTGTGTCTTGACTTCCTACTTTTGCATCCCAGTCCCCTATAATGAAAAGGACATCTTTTTTGGGTGTTAGTTCTAAAAGGTCTTGTAGGTCGTCATAGAACCGTTCAACTTCAGCTTCTTCAGCGTTACTGGTTGGGGCATAGACTTGGATAACTGTGATATTGAATGGTTTGCCTTGGAAACGAACAGNNNNTGACTTCCTACTTTTGCATTCCAGTCCCCTATAATGAAAAGGACATCTTTTTTGGGTGTTAGTTCTAAAAGGTCTTGTAGGTCTTCATAGAACCGTTCAACTTCAGCTTCTTCAGCGTTACTGGTTGGGGCATAGACTTGGATAACTGTGATATTGAATGGTTTGCCTTGGAAACGAACAGAGATCATTCTGTCATTTTTGAGATTGCATCCAAGTACTGCATTTTGGACTCTTTTGTTGACCATGATGGCTACTCCATTTCTTCTGAGGGATTCCTGCCCGCAGTGGTAGATATAATGGTCATCTGAGTTAAATTCACCCATTTCTGTCCATTTTAGTTTGCTGATTCCTAGAATGTTGATGTTCACCCTTGCCATCTCCTGTTTGACCACTTCCAATTTGCCTTGATTCATGGACCTGACATTCCAGGTTCCTATGCAATATTGGTCTTTACAGCATCGGACCTTGCTTCTATCACTAGTCACATCCACAGCTGGGTATTGTTTTTGCTTTGGCTCCATCCCTTCATTCTTTCTGGAGTTATTTCTCCACTGATCAGGGCACCTACTGACCTGGGGAGTTCCTCTTTCAGTATCCTATCATTTGCCTTTTCATACTGTTCATGGGGTTCTCAAGGCAAGAACACTGAATTGGTTTGCCATTCCCTTCTCCAGTAGACTACATTCTGTCAGACCTGTCCACCATGACCCTCCCGTCTTGGGTGGCCCCACACGGCATGGCTTAGTTTCATTGAGTTAGACAAGGCTGTGGTCCTAGTGTGATTAGATTGACGAGTTTTCTGTGAGTATGGTTTCAGTGTGTCTGCCCTCTGATGCCCTCTTGCAATGTCTTACTTGGGTTTCTCGTACCTTGGACGTGGGGTATCTCTTCTCGGCTGCTCCAGCAAAGCGCAGCTGCTGCTCCTTAACTTGGACGAGGGGTGTCTCCTTACCGCCGCCCCTCCTGACCTTGAACGTAGAATAGCTCCTCTAGGCCCTCCTGCACCCGTGCAGCCACCGCTCATTGGACGTGGGGTTGCTCCTCCCGGGCGCCACCCCTGGCCTCGTGCGCGTGGTAGCTCCTCTGCCGCCGCCCCTGGCCTCGGACGCGGGGTAGCTCCTCCCCGCCGCCACCCCTGGCCTCGTGCGCGGGGTAGCTCCTCTCTGCTGCCGCCCCTGGCCTCGGACGCGGGGTAGCTCCTCCCGGCCGTCGCCCCTGACCTCGGAAGCGGGGTAGGTCCTCCTGGCTGCCGCCCTTGACCTCCGACTGGGGTGGCTCCTCTCGGCCGTTCCTGCGCCGTCGCAGCCTGACACCCTCGGCCGCTGCCCCTGACCTAGGACGTGGGGTAACTCCTCTTGGCTGCCGTCCCTTGGGCATGGGGTCCTCCCGGCTTCTGCCCCTGACCTTGGACGTGGGGTAGCTCCTCTCGGCCGCGCTAAGTGCACCAGTCGCAGCCGCCGGCGCTATGTGCGCCGATAATATAGTACTTAATAGAGATCAGGCACTGTTGAGATAATTGATGAATTTATTTGTCCCTTATAGTTGATGAGTTAGGTGCTTCTTTGGTTGTTTTTTTTTAGTGACTTTAAAAAAAACTGTACTTATTTACTGCGCCGGCTCTTAGTTGCAGCACTCGGGATCTTTTAATTGTGGCGTGTGGGATCTTTAGTTACAGTACGGGAACTCTTAGTTGTGGAATGTGGGATCTAGTTCCCTGACCAGGGATCGAACCCAGGCCCCCTGCCTTGGGGCATGGAGGCTTAGCCACTGGACCACCAGGGAAGTCCCCAAGTTGGGTACTTTTATCGATCCTTTTGTATTATATTATCAGTGTCCCTCCTTGTAGCCATTAGGAAAGGAGATTCAGAGACATTAAGTCACTTGCCCAAAGTCACATAGTGTGTCAGCCGCAGAGTTGGGATTTGAACCTCACTCCTGGCCCCTGATCTGTGCTTGGATCCATTGCTCCCTAAGTCTAGAGTCTTTCCCACTGTGTTGTGTTAAAAATAGCATTGGCAGGTCTTGGCCCTGGAGTTGGGGCTGGCTCATGTAGGTTGACCGGCTGAACCTGGTGTAGAGTTAAATCCATTAAATCCTCACTCTGAGGATCCCTGTTTGGCAGATAAGGAAACCGAGGCAAGAACCCACCAGCGTGTCCAAGCACGTGTGAAGTCCCTGGGATGTCTCAGTTCTAAACCCGTCAAGCTTTCTTGAGGTTTCCTGTGCGTCTGAGGGGAGGCACAATCATTGCCTGTCACACGTTTTTTATTTGTTTTTTAATGTTTGTTTATTTCAGCTGCGCTGAGTCTTAGTTGCCGCATTCAGGATCTTTAGTTGAGGCACATGAGATCTAGTGCCTTGCCAGGGATAGAACCTGGGCCGCCTGCACTGAGAGCGCAGAGTCTTAGCCCCTGGACCACCAGGAAAGTCCCTGTCACATGTTTATAGTAACAGGACAGCCCAGTAACATAGAGCCGTTGCAGCAAAGGGGCGGTATGTCAGAGATCCTTGGCAGGTTCCAGTTGGCCCATTCGAACACCTTGTTTTGTTAAATGGTTTGGTTTCTGTCCTGCCTCTCGCCACCCAGTGGACAGGGCTCAGGGGAGCAGTAAGTAGGGAATTTTAACTTCTTTATAAAAGACTCGGGCATAGGTATGACTCTGTCCTTGAAAAGTTTGAAACCCAGTGAGGAGGCAGATAATTGACCAGCCACTCCCTCACTCCATCTGGTGTGGAGTTTGGCTTCGTTCAGCATTGTAGGACCTTTGAAATGGGAAGCCACGAGCCCCCAGCGGGTCAAGCTGGCCCCGGGGGCAGGTGCAGTGGCTGTGCGCACGGCCCCTGTGTCTCCCACAAACGGATGACATGCCATTTATAAGCCTGGCTTTGGCCTCTGCATCTGGACTGTGGTGGGGGCTGGTTTAATCGCTCTTTATTTTGAGATTTACACCCGTGAATGGGCCAAACCAATTTCAGTGGCAGCTTAGCCGATTTGTCTTAGAGCTTTGTGTTTAATAGAATGACTGGGGTGGCCTTTTTCCTTCGTGGCTTTAACGGTTTAACACTGGGTTAAAGCTCTTTGCTTGAAATAAATGGCCAGCCCTTCCCGCTCCAACCCCTCCATGGTGCTCTGGGGGTCTGGTTGAAATCAAATACAGTTTCTGTACTCTCTTCTCTGCCCTACACCTACAAGCTTTATATGTTCCTTTATTTGTAAATCTGTCTTTTAACAAGTAACCTGCTTTTTCAGCTTCACCAGCCTCCACCAAGACAGGACAAGCGGGGAGTTTATCCGGCAGCCCAAAACCTTTCTCTCCTCAAGTATCAACGCCAGTCACCACGAAAACGGACAAGACATCCACCACGGGAAGCATCCTGAATCTTAACCTGGGTCAGTTGAAATTTTGGGAAGCTTCTTTCTGTGGCAGCTGTGCATATTTCTGCAAGTTAAAATGTCCTCTTTTGTGTGTGGTTCTTTTTTTTTTTTTTTAAGGTTGGTATTTTAATTTAATTTTATTTGTTTTTGGCCATGTGGGATCCTAGTTCTCCGACCAGGGGTCGAACCCATGCCCCCCGTATTAGAAGCATGGAGTCTTAACCGCTGCACCACCAGGGAAGTCCTCATGTGTGGTTCTTGAACCACTCTTTTCTCTGTGCAAAATATTGAAAAGGTACAGTGGATGGAGATGAAGAGAGATCAGTAGAAGGAACTGGCACAGGATTGCTTGGGACTTGTTGAAATGCAAGGCTGTTTTATTCTGAAATACTTTAGGCCAGTGTTTACCACCTTACTTGCCCTTGACCACTGGAACTCAGTTTTACATGTATAAACATGTATATTTAAAGTTAAAAAAACTTACTGAGTCTCAGTAGATTCTTTCAAAAGTATTCTCTCAGGTCAAAGTCTTTAACAACACTTGGCACCAGGAATGCTAAACACTCAACTGTGAAGTTACTTTATTAATTCATTGCATCATGAGCCCGGATTTTGATTGAGCATCTGTTATGTGCTGTGCACTGTTTTTGGCCTGGGGCAGAGAGGCGAGTGTGGGCCTTGCTCTCTTAAGGAGCTAGGTTCTACAGAGGGAGAAATAATAATCAAACTGGAAAAAAACCAAGACAGGTCACGTCATCATGGAAGGTAAAAGGCGTTCCTTTGATAAGGGGAGAGCTGGGCAGGATGGCGGCGGGGAGCAAGAGGCAGTGGTTAGGGGAAGCCTCTGGGGAGGTGATATCCTGTCAAGGGTTTGTATGACAAGAAAAGCTAACCATGCCAGGATTAGGAGGAAGAACATTCTAGAAGGAAGAGGAATGTCAAGGCCTTAGGATCAGCCTGAACTTGGTGTGTTGTAGCCATGGTAAGGAAGCCCAGTGACACGTCCCAGTGGGTGAGGGGGCAGAGGTGAGGCGTTGAGGTCAGAGAACCCAGTGACCTTGTGGACTTGGAGGTGGGGCCATCTGGGCAGAGGAGTGATGTGACCGGGCATTGTAGAAGGACCTCTCTGAGTGCTCTGTGTCAGCCATTCTTCACCAGGCACAGCTCCCCCCTCGTCCCAGGGGACACTTGGCAATGTCTGGAGATATTTTTCAGTTGTTGCAGCTCGCTGGGGAGGCTGTTGCTACCAGCATCTAGAGCGGGCCCCGCAACGGAGATTTGCTGGGTCGTGCCCGGGCTGACAGATTTGGTTACAGCAGGAGAATTAGGAGCCAAGGGTTCAGTTTTCGATTTCATAAGTTTGAGATGCCTGCTAGATTCCTCGGTGGACAGGACATGAGGGCAGGTGGAGCCCTGGATCAGGCCAGGTCAGGGCAGAATATGTAATTCTGAGAATATTGATTTATTCATGGGATTGGATTCAAAGCAGTAGGTCTCATAACTTAGGGGAAGTGGGGAACGAGGGACGCTGCTGGCATGTGACTGCCGACCGGGGATGCTGCTAGACTTTCTGCAGTGCACAGAACAGTCCCCACGACAGAGAATTATCCAGCCGCGACGGCGGTAGTGCTAAGGTTCAGGGACCCTGGCCCAGAGCATAAAGAGAATGAGAGGCCTGAGCCACCTGCACGGGTCGTCGTTTAGTTGCTCAGTCATGCCTGACTCTTCGCAACCCCATGGACTCTAGCCCCCCAAGCTCCTCTGTCCATGGGATTTTCCAGGCAAGAACACTGGAGTGGGCTGTCGTTTCCTTCTCCAGGGGATCTTCCCGACCCAGGGATCGAACCTGAGTCTCCTGCATTGTGGTTCTTTGCCATCAGGGTAGCCCATTTGCGCATGTAGACCTTAGAAAAAGTGAGCGGAGGAGACTGAGAAAGGAGCCGGAGACACGCAGAAAGCAATGCTCGGGGTGTATGATCCAGAGCCCTTTGAATACACCAGGTTTTAGGGAGGGAGGGCAATGGCACCCCACTCCAGTTCTCTTGCCTGGAAAATCCCATGGACCGAGGAGCCCGGTGGGTTGCCGTCCATGGGGTCGTGAAGAGTTGGACACCACTGAGTGACTTCACTTTGACTTTTCACTTTCATGCATTGGAGAAGGAAATGGCAACCCACTCCAGCGTTCTTGTCTGGAGAATCCCATGGACGGGGGAGCCTGGTGGGCTGCCGTCTATGGGGTTGCACAGAGTCGGACACGACTGACGCGACTTGGCAGGAGCAGCAGGGAGGGAGGGGAAGCCACCTGTGTGGAGTGATACTCCACCTGAATTCCTAGCCTCTGGCGGTCAGTGCCCTCCTTGTCCTGAGATGCCATTTTCAGATGGAGGAGCTGAGGCCTGGAGAGGGGGCCCCAGGGACTGGGATTGCGGAGGGAGAGGTGGCGGGGCTGGGGTGCATCTCTGTCCCCACAGAGGCAGAGGACGTGTTCACCCCTGTCACCTGATCGTCCGGCCCAGAAGTGATGGGACAGGCTGGGCAGTGGCTTGGGGGGCTCCCCCTCAGGTTGGCCGGGGGAACTCATTTGAACACATGAGGACCCATCTGCGCCCCTGGGGATCACGCCCGTTCTCAGCAGTGTGGCTTGCTTTCTCACACTCTCCTCCACACCCTCGAAAAGAAAGCTGTACGGAGACGTTCTCACGGTCACCCTTCCTAGTTGCCAGTCATGCATGGCCGCACTAGCTCCTTCCCTAAACGAGGCTGTCCTTGGGCATGTGTGCAATGCTCTGGGTCTTTCTGTTTCACTTGAGTCATGCGGTGGGAGAGAAAGGTTTTCTCCTGGCGTGTGTACCGGTGGTGGGCTCAGCGGAGTCCCAGGCTCTCTTTGCAGAAGCTCCCTGCCAGCTCCTTCCATTCCTGGGACATAGGCTTCATGTCAGTGGAAACAAAAGCATTGGCAATGTTGGCAGTTTATGGGCTGGGATTTCAGTTACCCGATGCCAAGAGGATCAGATAGGGACTGGTGAAAAGTGCTGTGAATGGGTAGAAAAATCAGAAAGTGGAGGGAAATAATAATTCTCATGGCACTTGACGTCTGGCATCCCTGTAACCACTTTGAGCAGAGAGAAGTGAGAGTGTCAGGGATAATAATGACATTATTCTATCTAACAAAATAGTGTTTCATTAAAAAGCAAAACAAAACCAAAAACTAGAAAAGGCAAAACTATACAGATGGAAAAAAGATCACTTATTGCCTGGAGTTGGGGAGGGTTTGACTATACATCACAAAGGGATTCTTCAGTAGATGGAATTGTTCTGCAATCTGTCCTGGTGGTTACTTGCGTCTGCGCAGGGGTTAAAATTGATGTATTCTCCAAAAAGTGAATTTTACTCTCTGTGTTTGAAAACTTTTAAAAAATATACAGTGACCTTCAAGGTAAGGTAATAGCACCATTGCACAGAGAAATAAAGTTTCCTACCCAGGATCACACATGGTTTGTGGTTGAGTCTGGCCTTTAGGTTTGGGTCTGTCTGCCGTGTGTAGCTTGTGTTTTTAACCAAGACACGTGAACTGCAGTGCTGCAGGACAGGGCTTATTTTCACTTTCATGGGCTCTTACCACCTAGTGCTGCAGGGTTAGTTGGCCCAGCTGTAGGGGTCAAGGGTCAGGTGAGGATTTGGGTGGCAGTGGAAGGAAGCAGCTCCCACCTATTGAACTTGTGCTGTCCAACCCTGAATTTTCAAGAAAACAGAAATCCAGGTTTTTAATAAGAACTCTTGTAGGTTTTAAAAGTTGACCATCAGTTTCATTAAAAACCTCTGTTTGGGAATTTCCTGAAGGTTCAGCGTCTAGGACTGTGCTTTCACTGCCAAGGGCAAGGGTTTGATTCCTGCTCAGGGAAGTTCCCTGGTGGCTCATACGGTAAAGTGTCTGTCTACAATGTGGGAGACCCGGGTTCGATCCCTGGGTCGGGGAGATCCCCTGGAGAAGGAAATGGCAACCCACTCCAGTACTCTTGCTTGGAAAATTCCTTGGACGGAGGGGCTTGATAGGTTGTAGTCCATGGGTTTTCGAAGAGTCGGACATGACTGAGCGACTTGACTTCACTTCAGGGACTAAAATCCTGGAAGCAAATTAAAATAGATAAACAAGGAAGTAAGTTAGTAAATAAACCAACCCACCCATCACTTTTTAGACCAAAGAAACAAGTACAACCAAAAATATAGCCAGCCCCCTGGTTGAGTACCAGTTGGATACTGTTAGGATTTATTTTACAGCATGACGGGAGGAAGGCCCTGCTTGCTGACATACGGGGCCTCACTTGCTGTCTTGGGCCCTTCTCTCTGCTCTAAAATAAGGAGCCAAGTTAGGCAGATGGTTCTGGCTACTTCTGTGCCTCTCTGGCAGTTGATAAGATGAGTCCTGAATAAGAACGCGCTTGTGGCACGGGGTGGGGTGGGGGTGGGGTGGGGTGTTTCTTTCCTTCATCTCACTCCTCTTTGCTTTTTCTGGGAACCTTCTCTCCTCCTGTCTCATGCATGGTGTTTGCTTTGGGCTCAAAAAACTCAGCAGTTCGTCATACTGTTAGTGACAAGATGTGCCTCAGTGCCCCGTCAGAGACGCCGATGATGGGACGTCCTCAGACCCGAAAACCTGCCTCTCGGTTATTCTTCCACCGTTGCTGTCACCAGCAGAAGGCAAGACTTTGGATGCCAGGCATTCTTTGAGGATGTGGATGCAGGGCTGGGCACCTGGTTTTCCAGATGTTGTCTTGATTTTGTTTAAGAGTGAATGAGGTGAGGAAGATCTCTGCTTTACTGATTGATGAGAGCATCTGCCCGGGTGTCTTGTCTAAAGATATTGTTCCTTTGAAGGAGCCATTATCTTGTGCCTCCTGAAAGACCATTTTTATTGTCTGCCTGTGTCTTTTGAATAAAGGAGTTTTTTTTTTTTTTAGCTTGAAAAGAAGTGCTTATGTTTTTGTATTAAAACTTTTTTCCGGTGGGGGAGGTGCATGACTCATGGCATGCAGGAGCTTAGTTCCCGGATCAGAGATGGAACCTGTGCCCCCTGCAGTGGAAACTTTGCCTTAACCACTGACTGCCAAGGAAGGGCCCTTAAACCATTTTGTTGTGATGACTGTTTCTCCTGTGGCTGGAGCCTTAGGTAGTGAGATTTTAGTCCGTCACATGTCTAAGCTGGCTTGTCTTCTCTCAGGACACCACAGGGATGGCTTGGCTGTTTGTTAGTGTGTTTTGACTTCTGCAGAATCACACAGTTGAAGAAAAAAATTTGTTTTTATAAGTAATGAATGCACACCGGAAACACATAGTCAAAGTACGATCCCACGGTCTGTAGCTCGCCAGGCTCTTCTGTCCATGGAATTCTTCGGGCGAGAATCCTGGAGCAGACTGCCATTCCCTTCTCCAAGTCAAAGTACAGAAAGATGCTTACTGAAAAGGCAGTCTGCGCCTGCCACCTCTGGTCACCTGTTCCTCCCTTTATCCTCCCCCTGCTGCCTGCCAAAAGAGAGTGACCAGTGTTGGCTCCTGTTTTTGGTCCATCCTCTGCCCCTGCTGGCTCTGTTTGGTCTCTTGGAGAGCTTTTAGACATCAGTCTGGGTGATCTGGTCCCCAGTTAGCAGTGTCTAGACACTTTTGAAGCAGGGAGTCCGGGTCAGGGCGCTGGACTGTGTATCTCATGTGGGATCTTAGTACCCCGACCAGGGATCAAACCTGTGCTCCCTGCGTTGGAAGGTGGAGTCCTAACCACTGGCCTTCCAGGGAATCTCCTGGACCCCTTTTTATTGTCCCAGCTGGGACGTGAGCGCTACTGCCATCTAGCGGGTGGAGGTCAGGGTTGCTGTCAAACGTTCTGCAGTGCCAGAACCCCTCCTGGCCCCCTACCCCCACCCCGAGGCCCAAATGCCCACACCGAGAAGCCCGAGAACACATATGTTAGTATCTGCATTTCCTTTTCTTTCCCGCACCAGCGAGTCCTTGACTGACTATTTTCCTTTTCATTAAACAGATGGGCTTTCCATATCACCACACAGAGAGCTATGCTGCTGTTATTTTAGCGGCTGTATTTTATTCCCTGTAAAGGTGACCAGTAACTGATTCATCCAGGCACTTTAGTTATTTGAGGAGATCTCCATTTTTGCTGCTGGAAACAGCTGTGATGAAGACCCTTTTGCCCAGGTGGTAGTGAACAGGATCTAGAAACAGGATACATTCCTAGAAGTGGAGTTGCAGGTCAGAGGCCTGGAGCTGCTGACATTGGGAAAGATATTGCCAGATTGCCCTCTGAAGGGTGGTTCTGATTTATGCTCCCTCCAGCAATGCAAGGATTGCGCCTTGTTTCTCTAGCCTGGGTGTTTTTTTTTTTTTTTTTAATCCCTGGTTTCCATTTATAGCCTAAGCTGTCCTCCTATCAACTGAGAAGTTCAAAATGTTGACAGCCAGGGTGGATTTTGCAGATATTCCCGATATAGAAGGACAGAGGTGGAAGGAGTCCTGATAAGCTACTAGGAGCTAAATGAGAAAGAGAAGCTCATCTTTTCCCCCTGCGGAGGACAGTTGAGTCCACACACAGCTGAAAATTTGAGAAAGATAATTACATCTGGCTTAACTCCTGAAGGTCCGCTCTCAGGGACCCTGGAGTAGTCCCCTCCCTGGCTTTTGGTGGTTTCTCTTTAGAATAAACATCACAATAGCTCACTGACCCGGTATTTTGTAAAAAGAAGTGCTTTGTCTTTTCATTCTTTTTGATTATGAATATTCAGTTTTTAGGCTAAGGTTAAGAGATTGCCCTTTCATAGACACACAAAGGAGGCAACATGCCCTTTCGGCTTCCCAGGTGGCTCCGTGGTAAAGAATCTGCCTGTCAATGCGGATTCCTGGGTCAGGAAGATCCCCTGGAGAAGGAAATGGCAGTCCATTCCAGTATTCCTGCCTGGGAAATCTCAAGGACAGAGGAGCCTGGTGCGCTGCAGTCCCTAGGGTTGCAAAGAATCAGACATGACTGAGCGCACAGGCAAAAACAAAACAAAACAGCGCAGTGTAGACACACACAGGTACACACGTGCTCGTACTTGATTATCTTGGTGATGTGTAGATCTGTTTGTATGAACCCCAAGGTTTCATACAAGATGCATAAGGGTTAAGGCTAATCATGAGGCATTTTCGTTACTCACAGACAACATTGGTCCAATACAGGGGCTTACAGCCTTACCTGCCAATTGTAAACACCTGGGGATCCTTTATATGGCCAGTGCTCAGGCCTCCCCTGCTGCTGGTGAATTCAGTCTCTGGGGGTGGGGCCAAGTAGTCAGGGTTTTGTTTTTTTCTTTTAAAGCTCTGGACTGGACAGGGAGCAATTTCAATGTGCAGCCAAGGTTAGCAGTCAGGGGTCCACAGTTTCTAGCCTGTGAACCAAATCTGGCCCCCAACTTGTTTTTGTAAATAAAGTTTTATTGGAATGCAGCCACATCATTGAACACATTATTTTATGGCACTCAGCAGAGCCTATACACCTGCAGGGCTTCATTTATTCTGTGGCCCTTTATGGAAAAAATTTGGTTGACCCTTGCCTGATACGGTCAATGGGGTTTTTCAGTAACAGCTGTGTGGAATCTGTTAACCACATAGGAATGTTGTAGAGGACAGGGTGTCCTCCTGTAAAGTAGGCAACACCGCCATCTCCTGCTACTCCACTTCATGGAAGGTATTTTTGTGAGATACTTCTTTTCCAACTTTATGCTTGAAACGGCTGCCTGCAGGTTCCCTCTGGAACGCAGTGCTTCATTTCTGAGAGCAGAAATGACGAGACGGGCCTCCTGTCTTCCCCCTTTTACTGTCTTGTTCTTGGCTCAGCAGTTGAAGCCCTTAAGTCCTGATCACACTGTTGTTTAATCGGATCTTCCTCTTTTCTGTATCCCCAGTTGTCCTCCTCTTTTTTTTTCCTTTTTTATCTCTTTTACTCTCTCTGTTTACTTTGTAAGATGCCTCTCCAGTAAAATTGAATGAATATTCTTCCCCTGCTGAAGTAGTTGTGCACTCAGCCATTCTCCTCGCAAGCATCTTCAGTCCTGGCCCCAAGAGGCTCTCTGAAGGTCCCCTGATCAGCGTGTGCACACACACCAGACAAACACATGCGTGCACACACAGGTCATTTTTTTGGGAGCCATTGCTTTAATGACAAGGATGCTGTCCCTGTTTGCTTTGAAAGCTCACTTTTGGAATCTCGCTGGTGGCCAACCCGGAGTGTGTCTTTGGGACAGGGCTATTCCTCATACCTCGTTACGGTGATAAATGAAGTTGGAGCGATTTGTGGCTCCAGTCATCTATGAGTGGGTTGTGTGGGGCTTTGGGGAGACTTCCTGTGGCCCCTTAAAAGGGTAAATCTCTGGTGTGTGGTGTTAGGAGCATGCCCCCTTCCTGGGTGCAGGGCAGAATGCAAGGGTCATGTTAAGGGGGAGAATGAAGGCTTCGGAGGAGCCCTGCAGTCCAGCGCTCAGTCTGTATCTTGGCCTTTGTACCAGGCTGGTGGCTAGAGGTGGCCTTCTGGGTGGGGGCAACAAAGAGATGGGAGAAGTCAGGTAGTGAGCGCATGAAAGTGAAGTCGCTCAGTCGTGTCTGACTCTTTGCGACCTCATGGACTGTAGCCTACGAGGCTCCTCTGTCCATGGGATTTTCCAGGCAATAGTACTGGAGTGGATTGCCATTTCCTTCTCCAGGGGATCTTCCTGACCCAGGGATCGAACCCAGGTCTCCTGCATTGTAGACAGATGCTTTACCGTCTGAGCCACCAGGGAAAGTGAGCGCATAGCCGGTGGAACTAGCTCACAGGTGGCTCATCTTTGTTCTTGATGGGTCCTTGAGGGATCCCACATCCTTTCTGACCCTGACCCGCTTTCAGGGATTGAGAAGAGGAGTTGGGTGCCCCCAACCCCCTTATCAGACCCCAGGCGCATTCTCTGCTTGGGGTCTTGGAGGCGACGTCAGGGTGAAAGACCGTGCTTCCTTCCTGCAGAGTCTTTCACTGTTTGCTGGCCTTTGCTACTTCCACCACGTTGTCCCCTTTTTATGTTTTGGGGAGTAGCTAGAGGAGGCAGCAGAGGAGGTAGGGAAGGAGTTCAAGACATACAAGCTCGTGGATCCTTTGGAATCTGGCCAGCTTGCTCATACAAAGACCCACCGCAGACGTGGGGGTGACCTGAGTCATTAAGTGGTGGCCTTTGCCTGCCATCAGGGTGAGGAGGAGTTGACGTCTTACCTGAGCAAGAAGACATAGGTTCATGTCCAAGACTAATCGGTCCCCATTCCTCAGATAGATGCCAGGAGTCAAAGGGAGGTACAGCACGCGGGCAGGAGGGTCTGCCTGTCTTGTATTTCCCCTTTCCTTAAATATCTATCTATGCATATGGCTAGGCTGGGTCTTACTTGTGAGATCTTTGGCCTTCCTTGGCGGCTTGTGAACTCTCAGTTGCAGCACGTGGGATCTAGTTCCCTGACTAGAGACTGAAACTGGACCCCCTGCCTTGGGAGCACGGAGTCTTAACCTCTGTACCACCAGGGAGGTTCCTGTTTACCCTTTCTTTCTAATTTGAGCTCCAGACTAGGTCAGTGAAGATCGAAGTCTCTGTGGTAAAGGAGGAGTTGGGCTTCCCGTCTTTATCAACGTGTTCTCTGCAAGGCTCAGCGCCTGTTTAGGTTACAAGCCCGCTCTGTTCAAAGCAAACGGGCCAGACTCAGTGTCACTTTATCTGCTTTGTTGAGGTTGAACATAGCGTAACCTCTGGCTTTGGAGGATCCACAGCGATGGTGAGCTTCCTAGAAACCAATGATCTGGCTGGGATTGTGCATTCTCCGTATTGAAAGCAACTCAGGCGATAGTTCAGTAGAAACCAGCCAAGTGTTCTCTCAGGCTCTTATCACCAAGTCAGCCCAGGCCATCGAGTAGATAATATTGTTGGGATTAACAGAGACATTTTAGGTTTTTTTCCTCCTGGGCTCAAAAGCGTGTTTTCCAGAAGAAGCCAAGTGATGAGCGTTATTCACTAGTTCCCTCCAGTGCCTGATCTCATGAGGGTGTGGTGGTGTCTTCCAGATCGAAGCAAGGCCGAGATGGACCTGAAGGAGCTGAGTGAGTCTGTTCAGCAGCAGTCTACTCCTGTTCCTCTCATCTCTCCCAAGCGACAGATTCGCAGCAGATTCCAGCTAAATCTCGACAAGACGATAGAGAGTTGCAAAGCACAATTAGGTATGTGTCTCGGTTTGCTTATATCATTATCACCATCATTACTGTCTTTAGGGGGACCACCCGGATGAAATGAAAGCCCGATCCTGGCTGCTGTTTTCGCAGCAGGTTTAACTTCGGCGTGTTGGTTCAACAAAAAGTCATTTCTCATGGCAGAATATTTCACATTTGCTAGTTAATTGTTCAGCGGGTATTTTGAGTTTGTCAGAGTGCATTCTTTGATTGTGGCAGCCTGCTGATTCGAGGTGCCGCTTGTAAGAAAGTTTGGAAGCAGGAAGAGCGTCCTGAGTTTGCCGTTGTGCTTCTCTGCACATGTCGGTGTCTCCACTTCAGCATCACGCGTATCCCACAAGTGTCCCCAACACAAACCCTTCCCCTCCAGGCTGGGCCACGCTCCCCTGCCCCCAGCACATGCATCCTGTTTCTGTATCTGTTGCCCCCCTTCCTCATCCCCATGCTGCCTGCCTTTTTACACTGCCTACCTGAATCCTATCCCTAAGGCTGAACTTGGGCATCACCTCCTCCAGGAAGTCTTCCTTGACTGCCCTCCCCATCTGCCCACCTCCTTTGGTACTTTATGGCTCCAAAGCATCAGTGGTCCTTTTGTGTGGGGGGTATTCCTCCCAGTCTAGACTGGAAGCTCCTTGTGGGCAGAGAGGTTTGTCTTATAAAGATGTTATAAAGACTAGCCTTCTCCAAGGTACTTGGTCTTATACACATAGTGATGCTCTAGAATGTTTGTTGAAGAGGTAAATGAAGTCAGAAGGTATTTATAAGGAAATAGGGGCTAGCTGGGTCTCAGTAGAGAAAGCCAGTCCAAGATGAGATTTCCATGTCACTGGGTGCTCTGGACCTTTGGGTGAGAAAGGAGATAGCTGGGAGGCACTGAGGCTGTCTGAGGAAAGCGTTCCTTGCTGGGTTGCCCGTTTGTTTAGGACATTGAGTGACATGGATGAAATTTTGCAGGCTGTATCCCTCTTGGGTTCTTCCAAGCAGCTGGTCTAGCTCCTCAGTTTGTTGTTGTTAATAAGGATTTATGGAGGACTTCCCATCCCCCTGCCCTGTGCATAGATTGTCTTGGAAGTTTGATACTGTTATCAGACCCATTGTACAGGTGAAGAAATGGAGGTTCAGAGAGGCTGTTCACTCGTTCAGGGTCACACAGCCAATAGAAGCGGAGGAGCAGGATCTGAATTCACATCCTTTGGGCTCCAGTATCCAAGCAGGTGTGGCCATGCTTGTCAGTCTGGTGTCCAGCCTTTAGTTACCAGTTGCACAAGCCCTGAGATCCAAAAATTAAACCAGATTTGGTTTTTAGATTCTTGCAATTTGTGCCCTGGAGGAGGTGGATATAATTCACTCTTGACCTGCTGGGCTGTTTGTGGCTCTTAGCCTTTCACAGGTTTCTTTTCCGTGACCCCACTCATGGCAACCATTGCTCTAGAATGAAGACAATACAGAGCTGATGAGGATTTCCTCTTTTCAAAATTGTAGGGTATTGGATTACTTACCTCCAGGTGGGTGACGCTCACTACTGAGAGCAGGAAGGAAACATGAATAGGTTAAATGAAACTATTGTTAGAAATAGGCTTTTGCCCATTTTGGCTTGTGTATATAGGAAACTCCTGCTATTTTATTGTTTCTCCTTTTGCTTGAGACGTGGGTGACTTTCCTCTGGACTCGGTTACAAGCAGAGCAACAGTAGAAACACAGTGGTGTTGACTCTGCTTCAGGGCGGGGAGCCCGGTGGGGGCTGGGCAACTGGACCGCCTGGAGACGGTGCTCCCCAACCGGAAGGGGCCAGTGGTTCTCAGCCCCAGCCAGCCTTGCAGGCCTGTGACCCAGAGTGGCCGGGTCTTCTGCTCTTGGAGCACAAGCCTAGCATCTTAATTTTTGTGTGAAACGTCCCGATTTATGAATTGGCCAGGACGTTCTAAGTTAAAAATAAAAACAACACAATGTTGGAAAGCATTGGGTCAAACCATTGCTTCCTAAATAACACGTCTGCTCCTGTGGCTCGTGGGCTGTGAGTTTGCATCTCCTGCTTTAAGCCTTGGCTTATTTCTTGGAGTCCTGGGCACAAAGGATGGAAGACTTAATGCTCTGGGAATTCGTGGGAAGGGCCCTAGTGGCCTTGCCTCTCTGTCTTGGTTTTCTTTGTGTCCCAGGACAAGTGATTTCTCAGGGCCTCTTTTTTTCTAATCTGTAAAATGGATCAGTTTGAACAACTCCTGTGTAGCATTCCCTTCCACCCCTCCCATTCTCTGTGTCCCAGTGAGTTACCCATGCTGCCAAGATTGAGCTCTGGATAAATTAGAAATTCATCTTGAAATGTCAGTAACTGAAACCCTCAGCAGACAAGTTCCATTTGTCACCTGTAGGCAGCTGCAACTTGAGTCTACTGTTAACCCCCTACCAGGCCAATGTGATGCAATGTGAAATGTTTCTTTTTTTTATTCCAGCGTTGGGCGTGGAAAATGTTTGCGTTTTTTTGGTCCTGCTCTTTATTCTGTGACTACGCCACATGCTGGGTTTTCTTTTTGAATTTAGGCATAAATGAAATCTCGGAAGATGTTTATACGGCTGTCGAGCACAGCGATTCGGAGGATTCTGAGAAGTCAGACAGTAGCGGTAGTGACTCTATCAGTGATGAGGAACAGAGGTCCAAGAATGAGCCAGAAGATGCTGAGGACAAAGAGGGGGCTCGGATGGACAAAGAGCCATCTGCTGTCAAAAAAAAGCCCAAATTGCCGAACCCAGTGGAGACGAAAGAGGAGCTGAAAGTCAGCACGTCACCAGCCAGCGAGAAAGCGGACCCAAGCTCGGTCAAGGAGAAGACGAGCCCCCAGCCTGAGAAGGACTTTTCAGACAAAGCAAAACCCTCGCCTCATCCCACAAAGGATAAGCTGAAGGGAAAAGATGAGACGGATTCCCCAACAGTGCATTTGGGCCTGGACTCCGATTCAGAGAGCGAACTTGTCATAGATTTAGGAGAAGACCATTCTGGGCGGGAGGGTCGAAAAAATAAGAAGGAACCCAAAGAACCATCTCCCAAGCAGGAGGGTAAGTGATTGCACCCGTTTCCGGTTTCTTGGTTTGGTGTGAGAATGCCACCTTGCCGTTTGTAGTATCACATGTCATGTCACCCTCTGACATCGTGAAGGGTGGCACAGCAAAGCTTGGATTGGGTCCTGGTCACCCAGCTAGTTACTGAGCGGGACCAGGCCTTAACCTGGGCCTGCCTACCTTTTACCTTCTCAGTACCCAATGGGGTCGATTTTGAACACAGGAAAAGAAGTCTCCTAGAAAGTAGTAGTTGCTTTTAACAGTCAAGTCATTTTGAACCTAAGCAGTTTCTTTTCCAATGTGTTCACTTACATGCCTAAAGTGTTTGTCAATGTTAAGATATTGAACAGGGCTGAAATTGTTAAAAGTGTTCAGTTCAAAGACCTTGATGAGTTTATTCTCCTTTACCTCCCATCACGCTGCCCAGGCATCTCAAAACACATTTTCTTACTAGAGTATTAGACCTTTTGGGTCGGTGGCACCAGACTGCTGTGTTCTTCTTAAGGCCTCTAGAAATCCAAGGGGGAATTATTGTATGATAGCCACCTAAGCCTGTGTTCTGCCATATTTGCATTTAACTGACATGGGCCCGAGGTTTCTCAACCTTGACACTAATTGACTTTTTATGCTAGATAATTCTTTGTCCTGTGTATTGGAGGATGTTTAGCAGTATCCCTGGATGTAAGTAGCATCTACCCAGTGGTGGCCTTCAGAAGGGTCTTAACAAAACAAAATCTCTCCTAGTTGCGGACTACTACCTAAGCTCCCCCTTCACTGCTGTTAGGGACCGAACCAGCAGTGGCTGTTCTCAAGCCCGCTGCATCCCAGGCATGTTGGCAGACCCCCCAGTGGAACATGGGAACGATTTGAAAGATATCTGGCCCATGGGCGAAGCAGTCAGCGAATTTCTCAGCTGGCTTGGCAAGTGGGTGGTGAGGGGATTCCAATATACCCAAGAAAGATAATGAAGAATTAATTAAGGGCCCAGGAGAGACACGGCCAAAAGACAAATTGGAGGTTGTAGCCATAAAACCTCTTGTACTTTGTGGGTTACATAAGGGGATAGCCAGGTTTAATCCTGTGGCTCAGTGGTAAAGAATCCTGCCAATGCAGGAGACGTAGGTTCGATCCCTGGGTTGGGAAGATCCCCTGGAGAAGGAAATGGCAATGCACCCCAGTATTCTTGCCTGGAGAATGCCATGGACAGAGGAGCCTGGTGGGCTATAGTCCAGGGGTCACAAAAGAGCTGGACATGACTTAGTGACAGGCAACACACAGCAGGAGGTAACTTCTCAGTCATGTGTCCCCTGGGGATTTCTTAGTCTGGCTGCCTAAACAGGAGGGGGATGGGCTTTGAGCATCTTCCTTCTGTATTTGTATCAACATGAACTGTTCTGGAACCTCAGTTCCTGCAGTTCATTGAAAGAGGATGGACTATCTCTCAGTGATATAAGGCAGGAAAAGAGAGAGGCAGTTGAGTGGGTCAGGAAGGATGGATGGGTCTAAGGGATGCCCCATCCCTTAGAATTATGAATGGCATCTGAAACATCCATTTCTGTGTGGATTGGGGTTTGAGGTACCACTTCTGATGCTGCAGAAAGCAACAGAAGTAGCAATTATTCCATGAAGTTTGTGGAATTGTTGGGTCCCAGATGGCAGTGTTCCTATGAATGATACATTTATACTATTCCTGTCTTTCCGGAATAGATCTTTTGTTTGGTTGTGGGGTTTTTTTGCCCCTTCCAGAAAGGATTTGTGACGTACTGATAAAATGGAAATCAAGACATCAGTGAGAAAGATGAAAATAGAACAGTGAGAGATCTGGGGAAAGTTTGTATACAGAAATAACTATTTCAGCCTTCAGAATTAGCAAAGTCAGGCTTCCATTTTGGGTCCGAGCTTCCTGGCAGTCAAAGCAAAAAGGGAAACACATATGAGTGCCTTAAAAGATCTGTTTCCCCCCTAAATAGAAAGCAATCCAGTTGATAAAATGAAGCTGAGCTGTTCCTCTCACTGGTATCTGGAGCAAATTTCTCTAGGAGCCCCTGAATGTGTGGTGGGACTTTCAAGCAAAGGATGATTCTGAAACATAATTCAGTTTGAGGAACTTCGCAGGGGTTGAAATCCAGAGCCACCTGAGGATGATTTGGGTTTTGAAGATTCGACTTCGTGTCCGACTCTGCAGTTGAGCATCTTTTCAGCGATGTGTTTTCACTTACGAGTTATTAAGTTAAGGGTGTTTTGGAGAGTGCTTGGTGACCTCCAACTGATCTTCAGTTCGGAGTGCAGCTTATACACAGAATCTGAATCCTCAGATAGAAAGATGACTGTTCTAGCTAGAGGTCCCAGAGCAGAGGCTAAGGGAGCTCACTTCAGGACCTTGACTATGCTTACCTGGGTCACATCAGTCATTTCCAGCCTTCTCTTAAAAAGTCCTTTTTTAACGTACAAGACAGCAACCTAAGTCTGATACAAGTAGGTTAGTTGGGTGGGGTCGCTTTTGGAGTGTTGACCTTTAAGAAATTCACTTCTTTTTGAGACTACAAGTGATTATATGCTCCCAAATTTTTAGGATAAATGGAATTTTCCATGGCCCTTCCTCTCCCTATCTGCCCCCCCCCCCCAATAAACCATCAGCATCCTCTAGGAATTAAAATGTTTTAGTGTCTAAATGAAACACCCCCC
>SJYT01062139.1:7094-61486 GCA_006410635.1 Cephalophus harveyi
AAAGATTAAAAATCTAGAGTAGAGATTGGATTTTCAAAAATACAATATTAAAGAAAAGAAGAAGAAGAAAAAAACAAAGTCACAGAAGTTATTTTTTAAAAAAATATGAAGTTTGCTTTAAAAATAGAGTCTTTTTTTGAAAAGTAATAGTAGGTTATAAAAATGAAAATTAAAGGAGTAATAGAAGACTTAAAATTTTTTTTAAGTTAAAAAAAAAAAGGATGATTGTAAAAATAGTAAAGATATATCTAGGACTTTCTCTGGCGTTGCTGTGGACAGTGTGGGGTCAGTTCATTTTCAGATAGTTCCTTGGTCTGGCTTATATTTCTCAAGATCTATAGGCCCCTACCTATGTAGTTGGTACTAACAACAGGGTTTTATTCTATTTCACCTGTCACTTGCAATGCTGTTCCCTCTGTTTTAGCTTCTGTTTGCTGGTCTCTTCAGTGTCTGATTTCCACCCTGACACAAGGGGGCGGTGGTGGACACTTTTTTTAGGTTCACTTGTTCAGTCGCACTGTGGGGAGGGAGGGATGCTGCAAACAAATAACACTGGCGTGTGCTTGCAGTGTCTCATCTACACTGGGCCTGCTCTCACTTGCAGCGCACACAGCTCAGGCTCTAGGTTGCTCTGCCGGGAACCGTTCGAGGCCGACCTTGGGCTGCATGCACGTCCCAGGTCTAAGCCGCTCAGGTTCAGGCACTAGGGTAGTCCTCAGAGGCACAGACTCTGTTGGGCCTGCGTTTTGTGCCCTTCCCAGGTCTGAGTAGCTCAGGTGTTTGGTGAGCATGGTTGCTGTGACTTATCACCTCTCCCATCCCTGCTGCTCGGTTTTCTGGGTGTACAACTGGCGCACCTTCTCAGGTGGATGATGACTGTCTAGAACCCCAAGAAGTCTTAGTTAGCCAAAGAGCCTGCTTGAAGTTTGGTTGATAATGTCTCTCTGGGGCTGTGATTCCCCTCTTCCGGCCCTTCTGGCTCTGGCTGCCTGTCACCGGAGGGATATGGTCTGCAGCTGGCTAATTCTGTTCTGGCCTTTGTTCTGTGCGTGGTCCTGGCGGTGTCTTATGTTAGAGCTTTTCATGTGGTAGCTATCCCACAGTCTGGTTTGCTAGCCCAACTTAGTTCGCTCTGATTACACTCGGGGCATTCGGGCCGATCCTTACTCTAAGCAATGCATCCGTGCCTCCTTGCCCAGCCCCCGCTTGCTAATGGTGGATGCAAATATCTGCGCTGCTTCTCCACTGGGGGAGTTACCGTTGGGCTCGTAATCTGTGGGTTTTAATTATTTATTTATTTTTCCTCCCTGTTATGTTGCCCTCTGCGTTTCCACAGCTCACCACAGACTCAGCAGTAAGTGCTTCCTGGTGTTTGGAAACTTCTCTCTTTTTAAGACTCCCTTCCCTAGGACGGAGCTCCGTCCCTACCTCTTTTATCTCTTTTTTCGTCTTTTATATTTTTTCCTACCTCTTTTCGAAGACACTGGGCTGCTTTTCTGGGTGCCTGATGTCCTCTGCCAGCATTCAGAGGTTGTTTTGTGGCATTTACTCAGCGTTTAAATGTTCTTTTGATGAATTTGTGGGGGAGAAAGTGGTCTCCCCATCCTATTCCTCTGCCATCTTAGGACCGCCTCCCTGCTTTAGTCTTGAGAGATTATACATTTCTAGGAATTTGTCTATTTATTCTAGTTGTCCCTTTACTGTATACAAACAACTGTTTGTAGTTATCTCTTATGATCCTTCATATTTCCATGGTGTAGGTTATAACGTCTCCATTTTAATTTCTGTTTTTATTAATTTGCACCATATTTCTTTTTTCCTTGATGAGTCTGGCTAACAGCCTATCAGTTTTACCTTTTGAAAGAATCAACCATTAGTTTCTTTGGCTTTTTTATATTGATCTTTAATCTCTATTTCATTTATTTCTGCTCTGAACTTTATTTTTTCTTTTCTTATACTAAGGGATCTTGTTTGACCTTTGATGTGTAAGATTAGGTTGTTTGAGAATTTTTTGTTTGTTTGTTTCCTGTAAACTTCCCTCTTAGCACTGCTTTGCTACATCTCATAGATTTTGGATAGTTGGTTTTTGTGGCTTTCAATGGATACTTTATGAAAATTTTTTTTATTGACTTCAGTTCAGTTTAGTTCAGTAGCTCAGTCATGTCCGACTCTTTGCAACCCCAAGGACCAGAGCATACCAGGCCTCTCTGTCTTACAATGTTATAGTAGTTTCTGGTATACAGTAGAGTAATTCAGTTGTGTTTTCCATATTCTTTTCCATTAGAGATTATTATAGAATACTGAATATATTGTAGTTTCCTGTGCTACACATAGGACTTTGTTGTTCACCTATTTTATATGTAGTACTTTGTTATCTGCTAATTCTAAATTTCTGACTTGTTCCTCTCACAATCCCTTTTCCCTTCGGTAATCATAAATTTATTTTCTATGTCTGTGAGTCTTTCTCTAGTTTATAAATGTTTATTTATATTGTATTTTAGATTCCACATAAAAGTGATATTTATCTTTGTCTTTCTGACTTACTTTAGTTAGTATGATAATATCTAGGTCCATCCATGTCACTGCAAATGGCATTATTTCATTATTTTTTATGGCTGAGTATTAATAGTATTCCATTGTGTATATGTACCACATTTTCTTTATCCATTCATCTCTTAATGGACATTTAGGCTGCTTCCAGGTCTTGGCTATTATTAATAATATTGTTATGAATGATCAGATGCATGTTTTTTCAAATTATAGTTTTTCACCAGATGTATGTCTGGGAGTGGATTTGCTGGATCATATGACAAGTCTACTTTAGCTTTTTAAATAGCCTTCATACTGTTTTCCATAGTGGCCGCACAAATTTACATTCCCACCAACAATGTAGGAGGGTCCTTTTTTCTCCAAAACTTCTCCAGCATTTGTTATTTATAGACTTTTTAATGATGGTGGCCTCTCCAGGTACCTTTTGAGTTCTTTGATTTCTTCAGAGATCTATTGGTTGTTCAGTAATATATTGTTCTGCATCAATATGCTTCCGTTTTGTTTTGGTTTTTCTGTAATTTTTACTTGTAGTTGATTTCTAGCCTCACAATATTGTGTTTAGAAAGACACTTGATATGATTTCAGTTTTCTAAATTTACCAAGGCTTCTTCTGTGACCTGCTATGTAATCTATCCTGGAGAATTGTTCATGAGCATTTGAAAAGCATGTAAATGTTATATATATATATATATATATAAAGTCCATCTGGCATAACATGTCATTTATGGCCAGGGTTTTCTTACTGATTTTCTGTCTGTATAATCTGCATTGACGTAAGTGGGCTGTTAAAGTCTATCACTTGCATTGTGTTACCATCAGTTTCTCCATTTGTGCCTGCTAATAATTTGCTTTATGTATTTAGGTGTTCATATATTGGATTCATATATATTTACAATGGCTATATATTATTTTTGGAATGATCACTTGATAATTATGTAATGCTCTTCTTTGTCTCTTGTTGCAGTCTCTGTTTTCAGTTCTATTTGGTCTAAGTATTGCCATTCCAGCTTTCTTTTGATTTATATTTGCATGAAATACCTTTACCTGTCCCCTCAGTTTCAGTCTGTGTGTATCTTTAGATTTGAAGTAAGTCTTTTTTAGGAAGCATATATATAGCCCTTTTTCTGTGCCCATTAGGCCACTCTAGGGCTTCCCAGGTGGTGCTAGTGGTAAAGAACCAATCTGACAATACAGGAGACATAAGAAAAGCTGGTTCGATCCTGGGTCAGGAAGATCCCCTGGAGGAGGGCATGGCAAACCACTGCAGTATTCTTGCCTAAAGCATACCATGGACAGAGAAGCCTGGAGGGCTATAGACCACAGGGTCACAAAGAATTGGACACAACTGAAGTGACCTAGCAGCAACAGTAGCAGCAAACCACTCTGTGTCTTTTGATTGGAGCATTTAGTCTATTTACATTTCAAGTAGTTATTGATAGGTACAGACAACATTTTCTTAATTGTTTAGGAATTGTTTTTATAGTTCTTTTTTCTTCCTTTCTTTTTCTTTCATACTCTTCCTTTATGATTTAATGACTGTCTTTAATGTTAGGTTTAAGTTCTTTTATCTTTTTGTGTGCATATTTATCCAAAATGTATCAGTTCATACAATTCAAACTCAAAAAACAACCCCGTTAAAAATAGGCAGAAGACTTGAATAGACAGCTTTCCAAAGACTAGAAACAAGTGGCCAACAAGCATATGGGGCACTCAAAATTGCTAATCATCAGAAAAATGCAAATTAAAACCACAATGAGATATCATCTCACATCTGTCAGAATGCCTATTATCAAAAAGACCACAAATAACAAATGCTGGCAAGGATGTGGAGAAGAGGAAAACATTGTACACTGATGTAGGAATGTAAATTGGTATAGCTACTGTGGGAAACAGTATGAAAGTTCCTCAAAAAAGTAAAAATAGAAGCCATCACATGATTCATCAATTCCACCCTTGAGTATATATCCGAAGAAAATAAAAGTACTAATTCAAAAAGATATATGCACCCCAGTGTTCATAGTAGCACTATTTACAATTGTCAAGATATGAAAGCAACCTAAGTGTCCATCAACAGATAAATGAATAAAGAATATTTTGGAGATACATATCTCCAAAATAATATTATATTTTGGAATATATTCAACCATAAAAAAGAATAAAATTTTGTCACTTGCAACAATATTTATGTACCTGAATGATATTATGTTTAGTGAAATAAGTCAAAGAAATACAAATACTGTAAGTTATCACTTATATATGTATAATGTCAAAACTGAAATGAATGAATATAAAAAAAAACAGAGACTCAGATATTGAGAACAAATTAGTAGCTATCATTAGGAGGAGGAATGAGGAGATGCATGAAAGAGGTAGGAGATTAAAAGTTACAAACTACTGTGTATAAAATAAATAAGTTACAATGATATATTGTACAACCCAGGGAACATAGCCAATATTTTGTAATAATTATAAATGGAGTATAACCTTTATACTAATCTTTATACTGCTAATCTCTATGTAGTACACCCTTAAAACTGCTAATCTCTATGTAATACACCCATGATTTATATAATTATTGTACATCAACTATGCCTAAATTAAAAGACATGAGAGATTATATAAAAAACATTAAAACTATTCAAGAGTTTGCCACATTAGATGGTGAATGTTCCAGTATAAGAAACTTTTAAGCAATATGAATATCCAGTGGACAAGGAGGACATAGAAGAAATTACTTCCTTAGATGGTGAACTGGATTACATGCCCTTCAATACCCTTGTCTGCAATGTCTTTATGGCTTTATATCCACTTTCTGGGCATCCCAATGCCAAGCAATAAGAGCCTGATGAGAGCCACAGTGCTAATTTGTTTGTTTGTAAAGAAGAAAGGAAGAAAGAGTAATAGAGAAGAGAGGAACTTGGGTTGGGAAAACTGAAAAACACAAATTGAATTTAAGGTTAACTGCATTTTATTTTTATTAATATTAGAATAGTGCATACACACATTAATATATTATAAATTTAAAAAAAAATTGCACTGGTTCTGCTCTAAACTCCTATACAGACCTCTCAAAAGCAGTTGTATCGGGTTATCTTGTTGGCGATCCTGTCCTCTGAAATGGTTCCCCTACTTCTACCCTCTTCTCAGATATCATGAACAGTGAGCCTGACAAAGCAGTTAGGGTGACTTGCAGAGGTGAAGGCTGTACACTGAGAGATCACCTTTAGTCAGTGCAAGGATTCATCCAGTGATGCCCCAGTGTAGGTTCAAGAAGGTGCTTATTGATCTCCCGACTACTCTGTTAGTAGCATTAATGGGAAGGTTGTTTTTTTGTGTGTTCCACCACATACACTCTGGAACACACACTCCACATACCACATATCACATAGACTGCGACATGCCCAATTTCACATGTCCCAATTTCTAACTAGTTCCTAAACTGTGAGACTCACATATCCTTTGCAATTACTCCAGTTTTGTCCAAATTCTGTGCCATTGCCTTTATTGTTGTTTATATGTTGTTTATATGATTATGCCCTCACTTCACTCCTCAAGTCTACATTTATTCTCTTTTCCTCAAGAACTAATTTGGCTAGTATCTTGAATGAAGACTTGTGTCTTTCTTTTGGCAACAAGGCCAGAGATGGCTTTGAAGAGTGACAGGATTAGCTTCCACTATTCCCTACCATTGTATTTCTGTTCTTCTACCCCCTCCCTACTTTCATCCATTTCTAGCCCTCTCTGCTCTACTGGTGCCCTTAACATCTTGCAAGCTCCCTTGACCTCTGGATTCTGATTAGAGGTGAACAAGAGTATGCACTAGTAAGTACTGGTGAGTTCAAAAGGTGAGACATAGAGGAATCAGCTCTGTGGTTCAAACAGAGGCTACCTCTTTTTTATTTCTAATTTATTTCTTTTGATTGAAGGATAATTGCTGAAGATAATTCTGTTGTTTTCTGTCAAACCTCAACATGAACCAGTCATAGGTATACATATATCCTCCCCATCCTTAGGATGCTCTTCTCCCATATCTCTGAGTCCCAGTAGGTCCTGGAAATTTCTTTTCCTCCCCTTCCTCTGCAGGTGGTTAGTTTCCTTTTGTTTTGCTAGTTCCTGAGAGTCTCTTGGACTGCAAGGAGATGCAACCAGTCCATCCTAAAGGAAATCAGTCTTGAATACTCATTGCGAGGACTGATGCTGAAGCTGAAACTCCAATACTTTGGCCACCTGATATGAAGAACTGATTCATTTGAAAAGCCCTAGGCTGGGAAAGATTGAAGACAGGAGGAGGAGGGGATGACAGAGGATGACAGCTGCTTGGATGGCATCACAGACTCAATGGACATGAGTCTGACTAAACTCCAGGAGTTGGTGATGGACAGGGTGATGGACAGGGAGGCCTGGCATGCTGTGGACCATGGGGTCGCAAAGAGTTGGACACGACTGAGTGACTGAACTGAACTGAACTGAAGCGGGTACCTTATATCCCTTTTTGATTACCTTATTTGTGCTCACATCTCTATAAATAGTTCCTTCATTAAATTATCTTCAATAGTACCTTCTGCTTCCTGTTGGCATATTAACTAAAACTTATCTTTAGAACCCCTAATGCCACCCAAATATCCATCAACTGATGAAGGGATAAACAAATGTGGCACTGAATAAAAAAATGATATTCAGCCTTAAAAAAGAATGAAGTACTGCTATAACATGGTTGAATCTGGAAAACATGCTAAGTGAAAGAAACCAGGCACAAAAAGTTATATATTACATAAAACCATTCATACAGATATCCAGAATAGAAAAATCTATACTGATACACCCAAATCAGTTGTTTCCAGGTGCTGGGAAAAGGGGAAAATGGGGTAACTGCCTAATGACATAGGGTTTCTTTTAAGAGTGATAAAATGTTTTAGAACTAGATAAAGTTGTGGAACATTGTGAATGTACTAAATGCTACTGAATTGTTCACTGTAAAATGGTTAATTTTATGTTATGTGAATTTTATTTAGTTAAAAGAAAAATAGAACCTAAGAGAGACAGAATTCTCATTGCAGGAATGTGGAAACTCTTCCTACCCATAATAAACAAGTGGAAGGAAATGCTTGCTTCAATCCTAACTCCCTGAGTACACATGGACCTCCCCCCATGATTACATCCTGCCCTTTAATGCCAACGCTGCTGTTATCCATTGGTTAAAGCGTCTGCCTCCAATGCGGGAGACCTGGGTTTGATCCCTGGGTAGGGAAGATCCTCTGGAGAAGGAAATGGCAACCCACTCCAGTATACTTGCCTGGAGAATCCCATGGACGGAGGAGCCTGGTAGGCTACAGTCCATGGGGTCGCAAAGAGTCGGACACGACTGAGCGACTTCACCTCACCTCACCTCCTTTATCCTATTTACTGTCCCATTGACACTCACCTTTACAGTATTCACTTTTGACTTTCACATTCTGAAACACATCTGCTGAAGTTTATTTTCTAATATATCTTGGTTCTAACTTTGATTCAATGCCTATTCCAAGGCAAAATTAATATGCTCATTTTTCCCTTTGAAAATCCATTGTAATCTCATTCTTTCTGGCTACTTATTATTGGGTTGCTAAGAGTAGATCCACAACCACTTGTGGGAAATGTATTACATAGGTTAGCCTGCCAAAACTAGACCTTTCATCAAAGCATGCAGATGTATTTTTAAAAAGCCACATCCTTTAGCTTTCTTATTAATTCAGAATAAACAAGAATGTTTTGACTTTACAGAAAATGATGTTGAAAACCTTATAGGCATTATTCCCTGGAAGCATTTTATAATTTGATTCAAACTTTAGTAAAAAAAAAAGTTAATGTGCTCTTTTTCTCATGTTGGACTCTCAGCTTTCTTGAATTAAAGCCATTGTCTTCTTTGGCATAATCATATGATAGAAAGGATAGCTTATTCAACATACTTTTGAAACATATTCTAAGGGCCAGGTACAGCCCTTAACATTTTGGGTACCAAAATGAATGTCTTGATCTTGGCTTCAAAAAAATTCATAGCCTAGTAAAAGAAGCAAATGAATAAAGAAATGTCCATTATAGGGGGCTTTATATAGAGAGGTTCTAACAGAGGCAAAAACAGTGTGCAATAGAATTGCCTAACTCTATGAAGCTAGCATGGAGAAGAAAAGGGCAACCCACTCCAGTATTCTTGCCTGGAGAATCCCATGGACGGAGGAGCCTGGTGGGCTACAGTCCATGGGGTCATAAAGAGTCAGAAATGACTGAGTGACTATCACTTCACTTCACATGAATCGAGCAAAGAGGGAGAAAGAAGGTTATAAGATGAATGGATTAAAGAGAGAGCACAAAAGGGCTTCAAAAAGGTGATAATGTTTAATTGAGCCTTGAATTCTAAATAGTTTTCCAGGAGTATAAGAAGGAGAAAGGCACTCCAAATTTAAGGAACATCATGCACAGAAATTCCATGGCATAACATAACATGTCATATTTAAGAGCTGGACATAGTGCCGCAAGACCACTCAAACATTAAGTGAAAAAAAGGGTAAATAATGAAGCAGAAAAATTCATAATGGTTTGGTTACAAGGAATTTGGGTGCTGTAATAAAGGGTTTGGACCATGTCATTAGGTAAAGCAAAGCCATAAAATGATCTTTAACCCAAGAGTAAACAGTGTAAATTTGTAAAATACGGACAATAGGTAGAAGGAAACAAATACAGGTCATTAAACAAAAAGGCTCTTAGGATGGTGCAGGTGAGTAATGATGAAGGCTGGACCTAAGGCACTGGTTGTGGGGACAGATAAGGTAAAACCAAATAATGAATGCAAAGGTCATTGACAGGGATGGTGAGTGATGGGAGATGAGAGACACTTATAGAAGGAGTCATAGAAATTCCCAGATTTCTTATTTGGTTAATGGCATCACATTCATAAGGTTGCTCAATATAATGATGTCAAAGGTGAAGCAAATTTGTGTCAAGAGCAATGACAAGTTCATTTTTTAGAGCTACAGAGTTTGGTTCAGTGGAATATTTAGGTAGAACAACCCAATAAGTTATTATATATACAGGGCTTCAGTTCAGAATAGAGTTTAGAAATTCTTTTAGTCATTTAGTCATTTTCTCCACTCTGTTAGAGACATGAGTATGTCTGAGCTCTCAATTCTGGCTTGGGTCTTAGGGATTCAGGATATGTATGGAGTGAGAGAAACTAGACCAATGATTTGGGAATATGAAGCTCAGGACCTTGAATTGTGTCTAGGAATAAAAAAAAAAAAAGGATAAAATTATCAAAATATAACTCAGTTCAACCAAAACATTAATTTGAAGGTGTCTAACAGAGAAGCTGAGTCTAAGTACAAGGACACCATACCAAAGCAGCAGAATTCAGATGGGAGGCACAAGGCACAGAGCTTCCCTGAGCCACCAAAGTATTTCCCCAGGTTATTTTAAAACCAAGTTAGCAGATGGGAACAGAGGCAGAGGAAGGATGAGCTCCCTAGAATCTTAAACAGTAGGTTTGGTATTCTTTCTTGACTTCCCTGGTGGCTCAAAAGGTAAAGAATCTGTCTGCAATGCAGGAGACCCATGTTCAGTCCCTGGGTTGGGAAGATCCCCTGGAGAAGGGAATGGCTACCCACTCCAGTATTCTTGCCTGAAGTTTTCCATGGACAGAGGACCCTGGTAGGCTACAGTCCACGGGGTCCCAAAGAGTCAGACACAACTGAGAGACTAACACTTTCACTTTCACTTTGCGGGGGGGGGATTCTTTAATATAAATTAATAGTAAAATAATGAAAGAATAGTTAAGTAGGATATGACAATCCACTCCAGTAGTCTTGGCTGGAAAATTCCAGAGCTACTATCCATGGGGTTCTAAAGAGTCTGACATGACTGAGCACACACACACAATGAAAGAATACAGTGAGAAATGTAGAGAATCCATAACAAAATGCTAGAGAATATGAATATACGTGACTTTTATTTTGGATCCTCTGAAAAGCAGATACCGATATGGAATAAGACATGCAAGAAAAGTATTGAGGCAAATGCCTTTGAAAGATAAAAGGTGAAAGCAGGACAGGATAGGTAGTTTCAGACTAGAAATGTTGTTTGTCCAGAGAAAGTTTGTCCAGATGATGGAAAGTTCCTGAGACAAAACATCCATCTAGAATAATGGGTCATGTTTAGCAAGGCAGTGGGAGGAGGGACTCAGTCAGGTCAGAAAAGGGGGTGGGAGTGGGCAGTGTGTGCAGAGGCTGCAGCTGGGGCTTTTCAGCCAAAAATCCACCTCACAGCAGAGAATCTGATAAGTGCATTTTTATGGCTGCCACAATAATAAACCAGGGGATTAAAGACTCCTAGAAGAAGAAAGTCACAGTTAAGATTAGAGTCAGGAAAAATTGTTACATTTGAATACCTGGAGAGAAAAAGGATTTAGGGAGGAAGATGTAGTCATGTAATGCAGGATTTGAAATTCTGAAGGGTGTTTGATAAATCTTTTCTTTCACCATATATTATATCAGAAGGTATTCCTAATCAATATTTTGGTGAGAAAATCTATTTTTATATATTTCTGTTGCCAGTGAAAATCTAACGAGTGAATTTTAATATTCTAAATAGAAATAACATAATTTACTCTTCTCTATACCAGATGCTCAAGTCACAGAATACTGATTTTATAATGGTCTGCTTCCAAACAAAAAGTTGGAAAGAACTTTCTATATGTCTCTCTTAAAATCATAACATATTCACATATTATTAGCATATGTGGTGGTCATGGAAGTGTGGCCACTTAGATCTCCTTTGAAAAGAACCAGCAATAGCAGAGATAATGGACTGACAGCCCCCAACTACCAACATTCAGATCCATTGCAGCATTCACTTTGAAGACAAACCTGCCACAGGGCTGGGGCCCAGGCAGTGACTAAGCATGGCAAGAGTTCTAGAGATGGGCCATTGTGACCCAGCGTAGGATTCTGTTTGATCAAGACTTTCTCTCAACTGTGCTACTGTCTGAAGCCTTCCCTCTCATCTTTCACAGATGATTTGAAGGATCCTCCCACTTTCATTCTACTCTATCACTTTTTAGCCTTTATATCTTTTTATTTCTATTTTTTAACCAAAATTATCTGCTTTGTACATTTGATTCCTTTTTGGTATCTACTTCTCAAAAACCTCAAACTAATACAATGCATTAAAATCTTTAAGTCTGAGAAATCTTTACAGGCAAAAAAAAATTCAGTTCAGTTCAGTTCAGTTCAGTTGCTCAGTCGTGTCCGACTCTTTGCGACCCCATGAATCACAGCATGCCAGGTCTCCCTGTTCATCACCATCTCTCGGAGTTCACTCAGACTCACATCCATTGAGTCAGTGATGCCATCCAGTCATCTCATCCTCGGTCGTCCCCTTCTTCTCCTGCCCCCAATCCCTCCCTTTAATTTTATTTAAATCGGTTTATTTAAAATTTTCCTGTCCTTTTCTTACTGGACAATTGCCATATCACAGAACTAGTAAAACATATTAAGTTCATCATTCTAATTTACTTAATCTTCTCAATTTTCTGGAATGTAATCAACTTTATCTTCCTACCTTTTGTCTTCTTAATTTCTTGATGGAACTCTTCAATTGTATTTCAGGTCCATACTCCACACCCTGCTGTTTGTTGAACTTAGTTCTAATAGAATTATTAAGTAGTTTCTAGGTATCATTTAAAAACTCAAATTCAATTTTAGCTGATAGTTGCTGCCTTGAAATTGACACTAATTCTACAGTTCAATTTTTAGTTAGTATGTAATCTCCCTATGCCTCTGGAATTTTTTTCAGATTTTTCTTGGTAAAATTGAACACTGATCATGTTCCTATACTTAGACACTGTTCTCAAGCTATGCATTAATTGCAAATTATCATTTATATAGAGGATGTCCTAATCTATCTGGGATCAGCATGCTGACTGGGTATAGCCAAAAATTGAATTCCTATAACATACATATCAGTCATACATATATTCAACAGAAAGTCATTGAGAAAATTCAATATACCAGCCATTCCCTTTGGTATGTTCTTTGGACTGTTTCTACTAATTCTCAGAGAAACTTAAATAGAAGGTATTACAGATCCCTGTTCAAGATCAAAGGATTCATTCTTCCACTTGCTTAAGCACTCCACTTTAAAGTGAAGTCAGCAAACAGCTCCCAAACATCATCATCTCAGTTGCTTTAGTTAGAGTCACCCAAGATCATGTTCTCTTCAGGGGAAGTCCAATGATTGACTACCATGTGGGAATAAAGCCTGGCTTCCTCATCCTTGTTTGTGATACTCACAGTGCTGTTCTAGATTCAAACCTCCCTATGGGCCTCTGAGACTGCCTCTGAGGCCTTCTCCCTCAGTTCAAGCCTGCTTCTTTCTCTTCTCTTTCAGAGATGGTGATTCCAAAAGCACTCCATAATAATGCTTTACATGCTCATTTGCAACTCAATCTGCTTCCAAGGGACCCCATCCCATAACCTCCACCCAGTAACAGTTGGTATTGAACATGGTTCAAGAAAACAGAGATGATGGTGGGATTTTGTAACCAAATCATTTACCATCTTACCAGTAATGAGGATCCCATAACTAGGAAGTGAAGCTCAGATAGCCCTTAACACTGGTAACAATATAATTATTAAAAATTTTTATTAGGGGTAAAATGGAATGACAAATCAGTGGACAATAATTCATTAGCTAGTATAATATAAAAATATTTGAAATATGGAGAAAATAGAAACTACAAAGGCTGTCAAATCGAGTGACTGTCGCTAAGATCAATTAACCTTTGGGAAAGATAGAAAAAGACTGAGAATTAAGTGTGAAAAAGCTACAATGCTTCCTATGTGACATACTAAAAGGTTCTCATATGCTCTCACTGGAGGGTAGGAATAGCTGGGATGAGCCTAGGAGCCTAAACATAAAAATACCAGAACTCCAAAGCAAGTCACACTTGTGGCCAAAGCAACTCCACAATAGTGGTTAAAAGTGTGGAAACTTGACACTTGATACCTGGTTTGGTGCATCTGCAAATCTGGAAACCTCAGTTTTCCTTGCAAGACAACAAACACCTAGCCCACTTTAAAATGTGCCCTCCACCCTTGCCATATAGGCCAGCATAACATAACTAGAGAAGTGTTGGTCTATGTGATGGTTAATTTTACATGTCAACTTGCCTGGATCACAGGCCAAGCATTTGCCCAGACATTTGGCTAAACATTATTTCTAGATGATATTAGCATCTGAATCAGTAGACTGAGCAAAGCAGATTGCTCTTTCAAACATGGATGGACACCAGACAGTCTGCTGGGAGTCTGGACAAACAAAAAGGCAAAGAAAAGGAGAATTCTCTCTCTCTTTCTGCCTGATTGTTTGAGCTGGGATATCAGTCTTCTGTTCTCAGACTGGGACTTACATTATCAGTTATCCTGGTTCTCAGGCCTTCAGACTTAGATGGAAAGACAACACAGGCTTTCCTGGTTACAGATTGTAGGGCTTCTCAACTTCCATAATCACATGATTCAATGCCTTATAATAAATCTATTTATAACATGTATATATCTATATGATTATCGACTTATACTTGCTTAAAGGTATAATTGTATTAGTCACTCAGTCGTGTCTGATTCTTTGCAACTCTATGTACTGCAGCATGCCAGGCAACTCTGTCCATGGGATTCTCTAGGCAAAAATACTAGAATGGGTAGTCATTCCCTTCTCCAGGGAATCTTCCTGACCTGAGGATTGAACCTAGGTCTCCTGCGTTACAGGTGAATTCTTTACTATATGAGCCACCAGGGAAGCCCCTATAGGTATAATATATATTTATTAAGTGTGTTATATATATATATATGTATATATGTGTGTGTATACATATATATAATTGTATATAATGCATGTATAAACCAATGTATATTTGTTCTCTTTCTCTGGAAAACCCTGATTAATGCAGTGCAATATGGTAGAGAGGAAGTATAACTCCAAATGAGCTCTCTTTAAGAAAATTAGAGATACCAAGGGAACATTTCATGCAAAGATGGGCTCGATAAAGGACAGAAATGGTATGGACCTAACAGAAGCTGAAGATATCAAAAGATGTGGCAAGAATACACAGAAAAACTGTACAAAAAAGATCTTCATGACCCAGATAACCACGATGGTATGATCACTCACCTAGAGCCAGACATCCTGGAATGTGAAGTCAAGTGGGCAGTAGAAAGCATCACTAGGAACAAAGCTAGTGGAGGTGATGGAATTCCAGTTGAGCTATTTCAAATCCTGAAAGATTTGAAATGTGAAAGTGATGTACTCAATATGTCAGCAAATTTGGAAAACTCAGCAGTGGCCACAGGACTGGAAAAGGTCAATTTTCATTCCAATCCCAAGGAAAGGCAAAACCAAAGAATGTTCAAACTATGCACAATTGCATTCATCTCACACAGTAGTAAAGTAATGCTCAAAATTCTCCAAGCCAGGCTTCAGCAGTATGTGAACCATGAACTTCCAGATGTTCTAGCTGGATTTAGAAAAGGCAGAGGAACCAGAGATAAAATTGCCTGCATCCACTAAATCATCAAAAAAGCAAGAGAATTCCAGGAAAACATCTACTTCTGCTTTATTGATTAGGCCAAAGCCTTTGACTGTGTGGACCACAACTACTGTGGAAAATTCTGAAAGAGATGTGAAAACCAGACCACCTGATTTGCCTCCTGAGAAATCTGAATGCAGGTCAGGAAGCAACAGTTAGAAAAAAGATCTTCATGACCCAGATAACCACGATGGTATGATCACTCACCTAGAGCCAGACATCCTGGAATGTGAAGTCAAGTGGGCAGTAGAAAGCATCACTAGGAACAAAGCTAGTGGAGGTGATGGAATTCCAGTTGAGCTATTTCAAATCCTGAAAGATTTGAAATGTGAAAGTGATGTACTCAATATGTCAGCAAATTTGGAAAACTCAGCAGTGGCCACAGGACTGGAAAAGGTCAATTTTCATTCCAATCCCAAGGAAAGGCAAAACCAAAGAATGTTCAAACTATGCACAATTGCATTCATCTCACACAGTAGTAAAGTAATGCTCAAAATTCTCCAAGCCAGGCTTCAGCAGTATGTGAACCATGAACTTCCAGATGTTCTAGCTGGATTTAGAAAAGGCAGAGGAACCAGAGATAAAATTGCCTGCATCCACTAAATCATCAAAAAAGCAAGAGAATTCCAGGAAAACATCTACTTCTGCTTTATTGATTAGGCCAAAGCCTTTGACTGTGTGGACCACAACTACTGTGGAAAATTCTGAAAGAGATGTGAAAACCAGACCACCTGATTTGCCTCCTGAGAAATCTGAATGCAGGTCAGGAAGCAACAGTTAGTACTGCACATGGAACAACAGACTGGTTCCAAATCAGGAAAGGAGTATGTCAAGGCTATATATTGTCATTCTGTTTATTTAACTTATATGCAGAGAACATCATGCAGAGTACTTTGGGCTAGATGAAGCACAAGCTGGATGCAAGATTGCAGGGAGAAATATCAATAACCTCAGATATGCAGATGACACCAACCTTATGGCAGAAAGTGAAGAAGAACTAAAGAACCTCTTGATGAACATGAAAGAGGAGAATGAAAAAGTTGGCTTAAAACTCAACATTCAGAAAATGAAGATCATGGCATCTGGTCCCATCACTTCATGGGAAATAGATGGAGAAACAGTGGAAACAGTGTCAGACTTTATTTTTTGGGTCTCCAAAATCACTGCAGATGGTGACCACAGCCATGAAATTAAAAGAAGCTTGCTCCTTGGAAGAAAAGCTATGACCAATCAAAACAGCATATTAAAAGGCAGAGACATTATTCAGCCTACAAAGTTCCATCTAGTCAAAGCTATGGTCTTTCCAGTAGTCATGTATGGATGTGAGAGTTGGACTACAAAGAAAGCTGAGCACTGAAGAATTGATGCTTTTGAGCTGTGGTGTTGGGGAAGCCTCTTGAGATTCCCTTGAACTGCAAGAAGATCAAATCAGTCAGTCCTAAAGGAACTCAGTCCTGAATGCTCATTGGAAGGATTCATGCTGAAACTCCAATACTTTGGCCACCTGATGCAAAGAACTGACTCCTTTGTAAAGACCCTGGTGCTGGGAAATATTGAAGGTGGGAGGAGACGGGGATGACATAGGGTGAGATGGTTGGATGACATCATCGACACGATGGACATAAGCTCTTTGAGCAAGCTCCAGGAGTTGGTGATGAACAGGGAAGCCTGGTATGTTGCAATCCATGGGGTCACAAAGAGTCAGACACGACTGAGTGATTGAACTGAACCATCAGGGCCAGAAGAGTGGGCAAGGCAGTGGATTTTGCCCTCACAGAACTTACAATCTAATGAAGGAAGGCAGACATGAGAAAATAAAAATGCCAATGAGGTAAATTATATAGTTAGATGGTAACAGTTTCATGGAACAGAAGATAAAGGAGGGTAGGTAGACTGAGAGTTCAGTATAAGGAAACACAATTTAAAAAAAGATGTGTTTTATCTTCACTGACATAAGATTTAAACTACTAGTCCAAGGAGTTGAGGGCATTAGTGTGCATATCTGAGGAAAGCAATCTGGTTAGGTGGAAAGACACTGAAAAAGTCTGAGCGTGAGACAATGCCTGGCATGCTAAAGAAAAGCAAAGAAGAGTGAGAAAGAATATCCTAGGAAAAACAGACTGAGAGGGTGGTGTACTGGAAGCCAAGAGAAAAAAGCATCAGATAGAAAGAGAATAGATCAGCTGTGTCAAATTCTACTGCCTGCCAAGTTAGATAAAGACTGAGTAGACGAATAAATTGAGCATTGCATAAGTTCTTGGTGTTCTTACAAAAGCAAAGAGTTATGGAGGCAAAAATCAAATAGGAATGGATTTAAAAGAGAGAATGGGAGAAAAGTAATTAAAAGCAGGAGAGGCAATAAATTCAAAGATTTTTTTTTTTTTTTGCAAGTATAAAGTGAGAATTAATACAGCATTTGGGGGTGGATGGGGGAGTGTAAGCACAAGAGAATTGTTTATTTCATTTTGTTTTGCTTGGCCATTTGATTTTTTAAGCTGGTTTCTTAACTCAAGGAATAATCCCTTGGAGGAGGGAAAAAATTAATGATGTAAGAGAGAAAAGAAGAATTGTTGGAGCAATGTTTTTGGGGTAAAGAATTGGATTTAACCCCTAAATGAAGAGGTTGGCTTTAGATAAGAACATAGAATATTATTCAGCCGAATAAAAATAACTTTGCTTATGACAGGAGAAGACTCTTGAGAGTCCTTTGGACTGAGAGGAGATCAAACCAATCAATCCTAAAGGAAATCAATCTTGAATATCCATTGGAATTGACTGATGCTGAAGTTGAAGCTCCAATACTTTGGCCACCTGATGTGAAGAACTGACTCATTGGAAAAGACCATGATGCTGGGAAAGATTGAAGGCAGGAGGAGAAGGGAGTGACAGAGGATGGGATGGTTGGATGGCATCATCGACTCAATGAACATGAGTTTGAGCAAACTCTGGGTGATAATGAAGGATAGGGAAGTGTGGCATGCTGCAGTCCATGGGATTGCAAAGTGTCAGACACAACTGACAGGCTGAATAACAACAACAATAATTAGAATCACTAAAATTTCATACCACAATGTAGAAACATAATAGTATTTATATTAATTTATATATGATAAAGTGTGAAAGTTTTCTCAAGTAGACCCCACTAAGAAACCAATGAAGAGACATGGTAAGAGAAATTCTTTACATAACATGATATGATCTGTAATATCTTTATTCCTGAAATCTCAGATTCAATTGATTCTATGTATTTCATTTTAACAATAATAGACATATTTTTTCTGAAAGAATTCTTAGTTTGGTCATAGGTTCCTTACTCTGTGCTTATTAATCCTCACCTGGTTAGGAAATTTCACTTTATGAATAGGATCTGTAGAAAGATATTTTAAAAGTTGGTTTTTACCCAGTAGATTTTGGAATCTCTTCATGCATGGCTATACTCACTATCTTCTGCAGGATGTGATCTGCCCATTGCAGCTAGTTTAATAAATTAATATTAAAATTAATGTTAGTCTCAAATTCAGTCATGCAAGAAATGCAAAAAAAATACATTTTTTATATCCATTAAATCTGCTTAAATTTAATTCCAAGCTTCCATCTAAGTGAATTAGGAAGGCATTAAATTTCAGTCCTAAAAGGGTTCTTTTCCTTACTAGAGACTTCTTTCCTCTTACCTTATCCCTTTCCCTTTTACTCTCCTACCTTATCTCTTCCCCCTCAAAAAAGAAAAGAGAACAAAGAGAACAATATGGACTCCAGTTCTTCATCTACTAATAGTGACAATGTTATGTTCATTGTCCAGTTTCACAGAGATCTCTTCTAGCTCAATTTCTCTTTGCACAAGCATCCTTGCTGGGATGGGCATGCCTCATGAATGAAGTGCACATGTGCATACCACACAGCAGTTTTCTCTGAGGTCTGGTTACCTCCTCAGGACATTGCCACAAAATATCACCAATTGATGGTTGATGATTTCAGCTGTTTTCTGGGGTCCTGGAATCTATCCTCCAGTGCTCATTTCTCCGGGCCTCCAATTTATTCTTTCTTTTTCTTCAGGCTTTCACTTCTACAAAATATGGCAACAAGGCTGACTTTTTCTTTTAGTAGCTTCTGCTTATGCCTATAAGCAATCCCTGAGTAAAGAGGCAAAGTAGGTTCTAGTCAATTTCTTCAAATTAAATGTGGAAGAAAAAGAGAGCATAAAATAAAATAATATTTCAAAAAACTATCCTGCCACAAATTATAGCTTTCTCCAGGAAGGTATTAACTTTTATAATGAATTTGAACTGAAAATAAATACATTGTCCTTGGAAAGAAATATGGACTGTATTATAATTCCTAACTAACAGTTTGACATTTCCACATTCCTAGAATTTTTCCTGTGCAAGACTTTTCCTATTTACTTCCCTCCCTGGTGAAAGAGATAGGGTTTACTGTAATTATATTTTATTCAGTGATTTCACTACTTTATTATAATTCACACTCCAAAATAGATCCATGTGGTTGGTCTATAAACATGTTTTCCCTCAACTAATAAAATATAAAAAAAACAATACTGTCATTTATTTATATCTATCTATCTGTCTATTTGTGTGTGTGTGTGTGTGTGTGTTACTCATTCACTCCTGTCCAACTCTTTGCTACCCCTTGGGCTGTAACCCACCAGGCTCCTCTCTCCATGGGGTTCTCCAGGCAAGAATATTGGAGTGGGTTGCCATTTCCTTCTCCAGGGGATTTTCTCAACCCAGGGATCAAACATGGGTCTCCTGCCTTGCACACAGATTGTTTACCATCTGAGCCAACAGGGAAAGTAAAGTAAGTGAAAGTAAAGTCGCTCAGTTGTGTCCGACTCTTTGCGACCCGTGGACTGTAGCCCACCAAGCTCCTCTGTCCATGGGATTCTCCAGGCAAGAATACTGGAGTGGGTTGCCATTTCCTTCTCCAGGGGATCTTCCCGACCCAGGGATCGAACCCAGGTCTCCCATATTGCAGGCAGACGCTTTAACCTCTGCACCACCAGGGAAGCCCAACAGGGAAGCATTACTAAATAATTTATGACCACATTTCCACAGACAAAACCTTTAAGGGTCTAAACTCTTCTTAACATGATTTTATCATTAATTCAAGAAGAATATTCTTTTGATCTCCTTATCCGTATTGATGATTTTATTACTGGGTGCAAAAAGTGTAACACCTTGAGCTACTAATAATTATTATATTATCATAGCTTCCATCTAATCAAAAATTTATGAATTTAGCCTTAATCATATCTAGGCATCCAAAATTTGACTGTTTACACATAAAGTTATACCTTTTGCCTGTTATTTTCTAGTCAGTTCTTAGCTTCAATTTGAAAAGGAAATATAGTTGTCTAAAGAGATTTGGGTCAAGGAAATCATTCATGCTCAGAATAATTTGGAATTTAAGAAATAAAAATGTTAAAATATTTAAATTAAAAAGCATTAAAATAATTTTCTATTCCTGGTGAAATCGAGGGTAATCACCAGTTAGACTTATTGAATTATAGCTTTCTTAATTATAATAATCTGTAAACTGCCTTCATTACTCAAGCTCCCTTTAATTGTTTTGTTTTTTGGTTTGTTTGTTTTTTACAAAAATTTGCTTGTCCTCTAAGTGTCACGTAGCCTAAATGATAAAATGTTTTGCTCAGGAGGTTGAAGTCAGTTGTGCCCTTTTAAGCTCAAGCAAGTAATGACTGGTTGGGACAAGTGACCCTCAAACTGTGCACATACAAGTGTCTAACTGGTGACTTTTAAACATCAAAGGAGAAAAAACTCTACCCTCAGTACATTAATGATACCATTTCCAAACATTCCCTCCAGGAAGAAGTTTAGTCATCCCTGACCTGTGGCCACAGGACTGGAAAAAGTCAGTTTTCATTTCTATCCCAAAGAAATGCAAAGGCAAAGAATGTTCAAACTACTGCACAATTGCACTCATCTCACACGCTAGCAAAGTAAAGCTCAAAATTCTCCAAGTCAGCTGTCAACAGTACGTGAATCGTGAACTTCCAGATGTTCAAACTGGATTTTAAAAGGCACAGGGACCAGAGATCTAATTGCCAACATCTGTTGGATAATAAAAAAGCAAGACAGTTCCAGAAAAACACCTACTTCTGCTTTATTGATGATGCCAAAGCCTTTGACTGTGTAGACCACAACAAACTCTGGGAAATTCTCCAAGAGATGGGAAAACCAGACCACCTTACCTGCCTCCTGAGAAATATGTATGCAGGTCAAGAAGCAACAGTTAGATCTGCACATGGAACAACAGACTGGTTCTAAACCATGAAAGGAGTGTGTAAACGCTGTATATTGTCACCCTACTTATTTAACATACATGCAGAGTACATCATGTGAAATGCTGGGCTGGATGAGGCATAAGCTGAAATCAAAATTGCTGGGAGAAATAGCAATAACTTCAGATATGCAAATGACACTACCCTTATGGTAGAAAAAGAAGAACAACTAAAGAGCCTCATGATGAAAGTGAAAGAGGAGAGTGAAAAAGTTGGCTTAAAACTCAACATTCAGAAAACTAAGATCATGGCATCTGGTCCTATCATTTCACAGCAAATAGATGAGGAAACAATGGAAACAGTGACAGACTTATTTTCTTGGGCTCCAAAATCCCTGCAAATGGTGACTGTAGCCATGAAATTAAAAGACACTTGCTCCTTGGAAGAAAAGTTATGACCAGTCTAGACAGCATACTAAAAATCGGAGACATTACTTTGCCAACAAAGGTCCATCTATCTTTGACTTCCAGTAGTCACGTATGGATGTAAGAGTTGGACTATAAAGACAGCTGAGTACCGAAGAACTGATGCTTTTGAACTGTGGTGTTGGAGAAGACTCTTGAGAGTCCCATGGACTGCGAGGAGATCCAACCAGTCCATCCTAAAGGAAATCAGTCCTGAATGTTCGTTGGAAGGACTGATGTTGAAGCTGAAACTCCAATACTTTGGCAACCTGATGTGAAGAACAGACTCATTGGAAGAGACCCTGATGCTGGGAAAGATTTAAGGCAGGAGGAGAAGGGGCTGACAGAGGATAAGATGGTTGGATGGCATCACTGACTCAATGGACACGAATTTGAGTAAACTCCAGGAGTTGGTGATGGACAGGGAGGCCTGGCATGCTGCAGTCCCTGGAATCGCAAAAAGTTGAACATGACTGAGAAACTGAACTGAACTGACCATGGCCCTGCCCATCAAAATAAGGCCCAGTTTACCCCTCAGTAAGTCTCTCCCATCAGGAAGCTTCCATAAGTTTCTTATCCTTCTCCATCAGAGGGCAGACAGGTTGAAAGCCACAATCACAGAAAACTAACCAAGCTGTTCACACGGACCAAGCCTTATCTAACAATGGAACTATGAGCCATGCTGTGTAGGGCCACCCAAGACAGATGGGTCATGGTGGAGAGTTCTGACAAAACGTGGCCCACTGGAGAAGGGAATGACAAACCACTTCAGTATTCTTGCCTTGAGAACTCCTTGAACAGTATGAAAAGGCAAAAAGATAGGACACTGAAAGATGAACTCCCCAGGTCTGTAGGTGCCCAATATGCTACTGGAGATCAGTGGAGAACTAATTCCAGAAAGAATGAAGAGATGGAGTCAAGGCAAAAACAACAGCCATTTGCGGATATGACTGGTAATGGAAGTAAAGTCCAATGCTGTAAAGAACAATATTGCATAGGAATCTGGAATGTTAAGTCCATGAATCAAGGCAAATTGGAAGTAGTCAAACAGGAGATGGCAAGAGTGAACATCAACATTTTAGGAATCAGTGAACTAAAATGGACTGGAATGGGTGAATTTAACTCAGATGACCATTATATCTACTACTGTGGGCAAGAATCCCTCAGAAGAAATGAAGTAGCCATGATAGTAAGCAAAAGAGCCCAAAATGCAGTCCTTGGATGCAATCTCAAAAACGGCAGAATGATCTCTGTTCATTTCCAAGGCAAACCCTTCAGTATAACAGTAATCCAAGTATATGCCCCGACCAGTAACACTGGTTCTATGAAGACCTACAAGACCTTCTAGACCTAACACCCGAAAAAGTTGTCCTTTTCATTATAGGGGACTGGAATGCAAAAGTAGGAAGTCAAGAGATACCTGGAGTAAAAGGCAAATTTGGTCTTGGAGTAAAGAATGAAGCAGGGCAAAGGCTAATAGAGTTTTGCCAAGAGAACGCACTGGTCATAGCAAACACCTTTTTCCAACAACACAAGAGAAGACTCTACACATGGACATCACCAGATGGTCAACACCGAAATCATGTTGATTATATTCTTTGCAGCCAAAGATAGAGAAGCTCTATACAGTCAGCAAAAACAAGACAGGAAGCTGACTGTAGCTCAGATCGTGAACTCCTTATTGTCAAATTCAGACTTAAATCAAAGTTCCCCATACCTCAGCCTTATCTCACAAATATCTGGAGCCTCTTAGGGAGGTACATTTGAGATTTGTTCTCCCATCTTCTTGATTGGCTGCCTCATGAGTAACCAAACCTTTTCTCTGGGAGGAAACTTGGTGTCTCAGCCTTTGGTTTGCGGCCTGTCCTACAAATGAAACTGGTCCAGGTGACGCTAGTGGTAAAGATCTCGCCTACCACTGTAGGAGACCAAGTTCAATCCTTAGGTCGGGAAGATCCCCTGGAGAAGGGCATGACAACCCACTCCAGTATTCTCACCTGGAGAATCCTCATAGACAGAGGAGCCCGGTAGGCTGTAGTCAATATGGTCACAAAGAGTTGGATGTGACACTGGGAAAGGGCAGAAGTTCCCAGCTTCTCACCATTTCTCCAGCTTAGCTGTAGTAGTACTAGCAGTTGTGGATGTAGTAGGAGTAGCATCAGCAGTATATTTCAGGCCTGGGAAGGGAAGAAAGAGGGAGAAGACAGACCAACTGCAGAACATTAGACTCCTAAGGAAAGCTTTTGTTTAGAATGACAGGTATATTGACTATAAATAATGATTGATGATGCTTATAAAAAAGTTTTGCATGTGTATATAAGCCCTTGCAAATTTGAGAGACTCCAAAATATGTAAAATATAGCCTGGTGTTTATCAATTATAGTTGGTGATTTGTAGTGAAATAGAATCCCCCCCACCTAATATATGTACACTTGCATTCCTTTGAGGAGTCCTTACTGTGCTTGTTTTCTTATGTATTGTAATAAAGAAGAAAGATGATGGGGGGAAGTGGAGTACGGGTGAGTGTAGATAAGGCGATATAAGCAATTGGATAGACTAGAGCAAAGGAAATACTTTCCAAAGCAAGGAATGGAAAATCATGGTGATTTTATAAGTATGTAAACATATTGAAGTCAAATCTCATACAAATATTTTAAAGTGTACTGGATTGTTAATCATAGCGTGCCAATAAAATATGACACAACAGATGTGCTTCTGGCAGATGCTAAAAAAAATCTGTTACTTTGTAGAACCACATCCTCCATAGTTATTGGTTAATTATATCCATGCCTATTGATGGAAATCACAGACTCCAGCTTCCCTAGAGCTTCAATTATGGTAATTAGTTCAATCTATAGACAAGCTGAGACTACAAATGAAACTGGTCCAGGTGACGCTAGTGGTAAAGATCTCGCCTACCACTGTAGGAGACCAAGTTCAATCCTTAGGTCGGGAAGATCCCCTGGAGAAGGGCATGACAACCCACTCCAGTATTCTCACCTGGAGAATCCTCATAGACAGAGGAGCCCGGTAGGCTGTAGTCAATATGATCACAAAGAGTCGGATGTGACACTGGGAAAGGGCAGAAGTTCCCAGCTTCTCACCATTTCTCCAGCTTAGCTGTAGTAGTACTAGCAGTTGTGGATGTAGTAGGAGTAGCATCAGCAGTATATTTCAGGCCTGGGAAGGGAAGAAAGAGGGAGAAGACAGACCAACTGCAGAACATTAGACTCCTAAGGAAAGCTTTTGTTTAGAATGACAGGTATATTGACTATAAATAATGATTGATGATGCTTATAAAAAAGTTTTGCATGTGTATATAAGCCCTTGCAAATTTGAGAGACTCCAAAATATGTAAAATATAGCCTGGTGTTTATCAATTATAGTTGGTGATTTGTAGTGAAATAGAATCCCCCCACCTAATATATGTACACTTGCATTCCTTTGAGGAGTCCTTACTGTGCTTGTTTTCTTATGTATTGTAATAAAGAAGAAAGATGATGGGGGGAAGTGGAGTACGGGTGAGTGTAGATAAGGCGATATAAGCAATTGGATAGACTAGAGCAAAGGAAATACTTTCCAAAGCAAGGAATGGAAAATCATGGTGATTTTATAAGTATGTAAACATATTGAAGTCAAATCTCATACAAATATTTTAAAGTGTACTGGATTGTTAATCATAGCGTGCCAATAAAATATGACACAACAGATGTGCTTCTGGCAGATGCTAAAAAAAATCTGTTACTTTGTAGAACCACATCCTCCATAGTTATTGGTTAATTATATCCATGCCTATTGATGGAAATCACAGACTCCAGCTTCCCTAGAGCTTCAATTATGGTAATTAGTTCAATCTATAGACAAGCTGAGATCACTGCATATGTGTATACCCTCAACACACATGGATATACACATATCATTATATAATTTGAAAGCTTTCCTTTATGTGTTGGATTACTAATTTATCAAGTTTGTAGAAAATTATGAAAATACATAATTACTTTCTAACTAGTTAAAAAAGTATTTTCTTCTGTTATTTGCCTTTCTGTTTCTTTATATCCTTCTAGTATACTTTTAAATTATTCTTAGAATCTCTATGTCATAAACCTTAGACAGAAAGATAAGAATCAGGCATAGAGGTCTGAAAAATATTACCTCTCAGGTTTATAAGTATTCCAACCAGATTTTACAATAATTCTTTTGTACTGTTCTATGTATAGTTTTAAAATTTGAAAGAACTCTTGTCTTATCTTGGTTCTTTCTTTTTTATTTGATGTGCCAATACAGGTGTGTATACTTTTTTATATCCTTTTATGCTTCAGTTTTACATATTGCTTTTTTAGGTGTGAAGTTAAAAAAAATGATATTTTATAGCATAGGCAAACAAAATATCCTTGATCTGGAATTGAAGTTAGTTGAGATGAAAATGACTGGACAAGCACCTGTATCTTGGAAATGTGCTTGCAGCTTAAAATGTTCCATAACTGTTTCTGGCATCTGCACCATAAACGATGTCAGTTAAAACAGATTTATGGAAATGCTACTTCTCTCCACATTCAGCTTTATGTCATTCTATATTCATAACAGACTTATTAGAAATGGTCTAAGGCCATCTGAGTACTAATCATGGTTAGGATGGCTTACTAATTCATTTCATTTTCAATTCTAACTTTGACTAAAACCTAGTTTTAAACTTAGGATGACTGAAGTTATAGAGATATATATGCAGATATTTAGAGTATCTGCAATAGAAGACATGTTTGACTCCTTTAAGAAGCAGATTTTATATTCGTCATGATGTTTGGTACCATTCAATTATGTCAAGTCTATGAATGACTTCACAGCCTTTATGTATATCTATATTATACATTTAGATACTTATGAAAAGTCTGGAGAAAAAGTAGGTTAAAAACATTATTCCAGTCTATTGATACCCTTTGGGCTGCCCCTAAGTCAAAATATGAATAATTGAATATATTGGTTAAATTTTTGCTGAGAAGTACTTAAATACTAGAGAATTTCACAGAATAGACAAAATTGAAAAATTGAGAAGATGAAGTAATCTCAATGACCTAGAATGAATATTATAAGCACTGATGACTATAGTGATTGATCCTTAAGTCTAGCAGAATATATGATATCCAATGCATTTTGTTTCAAGAGACCTCAACATCCTCAGCCTCCAGAAAAACAAATCCTAGCTTGCTATCACTTTAAATGCCAGTATTTAATTTATTGTTTTTAGGTAGGGTCATAATATGGCATGAACTATATAATACATGAAACATATTAAATTGAGGAGTATAAGCTCAGACCCATTCTTTCTTATGCTTATTTGCAGATCATCCACACTAACTTCTACTACACCCCAACTGCCCAGTGGAAACTTTTGTATATCATAGGATTCTAAAGAATTGCATTAGGGCATTGATTCCAAAAGACCACGCCATTGTATCTGTGTATTTGATGGCAAGAGAAATAACCCAAACCAAGCCTACTCTTTATTATAATACTACAAATGAAAAGCTATGGATAGAGGTTCATAACGCGGCACAGTAGGCAGTGACCAAAACAATCCCAAAGGAAAAGAAATGCAAGAAAGCAAAGTGGTTGTCTGAGGAGGCTTTACACATAGCTGAGAAAGAAGGGAAGCAAAAAGCAAGGGAGAAAGGAAAACATACACCCAACTAAATGCAGAGAACTAGAGAATACCAACAGGAGATAAGAAGGCCTTCTTAAATGAACAGTGCAAAGAGTAGAGGAAAACAATAGAATGAGGAAGACTAGAGATCTCTTCAGGAAAATTGGAAATATCAAGGGAATATTTCATGCAAGGATGGGTACAATAAAGGACAGGAACAGTTTGGACCTAACAGAAGCAGAAGAGATTAAAAGGTGGCAAGAATACAAAGAATATACAGAAGAGGTCTTAATGACTGGGATAAGTCAAGTCAGCCTTAGGAAACATTACCGCAAACAAAGCTAGTGAAGGTGATGGGATTCCAGGTGAGCTATTCCAAATTCTAAAAGATGATGCTATTAAAGTGCTGCACTCAATATGCCAGCAAATTTGAAAGTCTCAGCAGTGGCCACAGGACTGGAAAATATCAGATTTCATTCCTATCTCAAAGAAAGGAAGTGCCAAAGAATCTTTAAACTACAGTACAATGGCACTCATTTCGCATGCTAGTAAGGTTATGCTCAGAATCCTTCAAGCTATGCTTCAGCAGTACATGAACTGAGAAATTCCAAATGTACAAACTGGATTCAGAAAAGGCAGAAGAACTAGAGATCAAACTGCCAACAGTCATTGGATCATAGAAAAAGCAAGAGAATTCCAGAAAAACATCTGCTTCATTTACTATGCAAAAGCATTTGACAGTGTGAATCACAACAAACTGTGGAAAACTCTGAAAAGGTGGGAATACCAGACTGATCACCTTAACTGTCTCCTGAGAAATCTGCATGCCGGTCAAAAAGCAACTGTTAGAACTGGATGTGAGACAACTGACTGGTTAAAATTGGAAAATGAGTACATCTGCATTAAATTTTATGCAGAGAACATCAAGTGAAATGCCAGGCTGAATGAACCACAAGCTGGACCAAGATTGCTGGGAGAAATATCAACAACTTTAGATATGTAGATGATACCAATGGCAGAAAGTGAAGAGGAACTAAAGAGCCTCTTGATGAGGGTGAAAGAGCAGAGTGAAAAAGTTGGCTTAAAACTCAACATTCAGAAAACTAACATCATGGCACCTGGTCCCATCACTTCATAACAAATAGATGCAGAAATAGTGGAAACAGTGACAGATTTTATTTTCTTGGACCAAATTCATTGTGGATGGTGACTGCAGCCATGAAATTAAAAGACTTGCTCCTTGGAAGGAAAGCTATGACAAATCTAGACAGCATATTAAAAAGTAGAGACATTACTTTGCCAACAAAGGTCCATATAGTCAAAGCTATGGTTTTCCAGTAGTCATGTTTGGATGTGAGAGTTAGACTATAAAGAAGGCTGAGCTCAGAAGAACTGATTCTTTCCGGTTGTGCTGCTGGAGAAGACTTGAGAGTCCCTTGGACTGTAAGGAGATCCAACCAGTTCATCCTAAAGGAAATCAACTCTGAATATTCATTGGAAGGACTGATACTGAAGCTGAAGCTCCAATACTTTGGCCACCTGATGCAAAGAGCTGACTCATTGGAAAAGACCCTGGTGCTGGGAAAGATTGAAAGCAAAAGGAGAGGCAGTGCAGAGGATGAGGTGTTAGATAGCATCACCAACTCAATGGACTTGAATTTGAGAAAACTCTAGGAGACAGTTAAGGACAGGGAAGCCAGGATGCTGCGATCAATGGGGCCACGAAGATTTGGACAGGACTTAGGGGCTTCCCTTGTAGCTCAGTCAGTAAAGAATCTGCCTGCAGTGCAGGAGACCTGGGTTCGATCCCCGGGTTGGGAAGATCGCCTGGAGAAGGAAATGGACCCACTCCAGTATCCTTGCCTGGAAAATCTCATGGACAAAAGAGCCTGGTGGGCTGCAATCCATGGGGTCACAAAGTGTTGGGCACGACTGGGCGACAATGGCACCCCACTCCAGTAATCTTGCCTGGAAAATCCCATGGGTGGAGGAGCCTGGTGGGCTGCAGTCCATGGGGTCGCTAAGAGTCGGACACGACTGAGCAACTTCACTTTCACTTTCACTAGTGACTGAAACAACAACAAACGTGATAGTCATGCTTAGAGACTCTAAGAAATAAAATTCAAGGGAATAGAAAACCTTAAAGAATACTAAGAAAAATATGAACAGTGAAAAAAGTAGATTTAAGATCTATAGTGGGTGACTGAGCAACTTTCACTTCTCACTCTCATGCACTGGAGAAGGAAATGGCAACCCACTCGAGTGTTCTTGCCTGGAGAATCCCAGGGACAGAGGAGCCTGGTGGGCTGCCATCTCTGGGGTCGCACAGAGTCGGACACGACTGAAGCGACTTAGCAGCAGCAAGATCTATAGACAATGAGAACATCTGACTAACATGAGGCTTTGGTTGAAGACAGTAATGTCTAGGGAGTAGCTTGTTATGAACACTTGCTTGGTAAAACACAAATCTCACTATTCCCCCAACCCTTTGATATGCTTTTTTTTTTTAAATAAAAAGCTAATTAAATTATTCATTTTAATAATGTAAATAAGGTAAAATAAAAATTAAAATGTAAACAATAATAATTAGCATTTATTAAGTGCTTACTATGTCTCTGAAATTTTACCAACTGCTTTACTTGAATCATTTCATTTCATTTCAGTTCAGTTCAGTCGCTCAGTCATGTCCAACTCTTTGTTACCCCATGAACCACAGTATGCCAGGCCTCCCTGTCCATCACCAACTCCTAGAGTCCACCCAAACCCATGTTCATTGTGTCAGTGAAGTCATCCAGCCATCTCATCCTCTGTTGTCTCCTTTTCCTCCTGCCCTCAATCTTTCCCAGCATCAGGGTCTTTTCGAATGAGTCAGCTCTTCACATCAAGTTACCAATTATTATTAGCGTTTCAGCTTCAACATCAGTCCCTCCAGTGAACATCCAGGACTGATTTCCTTTAGGATGGACTGGTTGGATCTCCTTGCAGTCCAAGGGACTCTCAAGAGTCTTCTCCAACACCACAGTTCAAAAGCATCAATTCTTCGGCACTCAGCTTACTTCACAGTCCAACTCTCACATCTATAATGACCACTGGAAAAACCATAGCCTTGATTGGATGGACCTTTGTTGGCAAAGTAATATCTATGATTTTTAATATGCTATCTAGGTTGGTCATAACTTTCCTTCCAAGGAGTAAGCATCTTTTGATTTCATGGCTGCAATCACCATTATTTCATTTAGACCTTGTAATAGTCTATATGGTAATGGTACTATTATTTTCTTTTTGGTGAAGAGAAAATTGAGAAAAAAATAATACAGCATTCTATTTAGACTTTCTTTAAAATTTTTTCTTAAAAAATTTTAGACCTATTCTTAATGACTCAGATGTCCAAAACAATTATTTTGCTTCTAGTATTTCTTCTACTTAATACTTTCAACTAATGTAGAGATGTATTTGTTAATATATTTCTGTCTCTTATACACATCTAGATGTGTATAAGAGACAGTTCATGCAAGAATATTTAAGTGTACAAAGTTAAACAAACATTAAGAAAAGTAATGCAATGACTAAAACCAAAAAGTGGAGGAAAGAGTGGGAAAAGAGAAGAAAAAGAATATGCTAATTTTCATTTTGTCTGTATAGGAGAACTAATAAATAGATCCTCAAAACGGAGGAGCTCAAAGTGTTTTTAAAAAGATAACCACTATAACAGAAAATGTTAATCTTCTTTAATAAAAATGTCCATGAATGTTTGACATGCATGCAAATGTGTTCTTGCACATGTACATGAAGAAAAACAAATAGACCACAGGTGAGTTTTGTGGACTTAAAAAGGAAAGGCATCAAAAAATAATATGATAGAACTGAGAGCAAACATTTCTATCATACCAATAACAGAAGATGAGCTAAAATGCTATATTAAAATAAATAACCCTGGATTTGATCTCAAAGCAAAATCCAGCTCTAAATACTACATAAGAAACTTCCAAATAACCTGACTGAAAATAAAAGAGAGTGACAATTTTATCAGACAAAAAGAGAAAGCAGAGGTTATTGTCTGCATTTCTGACAGGGTTGAAATTAAGCAAAAAATAATAATAATAAATTTAAAAAACAATAATGGTTCTGTAAAGAATGTTAAAGGACGCAGATCAGAGTAGAGTCATGCACCAAACATACAAGCTGTTTAAGTAAATAAAAATATAAAAGAAATCTGAATGAAGATATCAAATGCATTAGTTATAATTAAAATACCATATAAAAGAAATCTGAATGAAGATATCAAATGCATTAGTTATAATTAAAATACCATATTTTAACATTCCTGGATAAATTAAGAGCCATATATTATAAAAAGTACCCCCTGGTGGCTTAGAGGTTAAAGCGTCTGCCTCCAATGCCGGAGACCCGGGTTCAATCCCTGGGTTGGGAAGATCCCCTGGAGAAGGAAATGGCAATCCACTCCAGTATTCTTGCCTGGAGAATCCCATGGACAGACAAGCCTAGTAGGTTACAGTCCACGGGGTCGCAAAGAGTCGGACACGACTGAGCGATTTCACCTTCACCTCAACATATATTATTAATTGTTTGGTTGCAAGTGACAGAAATTCCACTTAAATTACTATAGACTGGAAGCAACATGTGTTAGAAGGCATATAATCATGGCTAGGCCTCAGTGAAGATAAGAGCAAAACTGATATGCTGCCAGCACTAGCTTGGTCTCATGTCTATTTAAATTTCTGTCTCTACAAATCTGATCCTCCATGGAGGATAATCCAAGAATGAAACATCACTGATGGCAACCTGAAAGCCTCCCAGGTTCTCTACCAGAGGGTAACAGAATCGCTCTCTTATAAAATTCCTAAAACATCCTCAAGAACAGTTCTCAATGGCCCAGGTTTACTCGGGTACCCATCTCTGGGCCAATCTATCCGTGGCCCACCTAGGCATAGGTTCCCCATCTGAAATAATCCCGATGAGCAGAGAAGAGGAGAAGTGTCAAAAGATGTCTGTTTACATTTGCCCAGCCGAGTCTGGTGATAGGAACAGGAAGATGACTTCCTCAAGGTGAGCGCTATTTGGGACAAACAGCAGGTGTCTTGTGACTCTAAAATGTTTATCTCTGGCAGTACTTATCAGAGCAAAAGGTTGAAAATAATTTGTTTAATAAAAAAGATATATAGTACATCTATTCTACATCAGTGACTCAAATAATGCTTATGGAGAGCTTATCATAACAGAAGAAGCACTACTATATAAAGTTAATGGAAAAAAATTGTCATTACCTCTAAAAATTAATGACTTTAAAAAATGGGAAAAAGACAAAAAAAGGCATTAAAAATGAGTACTATACACTATGCGACTTTTTTTCCTTTTTTATAATGTTTTCCATACTAAGTATGTAATACTTTTATGACAGAGTAAATAATAAGCTTTTTTTCTATTAAAAAAAACAATCCTTACCTTTGCCAGTTCTTCCTTCCCTCACATATTTGAGAGGAGTCTTGGTAGGGTCATAATTAAAACTTAGACAAAGATTTTCTCAGATGAATAATCTAAGAGTCATGATATCATAGCAACTATGGAAGATATGGAGATTAAAGGACATCCTCATTCCCAATTCATATTTCTGTGATGTCTTTTATTATATATTATGATTATAACTGCAGACTGCTTTGTTGAAGAATCTAAAAGTTCAGAGGAAAAGAGAAGGGCACAAACCCTGTAAGATGTGAGATGGGTAGAGATTCCTTAAGTCCCAAAAGGGAAGGGTCCTGGTTAATCTGAATAGTTTAAATAAGGATATAAGATAGAAATCATGATAAATTTAGAAAATGGCAATTTAAGTGCAGCATAAATAGCGTGCAAGTGCTGTGAATTTAAACACTTTTCCTGGTGTGAAATTTTCTTCTGAAGTGTTCCCCTACTGTGACTTGTTTCTTTTACCTTTCTTGCTGTTTCTTTAATGAGGAGTCTTGGAAAAGTGTGTGACAACATCTAAATGCAGAAGCATTTGTCTGGGTACTTAGTGCACTTGTTGTAGATTTATTGCTAATTCTTGTATCTTGCTGGCTTCATCAGGCATATAACTCTGCAGCTGGAAATATGCAGTTTACTTCTACACTTTTTTTTAAACCTTCTGAGGCAGTCTTGAGTTGACACCAGATAGGGCAACAGAGAGTTAGTTACACAAGAGATCTCAGTTCCCAGGACAATGATAACATGGAGAGAGGAAACTCACAGACTGCTGGCTTTTTGGATAAAGATGTGAAGCAGGCATTTCTTAAACTGTTCTGACTTATTCTGGTTAGAATCCCAACAACTTTCCCTGGTGGCTCAGATGGTGAAGAATCACCTGCAATGCAGGAAACCTGGTTTCGATCCCTGGGTTGGGAAGATCCTCTGGAGAAGGACATGGCAACCTGCTCCAGTATTCTTGCCTGGAGAATTTCATGGACAGAGGAGGCTGGCAGGCTAATATCCATCGGGTACCAAAGAGTCAGACACAACTGAGTGACTAACTTTTACTGCTTTCACTTTCAGAATCCCAACCTAAGTCAAATAGTTAAAGAAAAAAAAATATAAGAAAGAATAGAACAATATCTGACCCAGAAAGAGAGCTGGAAAATATTTAAGTAATCCTTTCCTGTATTTTTCTATTAGTAAAATATATAATATTAACATAATAAACATAGTGTCTATATACATACTCACATATTTGCCCACACGTAATCATGTCTACATGCACATTGTGTGCATATTCCTTAATAATGAAAAAAATGGGTCTTTAAGAGTAAGAATATATCATTTTATATACAAAGAAAAGTGGAAATATTTTTTATTTTCTTAATCTCAACATGTAGGTAAACACTAACATGGAAATAAGCCTTCCACTCCTAATTCTCTGTGTTCATGTAACAATAAGAATTAGTCTTCTGTGTCTCTCTTTGATGAACATCTTGGGCTCTGTTCAGTAAGGAAGGATCAATACCTATTTCTGGAGGTATTTGCTTAAAGATCTGAGTAAAAGCAATTTTAAAAGCCATAGAGAGAACCTTTTGGTCGACTTTGTCTACTGCCCATATCCTCATTGTAAAAATCTGTCTTCATCTTTCTCAAAAATTAACCTGCACATTAACTCTCTTGTGAATCCAAGCCCCTGCATTTCCATTTTTGTCATCCCACTAAAATTTATGCAACCACTGTACTTAAACTAAATGTTTCACAGACTTATGCACTAGCCACATTTAATTACAGAATGGAGGAAATTAGAGTCCAGAGAATTGTACTTTGCCTCAAGGTCATCTAAGTCCCTCTTGGTATTTTATGTTGTGGTCTTCAATACTGTATGGGGCACATACACGCATGTACATACCACATAATTATTCAAAAAACAAAATGCATTTGTTTTCTTTCAGAACAGCCTGCAAAAGAGGAACCACTGTCCTTTTTAGATTGCTGCCACCATGAAATAGACAAAATTATAGGAAATTCAAATGTGTTTATAAATAATAGGTACTACAGCTCTACTGGTGTAAGTCAATCTGAAGGAAATAGTCTTATGGCCTCAAGATCTGCAGGTCAGAATGAGTCCATGTTAGAAACTCTGGGGACTCCAAATGTGTAGATGGGATACAAAGTCAAGAGTTTCTTTCTTATTTTCGAGCTTTTAATAGATTTTTGTTATTACTTTTATTGGGATTCTCAGATGGCACTAATGGTAAAGTGCCTGCCTGCTAATGCAGGAGATTTAAGAGACATGAGTTCGATCCCTGGTTGGGGAAGATCTCCTGGAGGAGGGCATGGCTACCAACTCCAGTAATTTTGTCTGGAAAAACCCATGGACAGCAGAGCCTGGCAGGCAATGGTCCACATGATCACAGAATCAGACACAACTGAAGTGACTTAGCATGCATTACTATTATTACCATTATTATCACTATGTTTAATATTTCATTTAATATTTACAATAGCCATAAAAATAGAATACTATACTAATTTTTCATATACAGCAAAAGATATAAAGAAACAGATCCAAAGTCACAGAGTCACCTATCATCACAGCCAGTAAGTTCTATGACAGAACTTTTAATTTTTTGTGGTTCTAAATGTAGAAAAAAATGCAAACACATTAGTATCCTCATGTATTTTCATGTGATCTCTTGCCTTCCATTGGAATAGTCCCTTTATACATGTTAGGAATACATTCAAATTATCAGTTAATTTATTAATTATAATCAATGATGCTGAAAGAAAACACATCATTTTTCATCTCAAAAATATTTAGAATTAAGATGTGGAAACAAAACAATTACTTTAAAAATTAAATATTTTTATAGAAATTATTCAAAACATTTTAAAATGCCAAAAGACATCAGGTTTAGCATTAATTACTGAATTAATTATACAAACAACCAATCTGACAGGAATTCAAAAGCAAAACCAAAAGACAGAGTTAACATTTAATTTTCCCCTATTTTTATACAAAATTAAGTCATTCATTCAGCAAATATTTTTGAGCACCACTATGTGCCAGACACATACTAGGTAATTTAGAAACAACTATTAATAAAAGATTGGCTGCCTGCAAGGAATTTGCAATCCATTAAATTTCTCTATGTGACTTTTACAACATAACATGAGAACTACTATAACTGTAGTAAGTAACCAATCTAGTCACAGAGTATTAACAAAAAAATAGCTATCAATTTTTCACATAAATCCAGATTCATGTGGATGAACTTTTTACCAGTTAAAAGGCCTTTCCATGTATCAGATAGCTAGCCTTTCACTGAATATTCTAGCATTGTCATTTTTCGGTGTCCTTGTTCATACTACTCATTAAGCATACAGTATTTTTTCTTTCATTTATAATGGTCTAAATCCTACCCGTCTTAAGAAAAATTGTCAAACATTTCATATAAATGTAAATTATAATCTTTCTAGACATCTATTGGCCAACATATATATTTCAGATCTTAAAGAATATTTCAAAATTTTGACCTACTTTCAGGAATGGTAAAGATATAAAGAAAAATGTGTACAAAATTGTAAGTCACAATATTATTTACAACACTGAAAAACTGACAATAATTTAAATACATGAAAATAGATAATCTCAGTTTCAAATACCATTCTATGCACACCTATTTAGACTTGTCAATTTTTATTTTAAGACAGAAAGAAATTATTTAAACAGTGATGTTCATACAGCTCAATGCATAGCCAACACAGAAGTATAGGTCCTAGAGAAGTATTTGAGGGAAAAATCTGCCCCCCATCCCTATACTTGACCACTTGGTGGGGTCATCTTTTATGGTGAATGTGGTTTATGAAACTTCTGAACTTAGCTCAACTAAGTCATTTATTATTCATTCAAAGAAATATTGATCAAGAGTAAATTTAACCCTTGGTAATTTTTTACTTTCTAAATTGTTGATTTTATGAATTAAACCCTCCAATCCCAAAGAAAGGTAATGCCAAAGATGCTCAAACTACCGCACAATTGCACTCAGCTCACACTCTAGTAAAGTAATGCTCAAAATATTCCAAGCCAGGCTGCAACACTATGTGAACCGTGAGCTTTCAGATGTTCAAGCTGGATTTAGAAAAGGCAGAAGAACCAGAGATCAAATTGCCAACATTTATTGGATCATTGAAAAAGCAAGAGAGTTCCAGAAAAAATTCTGAAAGAGATGGGAATACCAGACCACCTGACCTGCTTCTTGAGAAACCTGTATGCCGGTCAGGAAGCAACAGCTAGAACTGGACATGGAACAACAGACTGGTTCCAAATAGGGAAAGGAGTACAGCAAGGCTGTATATTGGTACCCTTCTTATTTAACTTATATGCCGAGTACATCATGAGAAACACTGGGCTGGATGAAGCACAAGCTGGAATCAAGATTGCCGGGAGAAATATCAATAACCTCAGATAATGCAAATGACACCATCTTTATGGCAGAATGTGAAGAACTGAAGAGCCTCTTGATGAAAGTGGAAAAAGTTGGCTTAAAGCTCAACATTCAGAAAACGAAGGTCATGGCATCTAGTCCTGTCACTTTGTGGCAAACAGATGGGGAAAGAGTGACAGACTTTATTTTGGGGGGCTCCAAAATCACTGCAGATGGTGACTGCCACCATGAAATTAAAAGATGCTTGCTCCTTGGAAGAAAAGTTATGACCAACCTAGACAGCATATTAAAAAGCAGAAACATTACTTAGCCTACAAAGATCCATCTAGTCAAAGCTATGGTCTTTCCAGTAGTCACGTTTGGATATTAGAGTTGGACTGTGAAGAAGGCTGAGCACCGAAGAATTGATGCTTTTGAACTGTGGTGTTGGAGAAGACCCTTGAGAGTCTCTTGGACAGCAAGGAGATCCAACCAGTCAAGCCTAAAGGAAATCAGTCCTCAATATTCATTGGAAGGACTGATGCTAAAGCTGAAACTCCATTACTTTGGCCACCTGATGTGAAGAACTGACTCATTTGTAAAGACCCTGATGCTGGAAAAGATTGAAGGTGGGAAAAGAAGGGGATGACAGAGGATGAGATGGTTGGATGGCATCACTGACTCAGTGGACATGAGTTTGAGTAAACTTTAGGAGCTGATGATGGACAGGGAGGCCGGGTGTGCTGCAGTCCATGGGGTCTCAAAGAGTCAGACACGACTGAGTGAATGAACTGACTGTGATGCAACTCCATGGCCCATAAATATGACAGAATAGAATATGGCATTTAAAGTATCATTGTAGATAAATGAATAAAAATACCTCCATTTATATGTTATTATAGAAGAAAAATATTTTCTATACATGAGATTAAAACAAAAGGATATATTAATTTGACTACATAAATATAACAATAAAATTTTAACTTCAAATAACAGTAATATTTAAATGCATGCAACTAACTGTAGAAAAAGTTAAATATGTAAATGAAATTGTTATTGCTCTTAAAATGTAAATTGTTTGAAACTTAATAAGAAAAATCATACATCCTGCTTAAAAACATGGGAAGAGCAGAAATTGGTCATTCACAAAATTACACTCATATAAAACAATAATCAGGAAACATAGGAAAATAACACTAATATTAATAAGACAAATATTTTAAAAATAAAAAGGTTTTTTAAAAAAGTGATATTACAGTACTTGTGAGGATATGACACAAGGATCATTATCAACCCTGCTTATAGAAATGTAATTTTTTAGATCAATTTCTCAAGTATTCAGTTCAGTTCAGTCACTCAGGCGTGTCCGACTCTTTGTTACCCCATGGACTGCAGCACGCCAGGCCTCCCTGTCCATCACCAACTCCTGGAGTTTACTCAAACTCATGTCCATTAAGTTAGTGATGCCATCCAACCATCTCATCTTCTGTCGGCCCCTTCTCCTGCCTGCGATCTTTCCCAGCATCGGGATCTTTTCCAATGAGTCAGTTCTTCACATCTGGTGGCCAAAGTATTGGAGTTTCAGCTTCAACATCAGTCCTTCTAATGAATATTCAGGACTGATTTCCTTTAGAATGGACAGGTTGGGTCTCCTTGAAGTCCAATGGACTCTCAAGAGTCTTCTCCAATACTACAGTTCAAAAGCATCAATTGTTTGGTGCTCAGCTTTCTTTATAGTCCAACTCTCACATCCATACATGACTACTGAAAAAAACAAGTATCTCAGGTATTAGGAAAGCTTTTAAAGCTTTTAAATTTTAAATACACAAAAATATTGGCCTAATAATTGTATTATTATAAGGATTTGTCCTAAGGAAGTAACACAGATATGCACAAAGAATTGACTATTTACATTTATGCCATTGTTTTAATACCTGAAATTTGAGGAGGAAGAGGAAACTAATGTCCAAGACTAGCAACTTGCTTGAGTAACAGATTTATCCTAGAAATGAAGGACAATACAAACTTTAAAATTAAATTGGAAAAGAATAGTTAATGTTTTATTGTGGTTAATATTCTATTCTCTCTCTCTCTATATATATATATATATTTATATGTAGATAGAGATAGCTTTCTCTCTTTATCCATTCATCTATTTACATTGTTTCCATGTCTTGACTATTGAGAATAGTGCTGCTGTGAATATCAATGTATTATATTTTAATTATGCTTTTCTTTAGATATAAGCCCAGGAGTGGGATTGCAGCATCATATGGTAGCTCTAGTTTTATTTAAGAAATTTCCATACTGCTCTCCATAGTGGCTGTCCCAATTTGCATTCCCACAAACAATGTGAGAGGGTTTTGTTTTCTTTACAGCTTCTCCGGCATTTATTATTTGTAGATTTTTTGATGATGGTCCCTCTGACCAGTGTGAGGTGATACTTCATTGTAGTTTTGCTTTGCATTTCTCTAATAATTAGTGATGTTGAGCATCTTTTCATGGGCTGTTTTATCAATCTGTATGTCTTTTTTGGAGAAATGTTTATTTAGATCTTCTGCTTATTTTTGATTGGGTTGTTTGGGTTTTGTTTTTGTTGGTTTTTCTGTTGGGGAAGTATTGAGCTGTCTCCTGTTGGTCACATTTGCAAATATTTTGTCCCATTCTGTAGGTTTTATTTTTGTTTTGTTATTGGTGTTGTTGTTTTGTTTTGTTTTTTTTGGTTTCCTTTACTGTGCGGAAGCTTTTAAGTTTAATTAGATCCCATTTTTTTGTTTGTTTTTATTTACATTAGCCTAGGAGACAGATCCAAAAAGATATTTCTATGATTTATAGCAAAGAGTGTTCTGCCTATGTTTCCTCCTGGAGTTTTGTAGTATCTGATCTTGCATTTAGGCCTTTAGTCCACTTTTAGCTTATTTTTGTATATGATGTTAGAGTATATTCTAATTTTATTTTTTTTTACATGAGCTGTCCAATTTTCCTGCATCGTTTATTGAAGTGATTGCCTTCTCCATTGTTTATTTTTCTTCTTTTCTTGTGGATTAATTGACCATAGAATTGTGGATTTACTTCTGGGCTTTCTGTCATGTTCCATTGATTTATATTTCTGTTTTTGTGCGATTGCCATACTGTTTTGATTACTATAGTTTTGTAGTGTAATCTGAAGTCAAAGAGTCTGACTCCATCAGACCCATTTTTTCTTTCTCAAGATTGCTTTGGCTAATCATGGTCTTTTGAATTTCTATACAAATTAAAAAAAAATTGTTCTAGTTCTTTGAAAAATGCCATTTGTACTTTGATAGGAATTTCATTAAATCTGTGACTTCCCTAGTGGCTCAGATGGTAAAGCATCTGCCTACAATGTGGGAGACACTGGTTTGGTCCCTGGGTCTGGAAGATCCCCTGAAGAAGGAAATGGCAACCCACTCCAGTACTCTTGCCTGGAAAATCCTATGGATGGATGAGTGTGGTAGGCTACAGTCCATGGGGTTGTAAACAGTTGGACACAACTGTGCGACTTCACTTTCTTTTCTTTCTTTCATTAAATCTGTAGGTTACCTTGGTAGCATAGTCATTTTGACCATATCAATTCTTCCAATCCAAGATCACAGTATAGCTTTCCATCTGTTTGTGTCACCTACAGGTTATTTTGTCAGCATGGTATAGTTTAGGGAGTACCAGTCTTTTGCTTCATTATAAAGGTATATTCCTAGGTATTTTATTTTATTTTTAATGTGATGATAAATGGAGCTGCTTCCTTAGTTTCTCTTTCTGTTCTCTTATTGTTAGTGTGTACAAATGCAGCAAATTTAATTTTTTTATCTTATTTATTTATTGGCTGTGCTGGGTCTTTGTGGCTGCTCGCAGGCTGTCTCTAGTTGTGGTGAGTTGGGGCCACCCTCTAGCTGTGGTGTGCAGGCTTCTCATTGCAGTGGCCTCTCATGCTGCAGAGCACAGTTCTAGGCATGTTGTGGCACTCAAGCTTTGTTGCCTCAAGGAATGCTGGATCTTCCCGGACCAGAAGTCAAACCCGTGTCGCCCACATTGGCAGACAAACTCTTAACCCCTGGGCAACCAAGGAAGTTCCTGCAGCAGATTTAAATAGACTCATTGACATAGAAGGGAAGATCTCCTGGAGGAGGGCAAGGCAACCTAATCCAGTATTCCTGCCTGGAGAATCTCATGGACAGAAGAGCTTGGCAGGCTATCATCTGTAGGGTCATAAAGAGTAAGACATAACTGAAGTGACTTAACATGTGTGTACATAGACATAGAGAACACACTTAGAGTTATCAAAGGGGAAATGAATGGAGGAGGGATGAATTAGGGGTTTGGAATTAATATAAATGCACTAATATATGTGGACATCACCAGATGGTCAACACCAAATTTTAGAACACTGATTTTAGAAAAGGCAGAGAACCAGAGACAAATTGCTAACATCCGCTGGATCATGGAAAAAGCAAGAGAGTTCCAGAAAAACATGTCTTTCTGCTTTATTGACTACGCCAAAGCCTTTGACTATGTGGATCACAATAAACTGTGGAAAATTCTGAGAGAGCTGGGAATACCAGACCACCTGAACTGCCTCTTGAGACACCTGTATGCAGGTCAGGAAACAGTTAGAACTGGACATGGAACAACAGACTGGTTCCAAATAGGAAAAGGAGTATGTCAAGGCTGTATATTGTTTCCCTGATAACTTATATGTAGAATACATCATGAGAAACGCTGGGCTGGAAGAGCAGAAGCTGGAATCAAGATTCCCAGGAGAAATATCAATAACCTCAGATATGCAGATGATACCACCCATATGGCAGAAAGTGGAGAAGAACTAAAAAGCCTCTTGATGAAAGAGGAGAGTGAAAAAGTTGGCTTAAAGCTCAACATTCAGAAAACTAAGATCATGGCATCCGGTCCCATCACTTCATGGGAAATAGATGGGGAAACAGGGGAAACAGTGTCAGACTTTATTTTTTTGGGCTCCAAAATCACTGCAGATGGTGATTGGAGCCATGAAATTAAAAGATGCTTACTCCTTGGAAAGAAAGTTATGACCAACCTACATAGCATATTCAAAAGCAGAGACATTACTTTGCCAACAATCTTCCATCTAGTTAAGGCTATGGTTTTTCCTGTGGTCATGTACGGATGTGAGAGTTGGACTGTGAAGAAAGCTGAGCACCGAAGAATTGATGCTTTTGAACTGTGGTGTTGGAGAAGACTCTTGAGAGTCCCTTGGACTGCAAGGAGATCCAACCAGTCCATCCTAGAGGAGACCAGTCCTAGCTGTTCATTGAAAGGACTGATGCTGATGCTGAAACTCCAATACTTTGGCCACTTCATGAGAAGAGTTGACTCATTGGAAAAGACTCTGATGCTGGGAGGGATTGGGGGCAGGAGGAGAAGGGGACAACAGAGGAAGACATGGCTGGATGGCATCACAGACTTGATGCACATGAGTTTGGGTGAATTCTGGGAGTTGGTGATGGACAGGGAGGCCTGGCGTGCTGCGATTCATGGGGTCACAGAGTGAGACATGACTGAGTAACTGAACTGACTGATTATATATATATATAGATAGATAGATAAAATATATAACCAACAAAAACCTACTCAATAGCACAAGAAACTATACTGAAATTTTATAATAACTTAAAAGGGGGAAAAAAACTGAAAAAGAATATATATATACATGTATGTGACTGGATCACTTTTGCACACCTGAAACAAAAACAACAGTGTAAATAAATTATATAAAAATTTTTAAAGATTGTTTCTAATTAAAAAAAAGAATAGTTAATGGTTTTAAATTATTATTAAAGAAACATAAAAGGCTTTTATGAAACTTTAAGCAGTTATTGTTAATGAGTGTCTTGTATGTACCTGGAACTCTTCCTAGAATGTTTTTAACCTCACAAAAGTTCATATTTTTTGTAGAAAACAGGCAGTAAATAGTACTTAGACAAATAAATGAAAATTATAAAGGTGATGAATAGAGAGATAGATGAAAGAAGGAAATTGATGCTGTGGTGCTGGAGAAGACTCCTGAGAGTCCTTTGGAATGCAAGGAGATCAATGCAGTCAATCCTAAAGGAAGTCAACCCTGAATACTCACTGGAAGGATTGATGCTGAAGCTGAAGTTCCAGTATTTTGGTCACCAGCTGACTCACTGGAAAAGTCCCTGATGCTAGGAAAGATTTAGGGCAGGGAAAGGGGGCAACAGAGGATAAGATGGCTGGACGGCATCACCAATGCAATGGACATGAATTAGCACAAACTCCAGGAGATGGTGAGGGACAGGGAGTCCTGGCATCCTGCAGCCTGTGGGGTCAAAAATAATCAGACATGACTGGACAACTGAACAACAATAAAAAAGAGATAGAGATACGTGATGATAAGTGAAAGTAGAACCAAAATAAAACAGAGTGACAGTGGGTAGGTGCAAACATTGAAAAGTCTCTTCTTTCCTTTCTCCTTCCCTCCCTTCCTTTTTTTCCTCCTTTCTTCACTTACTTCTGCTTCTCTCCTTTTATTTGCTTAGAAGGCAATGGTACCCCACTCCAGTATTCTTGCCTGGAAAATCCCATGGACAGAGAATCCTGGTAGGCTGCAGTCCATGGGGTCAGTTGGATACAACTGAGCGACTTCACTTTCACTTTTCACTTTTCACTTTTCACTTTCATGCATTGGAGAAGGAAATGGCAACCCATTCCAGTGTTCTTGTCTGGAGAATCCCAGGGACGGGGGAGCCTGGTGGGCTTCCGTCTATGGGGTCATGCAGAGTCAGACATGACTGAAGTGACTTAGCAGCATAGCAGCAGTGTTCACCAGGAATAGCAAGAGTGTGCAAGGAGTAGGATGAAAGAGCAGATTCTTCTGAGCCTTATATATCTTGATAACTTGGAAATTTGCTATGAAGCCAAAGGAAAAATTTTGGAGAGAAAACTGAAATTGATCTGATTTGCTTTTTAATGATCTGATCTTCAGTTTAAACAAACTTTAAGTCACTATGCTGGCTGCAAAATGAAGATAAAGCTAAATTCCATTGGTGAGGGAAGAATCCAGGAGACCAGAAGAAATAGAGATATTTTATCTATCCTTTCTTTCCTCAAATATTTATAGAATACTTAATTTTCATCAGATCCAGGATTATAGCAGTAAATAAAAGATTAAAAATTGGAGCCTACATCCTAATGGAAATCCTAGTGGAAAGAAACCAACAGTAAAAGACAAAAGTATAACATATAGTATGTCAGGTAGCAATAAATCCAGTAGAATAAAATGAAGAGGAGGTACAGGTATCTAATATGCAGTTTTAAATTGAATGGGTAGCTTTATTGCTAATTTTGATGCCTCACTGCTGCTGCGACTGCTAAGTTGCTTCAGTCATGTCCGACTCTGTGCAACGCCATAGACAGCAGCCCACCAGGCTCCCCCGTCCCTGGGATTCTCCAAGCAAGAACACTGGAGTGGATTGCCATTTCCTATTGGTATTTAAAAAAAGGCCTGAAGGAGATGAAATGGTAAACTGTGTGGATATCTGCTGAGGAACCTACCAGGCAGATGGACACAGCAGTTGCTAAGACTGTTCATACAAGAGTGACTGATATGTTAAGGAGCAACAAAGAAAGAAGCCAGTGTCCACAGAGCAGAAGGAGAAAAAGAGTAGAAGGCGAGGACAGACATAAAAGTGAGGGGAAGGAAGTAAACTGAGTCTTAAAAGAGCACTCAAAACTTTTTTGGCTTTTACTCTGAGGGAGAAGAGGAAATTTTGGAGGGATTTGATTAGAAATAACGTGATCTGCTTTACCCTTTAAAGGGAGCACTTGTTACCTTATTAAGTCTAAATCTTGTTGCCTTTTTGAAAATAGAATAGGGGGCAGTGGTAGAAACAGGGAGAACGGTTCAGAAATTACTACAGTTATCCAGATTGTTGTTATTATTGTTCATTCTCTAAGTCATGTTCAACTCCTTTAGACTCCATGGACTTCAGCACAAGTGGATTCCCTGTCCTTCACTATCTCTTGGAGTTCGCTCAAAATCATGTCCATTGAGTCAGTGATGCTATCTAATCATCTCATCCTCTGCTGCCCCCTTCTCCTTTTGTCTTGAGGCTTTCCCAGTATCAGGATCTTCTCCAATAAGAGAATATTATACTTGGAACTGAGGTGACAACTTCAGTTGAGGTCTTGCGTATATTTTAATGGTCAAGCAGATAAGATATTTGACAGTTTTGGGGTACGGTATGAGAGTAAGAGAGAAGTATGACTCAGGTTTTTCGGTTTGATTAATTAGAAAAGTGACTCAAGTGTCTAGTCTGTTTACTGGAAAAATTAAGGGCTATTTACAGAGACTGGGAAGACTGAAGAAAGCAGGTTTACAAGGGAGGGTGGGCAACATCACAAATTTGATTTCAAATATTTTAAGTCTAAAATGACAGTTGGCCACAGATGGGAACATACAGTTCTGGGATTCAGATGACAGGTCCAAGTGGAAGATAAAATTTTGGTTGTTGCAAATTATACAGGCTGTTTAAAACCAAGAGAATAGGTAGAGTTAGAGAAAAGAGTAGGTCTGAGGAGCATCCAAGGTCAGGGATGTAGGAAGAAGCAGAAAAGGAAGCTAAGAAGAAATGGCCTGTGATGGAGAAGGAAATCTAGGGGAATGTGGTGTCATTGAAGCCAGGAGAAGAAAATTTCAAGGAGAATCCCTTGGGAGGAGGAGCCTGGGAGGCTGCAGTCCATGGGGTTGCAAAGAGTCGGACACAACTGAGCAACTTCACTTTCACTTTTCACTTTCTTGCATTGGAGAAGGAAATGGCAACCCACTCCAGTGTTCTTGCCTGGAGAATCCCAGGGACGGGGGAGCCTGGTGGGCTGCCGTCTATGGGGTCGCACAGAGTCGGACACGACTGAAGCGACTTAGCAGCAGCAGCAGTGAGTGATCCACTGAGTCCAATGTTGAATTAGGTTACACGAGATGAGATGAGAACAGACCATAAGATATAGCATGGGGGTCATTGGTGCACTTGAGAAGAGCAGGTGGAGTGGTGGAGGAAAAAGCAAATAGGATGGATTTAAGAGGGAATGAGGATATTCTGGGAAATAACAGGCTTATATTCTTCAAATGTTAAAATCATGGAATACAGGCTTGGATTAAAGTAGATTAAAGGGATAATATAAGTAAATGAAAAAGGTGATAACAGACCAGAAAAGTTTTTCTTCTTTTGCTCTATAGAACATTAGTAGAACAATTCATGACATCTGAATAAGGTAACTAAATCATGATAATTTTTATCAATATCTTCATGATTCTAATAGTTGTGTTTTTTTGTGGAAAAGATATTGGTTTTGAAGAAATGTATGCTAAAGTATCTATGGTTAAAAGGGCATTATATCAGGAACTTTACTGGTTTTTTTCCTTCTATTTTTTAGCAACTTAAGTCATTCAGAGACAAAGAATGAAAATTGATGTAGTAAAATAACATTTGAGGAATCTGAGTAATGAATATGTGAGGATTGTTTGTTCTATTTCTGAAACTTTTCTGTAATTCTGAAGTAACTAATGATAAAGGGTATATTAATAAAAGTGCAATATTTCCTTGATTTTCTGAGCAAGACTGAATCGTAAATAATGTGACTTAATTCTAGACCTTGAAAATTGCTTTTTTTAATCTTAGAGTTTACAATAAATTTATTGAACTTTTCTGTTCTTCAGTCTAATAAGATTGCATGTTCTCTATATAATTAATTCCTTCATTGCTCTGTATTTGTTCATTAATATTAATAAAAATCTCCCCATCATTCTGTGTAGTGAAGCCATTCTCAGTATTTTGGAAATCTAAAGTTATAGTCATAACCCATGAAATGCACAAATCCAGAGCCAAGCTGATACCCTCTGCTGCTGCTGCTAGGGAGACGATTTTTAACTCTGTAGACAAGGACTTGAATCTAATTTCTTATAATCACCACAGTTGCCCCTCTGAGCCCTGGAAATAGAGATACAATGTTGAGTGAAGGCAAAGATTTGTAATGAGAAAAAATGATGAGAAGTTTCTAAAGGAGGTTGGGTGTTTTCCTAAAAGACTAAGAAGATAATTCAGATGAAAGGGTGAAGAATGAGGAAGAATTTTAGTAGAGGGATACCCACTGAAATTTTAACACTGATAATAACCAGGTGTAGTTCATCTGAGAGGAAATGGGATCTCATGAGGAGACAGAATTGAGTGACCTTGATCACGAGACTAGGTAACATATGACTGTTCTCCCCAATAGAATGAGAGCTAAGCTCCATTTCACTAATTTGCTAATGGCTTTCCTTCTGCTACATATATGTCTTCCTACCATATTGTTCGGGACAGTGTGTGCATATGGGCAGGCATATGCCCATGTCTGCCTCATTTAAAGGTGATTCTCATCTAGTCTCCCCTATCATTGATAAGTATGCCCCAGGACTCAGTCCTATAGTATAAAACTCCTGTGCACATCTGCTCTCAATCTTCTCAATTTTGTCAAAGATTTTACTTCTCTATATCACTCTGCCAGCTGGCCAGATAGCATGAATCTGGGATGAAAGTTAGAAAGATTTCCTGTTTCCTGGTATAAAGCCTGGAAGAGCATAATCAAAACTGAATCAGAATTTCAGCTCTGCCTTTTGTTCATTGATGTTAAGCTACCTCCATTAGCTTCTATCTTTTTTCTGTAAAATGTGTGGGTAAGGATACCAGAGAGGTTTGTTGAGAATAAAAAATGAGATGATTTATAAAGTGATAGTAGTAAATAGCACAAAAACTCAATATATGTTAGCCAGAAATAGTGACAGTAAGAGCAGTAGTTGTATTTATATGAATGCAGTACTTATTAGTACATTTTAGGATTCTTAATTAGCATATATATATTTATGAAATAAAGTTCTAGCTGAGATCTCATGCTTAGGCAATAGAAACTTTGCTTTAAAACTAATAGTTAAATAATTTTGTAGAGATTGGATTTCTCTTCAGGGAGACTATGGATAATTTAAGCTATTAGTAAAGAGTACACTCTCAGTTAATCAAAAGAAAAAGTGTGAGATGCTTAAAATATAAAGTTGGGTTGGATTTTCAACTGTTTGCTACTAATGCAGGTAACCATGTACTGATACTAACTTTACATTGTATCTGTGGACTCTGTGATAATCAGCTAGCTTGTTAGCATAGAAACCCATTGATTGGCAGTGACTCAGTCCAAGCCTGACTCAGAAAAAGGCTTTCACAAAGATACTTTAAGATTCTGAAATGCAAAATATACCCCAAATCCCTCCTACTCGTTCCAGTCTTCTTGCACTATAATTACCATAACTTTCAACTACAATACAATCTATCTTACATACATGAACTCTGCACCCATTTAATTTTTTATCAGCTTCAACATCTGACCTTCAGCATGGGTGAATATATGTTTTTCCATCTTGGCACTTCATCTTGGCTCTCTATTCCAAATCTCAATCCTCTTAAATTTATTTTTAAGATGATTTCATGCCTTGCATACAAAAGGGATCCAGAACTGTGTGCATGTGTGTAAGTAGGCATACTAACTTAACTAGCCAGAATGAAAAGAAACAAAGGAAATACAAATGTGTGGCTCCTCAGAGGTGTTCTGCCTTAAGAAGCCTTTTCCAAGTGAGTGGGTGAGAGAATACAATTTGACAATTATCTGCCCCTTTCTCAGTTCATTGTCATTTTAATTTTAGACCTCTTAAAATTATTAAGATTTTAAGTGAACAAACAGACACAGCCATATCCAAAAAAGTTTGAAGAAATGATAATTCTCTTTTTAAAGAAAAGTCATTGAAAGTTCTACAGAAATCCAATTTTTACACTAGTCTTTACAAAGCCAGACTTAGACACAAGACATGCTGGCATTGCCAGGAACATTGTCCATTGAAGAGGATTAAACCTAGAAATAAACAAAGATTCACTAACTGGGAGGAGGGGTGTACTCTCAGGAAAAATTAGTTGGAATAGTAGAATAGCTTTTCCTATTTTGAAAATAATTTGTACTAGGTCATCTAGCCTGTAAGCAAGTCATGAAAGTAAAGAATTAAGCTTTGGCCCCCTCAGTGCCAGCTGGTTTGCTGATTATCTTCATTCTATTAGAATACCGATGATGTTCTCATCCTAAATACAGGGAATGGATAGAGTAAGATAATTATTCTTTCAGGGATACATGGTTGGATTTTTGAAACTTCAGGAAAATCAGCCTATGAACACAATTTAAAAAAAGCAATATTCAAAGTTTTGAAGACCACAAAAGAACCAAAAAAAAAAAAAAACGTGACAACAGTTAAAAGAAACATAGTATGTTTCATGGCTCAGTTGTGCATAGTATAATCTATATTATATAAACACTATATAATGACCTTTTCCAAAATTTTTTATACATTTATATTCGAAGGATACAAAGATTAGACATGTGCATGTAAATGGTGGTGGGAGCAAAGACTGGTGGTTGGGAAAATGAATGTTGAAAGACAGCTATTCCTACAGAAAGTATATATACTCATTTCTGTTACTGTGTATGGAATTTCCAAACTTACCAGTTCTGCATAACTTACTCAGTTTCTGCACCTCAGGTTGCCACAATCCTTGTTTATTATCATATAGCTTCTTAGGGTCACAAGCCAAGGTACCCCTTGGCTGGGTCCTCTGCTCAGGGTCTCCCGAAGCTGAAGTCAAGTTGTTGGCTATGTTGTATTCTCATCTAGAGGCTCAACTATCAAAAGAGTCACATCTTAATTCCCTCAATATCTTAGCAGAATTCATTTCTTGTACTGCTGAATTCATGGCAGCTTCATTCTTCAAATCTATCAACACACATGCACACACACATACAACTGGGAGTGGTGGGAGGAGAAACACTTCCAATCACATACCTCTAGACCATCTTTTAAAAGGCTTTCCTGATTTGATCAGGCTTACACAGAATAGGGTCTTAGTTACATACAGCCACACAAAAATTCCTATACTCTTGCCATATAATGTAACATAATTGCAAGAGTGATATTCTTTAAGCTTTGCCATATTCTGTTGGTTAGAGCAAGTTGTACATCCCTCTTAAACTCAAGAGGAACTGATGTGGATCTCACAAAGGTGTGAATGTCAAGAGACAGAAATCACGGTTACCATACTAGAATCTTACCTTTCATTGTAGATAACCCCTAACACTAAAAAACCAAGAAATAGCAGTATAAGTGTGTGAATGTGTGAGTGTGTGTTTTAATATGGAGACAGAATCTAAAGAATCAGCTAAAATATATATAAATGGTTTAATTGTAGGAGATGCAAGTGATATGGGTTCAATCCCTGGGTCTGGAAGATCCCCTGGAGTAAGAAATGGCAACACACACCAGTACTCTTGACTGAAAAACTCCAGAGACAGAGGAGCCTGGTGGACTACAGTCCATGGGGTTGCAAAGGGTCAGACACAACTGAACGACTGAGCTTTGCAGCACAGCGTGGCATACCACTGTAGAGTAGCGCATGGGGTGCGGGTAATTTATTTTGTAGTTAACTCTTTAAACTATGTGGAGGCATATATTATTTATTTAAATTGGATTTTATTTTTAACAGATAATTTGTTTTTCAGTCTCTCAGTCATGTATGACTCTTTGTGACCCCATGGACTGCAGCACGCCAGGCCTCCCTGTCCTTCACTATCTCCCAGACCTTGTTTAAATTTATGTCCATCGAGTTGGTGATGCCATCCAACCATCTTGTCCTCTGTTGTCCCCTTCTCGTCCTGTCTTCAATCTTTCCCAGCTTCAGGGTCTTTTCTATTGAGTCAGGTCTTCACATCATGTGGCCAAAGTATTGGAGCTTCAGCTTCAGCATCCTTCCTTCCAGTAAATATTCAGAATTGATTTCCTTTAGGATTCACTGATTTGATCTTCTTGCACTCTCGCAAGAGTCTTCTCCAGATAATTATGGGGTCACAAAAAGTTGGACACAACTGAAGTGACTTAGCACACGTGCACGCACACACAGAAGGTGTTTAAACTTTTCTCCAAAAATAAAAAGAAATAGAGGCAGAAAATTTGAGCTTGAAAGCAATTCCTGAGAAAAGATCTGGGAGTTTTTGTTGACTATAAACTCAAAGTAAGTCAATAATGAGATATTGTTGTTATGAAAAAACAAATGTGATCTCAAGCTTGCATTCATAGAAATATGATGAATAAATGGGGGGGGGCCTACCTTATTCTTCATTGAAAATTTCATGTTTGAAGTTGTGTTCATTTCTAGGCCCCTAATTTAGTACTGTTTTACTATTGTTAGAGCATCAATGGTTGATTTTTATTATAGAATCAGTATATCATTTCTGTGGAAAAGTTTAGAAAAGAAAAAAATTCGAAAATATAAATAGTTGAAAATACATATCATAAATATTTTGGTGCTCATCTTTTAAGCTTTTTTCTCTACATGTACACATTGGTGCTGGAGAAGACTCTTGAAAGTCCCTTGGGCAGCAAGATCAAACCAGCCAATCTTAAGGGAGATCAACCCTGAATATTCACTGGAAGGTCTGATGCTGAAGCTGAAACTCCAATGTTTTAGTCATCTGATGTGAGCAGATAACTCATTAGAAAAGTCCCATATGCTGGGGAAGATGAAGGGCAGAAAGAGAAAAGGTCATCAGAGGATGAAATGGCTGGACAGCATCACTGATGCAATGAATGTGAACTTGGGCAAACTCGGGGAAATGATGAGACAGAGAGGCTTGGCGTGCTGCAGTCCACGGGGCTGCAAAGAGTCAGACTCAGCCAAACGACTGAACAACACACATTGTATATCATACTATACTATACATGTCATACTATATATGTACTTTGGATTTTGCTTAATTTATACTATATTATAGAAAACTTTGTTTTCAGACAAAATGAAAGGCAGTGTAGTTATTGCATTGAGATACACAAATATGTTAGTAGAATAAAAGACAGAGTTCAGAAATAACCCTACTTATATGTTGTCACCAAATTTTAAGCAGAGATAAAAAGGTAATTTACTGTACAATAGACATTTCTTCAATAACAGTTTATAAATGGCCAATAAATACATGAAGTGGCAGTCATCATTAATAGGCCTCAGGGCAATGCAAGTTACAAAGGGATATTATTTCACATCCATTAAGATAACTATAATCAAAATACAGATAATAGCAAGTGTTGTTAAGGATGTGAAAAAATGGAACCCTCATACACTGTGAGATTTTATGTTCTTGGGCTACAAAATCACTGCAGGTGGTGACTGCAGCCATTAAATAAAAGAATGCTTGCTCCTCAGAAGAAAAGCTTTGATCAACCTAGAAAGCATATTAAAAAGCAGAGACATTACTTTGCCAACAAAGGTCCATCTAGTCAAAGCTATGGTTTTTCCAGTAGTCATGTACGGATGTGAGAGTTGGACTATAAAGAAAGCTGAGTGTCAAAGAATTGGTGCTTTTGAACTGTGGTGTTGGAGAAGACTCTTGAGAGTCCCTTGGACTGCAAGATCAAACCAGTCGGTCCTAAAGGAAATCAGTCTTGAATATTCATTGGAAGGACTGATACTGAAGCTGAAACTCCATTACTCTGGCCACCTGATGTGAAGAGCTGACTCATTTGAAAAGACCCTGATGCTGGGAAAGATTGAAGGTGGGAGGAGAAGGGGAGGACAAAGGATGAGATGGTTGGATGGCATCACCAACTCGATGGACATGAGTTTGAGAAAGCTCTGGGAGTTGGTGATGGGTAGGGAAGCCTGGCGTCTGTGGTCCATTGGGTCACAAAGAGTCTGATATGACTGAGTGACTAAACTGAACTGAAACATCATGAATCAGTAGGGAAATTTAAGTTAAAGTCATTATGAGATACTATAGTACACCAAGTAAATTTTTTAAATGTAAAAGACTGGCTGTACCAAGTAATAGCAAAAAATGAAGAGCAACGAGAAGTCTCATATACTGCTTATCAGAAGAAAAATTTTAGAGTCACTTTGGAAAAATATTTATCAGTTTCATATAAAGTAGAAAATACAGTTCTCCTTTTATTTATCATCGAATGATGCATACTAAAGAAATTATTATTATGTCCTTTGTTTCAGGGACAGATTCTCTAAATATTGGATTTCCCTGGTAATAGTGGTGTCTTTGTTATCCATGATGGGCTCTGATCATACCTTCTGAGGTTATGCTAATAAAGTGACTCACTGTGGGCTCCTAGATGATTTCAGGATGGAGGCTAACTTTGCCAGAAAGACCAGTTTTGTGATTTGAGGATTGAGGTTTTTAGAGCCATGTGATATCAACCCAAACCCTCAGCCTCCAGGGAGTGGAGGGAAGATAAAGATTGAGCTTAATCATGTAAACAGTGATTCAACAATCATTTTTACCTAATGAAACTCCAGCACAAACTTTGAGTACCTGAAACTCAGGTAAGTTTCTCTGATTAGTGAAATGTATCCATATACTGGAAAGCTGACACATCGCAAGGACATGAAAGCATTGTGACTCTCCCACACCTCTCCCTGCATGCCTCTTCTTTTGGCTAATTTTGACTTGTATCCTTTTGCTTTCATAAAATTGTAATTGCATTTATAGCATTTTCCTGATTTCTATGAGGTGTTCTAAAGAATTACTCTCCAGAACAGTGGGAACCCTAAGTTTGTGGGCAATTGTTCAAAAGTGTTTGTGGCATGGGAACCCCCAATTTACTGCTGGCTGAGGGCAGTCTTGTGAAGACTGTACCTTTAACCTGTGAAGCTTATTACCTGACTCTGTATAGTAAGCATCAAAATTGCACTATGCTCAAGATAATTGAAAACATATTCACATAAAATTTTACATGAATGTTCATAAGCAGTTGTACAGAAAATAGCCCCAAATTGGAAAAAAAAAAAAAAAACACAAATATCCATATGAAATAAAAAAAAAAAAAAAAAAAAAAAAAAAAAAAACAAAA
>SJYT01062139.1:61632-88903 GCA_006410635.1 Cephalophus harveyi
AAAACAAAGAATAAAGAATACATCCATTCAATGTAATATGACCAGTTAGCAAAAAAAAAAATTAATAATTGATACATGGAACAAATTAGCAAATCTCAAAGGCATTATACTAAATAAAACAAGCCAGACACAAAAGAATAACATTGTATGATTCCATTTGCATGAATTCTATTCACAGAAAAATAGATCATTCGTTGCCGGGAGCTAGAAATGGATTTATATTTGTTTATAAAAAGGACTGAGGGGATTTTCTGGAGTGATGGAAAGATTTTATATCATGACTGCTAATTTAAAATGTATATTTGTCTTGTTAAAGGATGCTCTTTTCCTCTGTTTTACTAAGATTATAAAACCAGAAAAATGCATATTGAATTTTATCCAGTGCTTTATGGCAGTTATTGTAAAATCCTTTGATTTTCTTCTTTTGGTGAAAATTACTTTTTTATATTATTTTAGTTGATTGTTTACTTATCCTTGTCTACATTTCCAAATAAATCCTATTTACTATTATTCTATCAATATTCTGTAAGATTAAGTTTGGAAACATGTTTTTTAGTTCCTACACACCTTTATTCTATAATTTATTTTTCTATAATTTCTTAAAGATTCAGGATGCAGGACAATTCCATAGTCATGAAAATAAGTCAGATCTTTATTTTGTTCTCAGTGTTCTAGAAACACAGCTAATATTGGATCTTTGAGAATTTGAAAGAATTTGCCTATGAAAGTTTTGCGACTCAGACTCAGTAAGATGAGCTAAGCTAAGTCACTTCAGTTGTGTCTGACTCTGTGCAACCCCATAGACGGCAGCCCACCAGGCTCCCCCGTCCCTGGGATTCTCCAGGCAAGAACACTGAAGTGGGTTGCCATTTCCTTCTCCATGAGTAAGATGAGAGGTTTAGAAATTGTGCTCTTCTTGGGAGCCAACTTATCACTGCTGATTCTGAGAGATCAGAATCCAACTCTTTGAATTCATTGGGTATTCCCCTTCTCTGGACAAGTTGAAAGAGGCTGAATGATAGAGCTTTTATATAATCTCCTTTTTTGATTTATCCAGCTCGATATTATTCAGATACCTTCCTCATTAACAATCATTTTAGTCATATGGCTTCAAAGAACCTTTTCTCTGAGACATGGGCACAACAGGCCTGGGTCATCACCACAAGAGTGGTCCACAAACATGATCCCTGAAGAGAAACCAAAGATTTCAGGGTAGCAAATGCTCCACCAGCAAGGAAGATACAAACTCTGAACCATGAGATTGAGCCTAGATGGCCAAGGAAAGAGCTTACCTGTGTGCCAGGTAAAGATGTGTTGGAGCAGATGGGACATCGGAGAATCAGAACATAGGAGAATACAGCATGAGTCCAATAGAAAAAAACACAGAGATCAACAAAGTTCCGCTCAGGCCATAGCTTACAAATACGAAGTGCTAGTCATTGAGTTTATTGTATATTTGCCTCATGATAGGTCAAATTCTGGGCCTTAGTATAGAAGGCTGCACATAATATCAATGAAAAATAGTACTTACAAAATGAAAATTCTGCAGAACATTCAAGGGTAGTGATTGATGATCAAGAATGCACTTAGAATCCAAAGACTGGATTCAGAGAATCCAGAGAATGAGTTGGGTTTTTTGTTTTTTTTGTTTTTGTTTTTGTTTTTTACTTTTTCTTTGCATTGATTTTTTGTCTATTCAGTATCCTCTTGAATGGAAAACCAGAAGCTCTTTCTTACTTGGGTTCCCTCCCTCCTTCTCACTCTGTCTACTTTCTGGGCAGCTTCCACACTTTGTCTTGGTTCAGCCTCTAATATTCCATGCTGTAGAATCTCTTAAACATATTTGCATGAATCTTGAGACCATCAGACTCTCAGTCTATTTTAGAAGGGCACTCTTCTTCAATGTTGAGCACATATAAGATAAAGCTCAATGTTTCTAAAATTGATTGCCTTCATTAAAAGATAAATTGACATATAAAATTTTTAAGACTTTATTTGAGCATTTATCCATTGAAACTGTTGTTATTTTTGAGTACTAAGTCATGTATGACTCTTTTGTGACCCTGTGGACTATATGTAGCCCACCAGGTTTCTTTGTCCATGGGATTTTTCCAGGCAAGAACACTGCACTGGGTTGCCATTTTATCCTCCAGGGAATCTTCCTGGACAGGGGTCAAACCCATGTCTCCTGAATCTCCTGCATTGGCAGGCAGATTCTTTACCACTGATCTACCAGGAGATTGGTTATTGACCCATTGTTTAGGCCACCAGTCAGTCATGTCCAACTCTTTTGCAACCCCATGGACTGTAGCCTGTCAGGCTCCTCTGTCCATAGGATTTCCCAAGCAAGAATACTAGAGTGAGTTGTCGTATCCTTCTCCAGAGAATCTTCTCAACCCAGGGATCAAACTCACATCTCCTACATTGGTAGATGGATTCTTTACCACTGGGTCATCTGGAAAGCCTTCCATTGAAAATGAAAAGAACAAAACGCAAAGTGGTGAGAAGCCAGGGAAAAGACTGAAAAATTCCAAAGCAAAAAAAGGAAATTATTTGGTTATAGTTTAAAGCCTAGTTGGCTGTTTGTGATTGGTTTTCCTTAGTGGTTTTGATTTTGTAAACTTAGAATGCCTACAGTCTTGAATTTCAGTTTGCTTACATAGACCGTCTTGGTATTAGAGTCCCCTTAGTCTAATGGCCTTCTTGTTCCATCAGTTTAACACCTCTCATAGTATAATCTTATTATCTTTTTATCAAAAAGACCTCTGCTTCACTAACAATGGCGGACTTCCCTGGTGGTTCAGATGGTAAAGCATCTGTCTACAATGTGGGAGAACCAGGTTTGATCCCTGGGTTGGGAAGATCCCCTGGAGAAGGAAATGGCAATCCACTCCAGGACTATTGCCTGGAAAATCCCATGGACAGTGGAGCCTGGTAGGCTACAGTCCATGGGGTCGCAAAGAGTCGGACACGACTGAGCGACTTCACTTCACTTCACTAACAATGAAGATGAACAAATACAAAGACTGCATTTTTCTGCAGTAATAATCATTTTAATTCCTCACCCTACTTTAAACTCTTCCAATCTTCTTTTTGTGAAGGCTTGCTACATTCCATTCTTTCAGACATAGTGACTATGATTCAAATTTTATTAAATTGAAGGACAAAGCAGAGGAGATTTTTTTTAAAACAGAAGACACTGGCACATGCACGCATATCTGGTTAGAATTCACCTTCAAGTTACTATGCCACCAACAACTTTAGGTGCAATTTAAAAAGTACAATCACTATCTTCACTCATCCCCATGACAATTGCTAAAAATAAGCATAAAACAGAAGAGCAGGCATATTAGCCATAGCAATGGCATGTTTTCTCAGCTTTTATTATATAATTGGGAAATCTACAGATAAATCCCTTGCAGATTTTAGATTAGCATTAATGAATAGCATTGCTGTTCTGAGTGTATATTAAATGTAAAACCATTTTTATCTTCTTCTTAACCCTCCCCAGCACCTTCCCCAACTAAATTGCTGATTTTGTTTAGAGTTTAATAAATATTACTTTGTTATTTGCTCTGTGAAAGCCTTCCCTTAAACAGGCAAGAAATAAATCAGAAACTAAATATTTTGTTCACAGAAATAGCTTGAGAGCAATACTGCATACTACTAAGAAACTCTCTTTATTAGGATCATTACTTTGGTGGTGAGAAAAACATAAAATAAACTATTGCTGTTATTTCCCTTTGAGTCCCAAGCATTATATACTTCTTATGCAGAAACACTTCCTCATCCAGCCAATCAGCCATTAAAAATACAAAATCCACTAGAAATAAGTAAACTTTAAGGTTGAAAATTGGTCAAACAATTTCATGATCTCTCACTTATAAATTCTTTTTCTGAGTGCCTCAGGCTTAATACTGTGTATTAACATGAAGGTAGAAAAAAATAAAATTCAAATTCATTTTATGGCAGGACTACTAGTACAATAAAATTTAATGGATACCTTTTAAAGGTTTTGGTATGAGTCATTCTTGAAAAAATATTTCAATTTATTTTTCAGACTTCTTTCTAAAAGACAGAGGGAAAACCCACTCTGTCCTCAAAAATCAAAGAAAATAGCTTAATAGGCGGAGTACTTGTTATTTGACCAAAAACCCCTCAGATTTCTACCAGAGTCAAGATAGAAAAGATCAATTCAACCTTTTAAAGAAGCAATGACTCAGAAAACCATCACATCAGTACAGGGCCTGCTGTTTAAACTGCTTAGATTTTACAAGGGGCTATTAGTTATACCTAAAGTTGATTGACTCATAAATTGGGGAAAAAAATCCCTTTGGTTTCTCAACAAAGGGAGATATTTCTGTGAGATATAGAAGGCTTTCTCCTGGACAGGGGAATGAGGAAATTGTACTTCAGTTCTATTTCTTCATCTACTATTTTACTACTATGTTTGGTTCTTTCTTTTCTTCTTCATCTAGGAAAAAATAATTGGATTTATTACTACTAGTCCCAATTCTTAAGAGACATATAAAGCAGTGTTTAATAGATCTTTTATATATATAGGCAGTTCCATTTTGCTGAAGAGGATACAAAATATTTCTTCTACTTAAGTTTAATATTCTTGCTATTGTTGCTCAGTCGCTAAGTCCTTTCGACTCTTTGCAACCCCATGGACTAGAGCACACCAGCCCTCCCTGCCCTTCACTATCTCCTGGAATTTGCTCAAATTAATGTCCATTGAGTCAATGATGCTATACCCTCTAGAATAAACACAGGAATGAAGGACAGATATCAGGCACTAACTCTGAGTGAGGTATTTGTTGTTGTTCAGTCACAGTCATGTCTGACTCTTTGCGACCACATGGACAGGAGTATGCCAGGCTTCCCTGTCCTTCCCTGTCCCCTAGAGTTTGCTCAAACTCATGTCCATTGAGTTACTGATGCCATTCAACCCTCTCTTCCTCTGTCATCCCCTTCTCCTCCTGCCTCCAATCTTTCCCGAGCATCAGGTCTTTTCCAATGAGATGGGTCTTCACATCAGATGGCCAAAGTATTAGAGCTTCAGTTTCAACATCAGTCCTTTCAGTGACTATTTAGGATTGATGGGATTGATCTCCTTGCAGTCCAAGAGTTTTTTCAAACACCACAGTTCAAAAGCATCAATTTTTCACTGCTCAGCCTTCTTTATGGTGCAACTCTCACATCCATACATGACTACTGGAAAAACCATAGTTTTGAATAAATGGACCTTTGTCAGCAAAGTAATATGTCTGCTTTTTAAAATGCTGTCTACATCTCTCATGGCTTTCTTCCAAGGAGCAGGCGTCTTTTAACTTCATGGCTGCGATTACCATCCACAGTGATTTTGGAGCTGAAGAAAATAAAGTCTGTCATTATTTCCATTGTTTCCCCATCTGTTTGCCAAGATGTGATGGGACCAGATGCCATCATCTTCATTTTTTTTAATATTGAGTTTTAAATTAGCTTTTCACTCTCCTCTTTCACTTTCATCAAGAGGCTCTTTAGTTCTTCGCTTTCTGCCATAAAGGTGGTGTCATCAGCATATCTGAGGTTATTGATATTTCTCCCGGGAATCTTGATTCCAGCTTGTGCTTCATCCAGCCTGGCATTTTGCATGATGTACTCTACATATAAGTTAAATAAGCAGGGTTACAATATAAAGCCTTGGCTTATTCCTTTCCCAATTTTGAACCAGTCCATTGTTTCATGTCCAGTTCTAACTGTTGTTTCTTGACCTGCATACAGGATATGCAAGAGACAGGTAAGATGGAAGAGAAAGTGTATATGTATCCCAAATATCTATTGTCACTCTGCTTATTTAACTTATATGGAAAGTACACTATGCAAAATGTCACAAGCTGGAATCAAGATTGCTGGGAGAAATATCAATAACCTCAGATATGCTAATGATGCAACTCTAATGGCAGAAAGCAAAGAGGAACTAAAAGTCTCTTGATGAAAGTGAAAGAGTGCAAAAGCTGGCTTAACACTCAACATTCAAGAAGAGAAGTTCATGGCATCTAATCCCATCACTTCATGGCAAATAGATGAGGGAAAGTGGAAATAGTTTCAGATTTTATTTTCTTGGGCTCCAAAATCACTGTGGACAGTGATGACTGCAGGCATGAAATCAAAAGACCTTGCTCCTAGAAGAAAAGCCATAATAAACCTAGACAGCATATTAAAAGGCAGAGACATTACTTTGCCCACAAAGGCCCATGTAGTTAAAACTATGGTTTTTTTCAGTAGTCATGTATGGATGTGAGAGTTAGACCATAAAGAAGGCTAAATGCTGAAAAATTGATGCTTTCTAACACTGGTGTTGGAGAAGACTCTTTAGAGTCCCTTGGACTTCAACGAGATCAAACCAGTCAATCCTAAAGGAAATCAACCCTGAATATTCATTAGAAGGACAGATGCTGAAGCTGAAGCTCTGATATTTTGGCCACCTGATGCAAAGAACTGACTCACTGGAGAAGACTCTGTTGCAAGGAAAGATTGAGGGCAAGAGGAGAAGTGGCAACAGAGGATGAGATGGTTGGATGGCCTCACCAACTCAATGGACACAATTTTGAGCAAACTCCAGGAGATGATGAAGGAAAGGAAAGCCTAGCATGCTCCAGCCCATAGGATCACAAAGAGTCATACAAAACTTAACGACTGAATAACAACAACAAATCCCAAATACTAGCTCAAAAAAAGAGAGCATTTTAGTTAGAGAAACAATACAATTGACCTTTGAACAATGTGGGGGCTAGGGGTAACAACCCCACGCAGTTAAAAACCTACGCATGACTTTATCATGTATATCCACCTACCCTCTAGTCTCAATTTTGATAGATAAAAATATACATATTGTTTTTTTCTTTTCCTCCCCACAACTTTATATTTATATGATATTAGTTAGAATGTCATATATTATGTAGGAAATAGTAAATTTATCATTATAAATATCACACTACACTCAAAACAATTGTTAACCATTTACATATATAAAGCAGACATCTATGTTGTTTATCCTTTGTGAAAAAGTTTCTTTATTTTTTAGAATATTTGATTATGCAAATACCTTCAGCAACTAGATACTGTAATGAGTCATTTTTGGAGATTGAATAAGGCATTTGGATTGTAATTTGTACTTATATTTGTTTGAGTGTTTGTTTTAAAAAAGCTAATTTATAGCCATTATGTTTAGAATCAAAGTTAGAAAAATCCTGAAAAGTTCTAATGAAACAACTGTTGTGTTCCAAAGTGGTGATAAGATGGTCTTCAGAACTGAAGATCTGTACCAGTAACAACAGTAGCCTATTTTCCAAAAAGATTTTTCAGTAAAAGACTACAAAAAATATTAGTAGAAAGGAAAATACCTAATTTCCGCCCTCTGATGTATTCTTAATCTTCATATAAAGAGCACAAAGATGACTCTTTTTATCACAAGAGAATTCTCATCATATCTCTCATGAGAAGGTAAATGTCAGTTGTACTCACCCCTGAATTGTATATTTTGTCTCCCTTTGTTCATCAAGACTGAGATTCCTATTGATGTGGTACTATAGAAAAAAATGGTTAAAGTAGGGAAAATATTAGCAAATTGGAAAGCCCCAATATATTTGCAATATGTTTAATTTTCTCACCAGAGACTTATGTGAAATTTATGTTGTTTGTTATAATTTACTTTTATGTCTTTGTTTCTATTCATCCCCTATAGACCAATTGATATTTCTCAGTCATTGAAAGGCTTTGTTCCTCCTCACACTCAAAACATGAGAAGAAAACAAATAGCAGTTCTTCTTGCCTTTCTACCCAACAGAACGTATTAACTTCTTTTTAGATATCTTTTCCTGCTTGCTAACTTTCTAACTAAATGGCATGTGGTTTTTGATCACTGTATAACAGGGTTTATGTAAGGGTTAATACTCAGTAAGATAAAGAGTTGAATGCTTACATTTAATTCTAAGGACATGAACTCAGGAATATTATTAATGTTGTTAGATTTGTCATATCCCCAGTTTCTTTGTTTCATGTATAAATCTTTTCAATGATCTCTAAAATCTGTCTTAATACAATGCATTCATTATGCACTTATTTCAATAATTTGATTTATGGCTATTGAAATATTGAATGTTTTCAAATACAATAAAATTCAAAAGCATGACTTTTCTTATTATCTAAAACTAGTGAAACAACTATCTTTACAATTCTAATTGCTTATTGTTCCAAATTACACGTTCTACATTCTACTTAGGCAGCTGACACTGGACAGGAAATATTAAAGTCAAAATCATAAATTCTTAACTTTTAATATATATGAGTAGTAATAAACTAGTACAATCATGTACAAGGACAAATCTTGGCTATTTTTTCCACTGTTCACATCCTCCTATGGCACCTAAGAAACTAAGGTAACCTATCTGAACTTAGTCCCTGTTAAATAATGCATGAAGAAAAATTCTGTATCCGTCTCAAAGAATGAAGCCAAAGTGGAGTGACTATATATAAATGTCTTCAATACCTAGAAATAATTGAATAAAATTTTATTTTTCTTCTCCTTTAGTTCAGATTTATTTGAAAGAGAAATGAGTTGACTAAACTAGGAATTATATAGTGAAAAACAATTATGTAAAACATATTCTTTATGATGTTGGTTAGCTACTGTTAGTTCATCATATATTACCTCTAGCATGTATGTATCACTCATTGCACTGACATTCCCACCAGATGGAAATGTTAGGATTTAAGTTGTTAGAACAGGGACTTCCCTGGAGGTTCAGTGGTTAAAGCTCTGTTCTTCCACTCCAGGGGGTGCAGGTTTGATCTCTAGTCAGCGTGTTAAGATCTTACATACTGTGTGATGTGGCCCCCCCCAATTTTAAAAAAATATTTAAGTTGTAATTTGACCAATTATAGACATGTATTTATAGGGAAAATGATTTCTGAATAAACTTGAATATTTCTTAATAAAATTAATTCCAATCCCCCCTCTGTTGAATTCACATGTTTACATCATTTTAAAAATAAGTTTGACATTAACTTCAAAGAAAGTGATTGCTGTCATACTAAGGAAATCACTTAATTTCATTGCTACTGATAGGCAGAAAAGCATCTTTTAAACTAACTCTTTAAAGCATTATGAAATGCTGAATATGAAATAAGATATACCTACAGTTTTATAATATTTAATAAAATCAAACAATAGGTGCTATTTAGAGATTGCTTAAGAATATCATAAATAGGGAAACAAGGAAAATTCCCTGTGATATTTATATTAATGTCTAGAATATCACTGAAAAAGTGAAATATAAGGAAAAGAGGATTATTTATATTACACAAAATAAAAGTCAAGAAAAAACAAAAAGGAAGAGCAGAGAGTAACAGCTGCTCAAGTCTTTGCACTGGCATGCTACTCAAAGTCTATTTCTCTGGCCAGCAGGAAAGTTACCTAACTAAAAACTAATGTAGTTCTTATTTCTTTGTTGTTTTGAGATTTTTTAAATTCTTTGTATTTAATAAGCAACTTGATCTTTAGATAGGATTACAATTTACACCAATCCTTCTCCAAGCATTTATCTGCAGACTGTGGTTGATTCATAAACTATGTATGACTGATCAGTGACAAAATCATTTAGAAATTTACAGTAAATATTCATGGCAATTTGGCATGGTAATTTTTGTCTACTGAATCTGAGAGTTAAAACCGGAGCATTATTTTGTATTTCTTTTTTTCAGTAATTCGTTTTAGTAATTTAATTTTGTATTTTACAAAATTATTAATCCAGAACAGATTAGTAGGGGAAGGGGGTGAAACTAGTCTTTTACTCCAGATGGTCTGAGAGACACTGGCTTATACCTTACATAGATATCTTTAGAGTGATTCCAGATCTTTCGTCTTTACAGCTATGACTATGATGCAGAATTTCTTTCTTTTGGATACCACAACCTTTCCTTTCTGTTGGTCTAATATTGAACAGGTAAGTAGATCATATTTTACACTGAAGTCATACAGCTAACAATAAGGTTTTATATTAGCCTGTGCCTTTTTCATTTTCTGGTCACTTAAAATCAAACTTCTTGGATATTAAGAGTAGACAGAAGTCACATTAAATTAGGTAATAAACCTAAGATGTAACCATCAAGAAGCATTTATTAAGCATCTACTTAATATTCTACAATTCTCAGTCTTCAAAAGACTTGAAAACCCTGTTTACGGTTAAAATAAATCCATTGGAAACAATAAGAGGCCACGGGTAAGTGACAACTTTTTTGCTGCCAACTCTAAGTGGTAGAGGAATTCAGGCGGAAACATTCTTTATCTGCATAACCAGGTAATGCCTCTACTTCACGTGAATGTGAGTTCGCATATATGACCTCCTGTCCAATGTTAGCATATAGTAGGTGCTCACTACTATTTTTGTTTTATTGTTTTAAAAAAGGAACCTGATCAGGGAATTTTTTAAAGGGGTAAATAAATTCATATAAGCAAAAAAGGAAAATTCTATATGAAAGATTTTTGCATTTGCAAAGACATTCTTCTTTGATACTGTGAAAATTTGTGTAGGAGAACAGAGGTGAATAAACCCCAGCATGAAGACAGAGCTCCACAGGTGACATTTTGTTTACTCTGATCTGTACTCTCTGGTCTCTAATACTAAATTTTCAGCTACCTCTGTGATCAAGCTACTGTATACATCAGTGCAGATTTCACTATTTCCTTATCTTTGCAATAAAAAACATTTAGATTGATACATTAGAATAAGATTGGGCAATTATTCTTATTCTCCTTGAATAAGAAAGGGTAATGATTTTTTTTTTTTTTCAAAAATAAAACTACTGATGTAAATGATGACACAAGTAACCTAATCATTTGTTTCCTTCCAGTTAGTTTAACCAAAGTGGAAACTATGAAGTGGAGCATAAATAGTAATCATGATTTCCTGCCTTTCAGCCTTTCCCCGTCCTTCTGCCTGTAAGTCAGCAAAGTTCTAAGGCTTTCTAAACTTTCATCTTTTTCTTAGCTCTGTAACTGGAGCTTGATTGCTCCCTCTCTGCTGTGGCAGAAAACCATATCTGTAATCTTAAAAAAAAAAAGTTTAAAATCTTATTTTAAGTGACTTGAATCATGAAAAAAAATGTAAGGTCTAATTTGTTTCTATTTATCCTTCCTTTTCATATTTTTCTCTGATAGAGTCTATCTTTGCACCTGAGTTTATTTCCCATAGGTAAACCAGCCAGGCATTGGCTCCGTACAAGATTTTCCTTTAAAAGCTGACAGGGGCTTCCACCACAAATAGATGCTTGTAATTGGATCTCTCTGTTTTACTAATAGTGATTCCAGATGGCTGCTTCTAGAGGAAGCAAGAATTTCTGACTCCAAAATGATGTGGTAACAGAAACCTCCCCCCAACTGCTCTTAAGTGGGAGAACCATATGGCTTTAAACTTCTTGATTGATCAAGAAAACTTCTGGTGTGAGGTAGATTCCTTTGTGGGAGCACTGTAGTTGGGCTCTTGCTGATGCAAAAATCTCCGTGAGAAAAATACTAAATGTATTTTTTCTCTCAGCACTACAAATGATTGTTAACTGTCAATCTTTGTGTATTCACAGATGAATGAATAACATGAAGTTCAAGTCCTGAAGTCAGCACATGGAGCTCTAAAGAAAGTTAGGCAAAGTTACCAAAGACATAAACATATAACACCAAAGGAAGTGAGAGGTGGAGATCAAAGCCCTGGTATACATTTGATACCAGTTCCTGTTATCTCCTAAACTATTGCATAGAAAATACTGCCACCAAGTTTCTCATCTAAGGCTTACAAAAAACCTGTAAGGTTGGACATGCAGGTATTCTACCCCTATTTTATAGATGAAGAAACGGAGTCTCTGCGAGGTTAGATGACTGACTAATGGTGACCAAGGCATGAGTATATATCTATATGTTTCTCTTTTGAGGCTCTTTCCAGAACACCAGGCTGCCTCACTACATTAGAACCAAAGGAGAGATGAACAGCAAAAAAAAAAAAAGAAAAACCTAGTAAAAACAGTTGTGACCAAATAATAATAAAGTTACATATAGTTTTTTTTTTTTTTTTGCATTAGATTTGGTGGTCTAAAACTTCCTATTCTCTATGAAGACCTAATCTAAAAACCCATGGTCTATCTTTTGCTATGACCATAATAATTTGGTTTTTGTAAAAACAGACTCCTACAGTGAGAAGGTACAGCAATAAGCGAGAAAAGAAGAGGACCAATAAAGAGAGCATTAAGGAATGGGATTATTCATGGTCTTACATGTGGATCCCCATAGGGGAATCTTCTGAGAGAATACATAAAGCAAAACAGAATTGTCCCACTAAGGGAAACTGAAACTACACACAAACTCTTGTCTTTTGTTGGCTGAGGGTTGCTCATGAGCCATTAATGGATCTGGGGCCACACTGCTTCGTACTGACTAAGCAGGCTCAGGAGAGAGAGAAAGCCCTCACAAAGAGAGACATAAAAAGCCACAGTGGATAACGGCTCCAGAGAAATACAGAAATATGGAAAAGGTACCAACAGCATCTGCTAAAATGACCTGGGAGGAAATTGACACTAAAGGTTTTGATGACTGCAAAACAGACTGAGCCCAGTAGTGAGGCCAAGAAGTCAATTTTTCCCCTTGCCTAAACATTGGTCATTGGAATACACATGCATATTGCGTGTGTGTATGGTGTGTATGAAAGTAGATTGTTTTAATTGTTCTTTCTTTTCTATTCATTTCCTGCATTTCTTGCAATGTAATGTACTATTTTTATAGTTAGGAAAAAATTCTTCAATCAAAATTAGTAATATATTTCATATATATAAACATCATCTAGCATTTAGATCATCTAACATCATCTCTGAACATTTTGCTTACATACCTGTATCTCTTAAAGTAGCATCATTTGAACAAGTTCTACTGCTGTAATTTGTCAAATAAGTCCATATTCATTATGTTTGCCCTGCCTTATTCTTATGAACTTAATCTTTTCTTTTCCAGGACAAGCAAATGCATTCAGTATTTCTCCTGTAGAAGTTTATTTTCTTTGCTACTGGACTTTTTAAAAACCTTTAAATCATTTTTGTAGATTTGTAATCACAAGTAAATATAGAGTTACAAGTATGGGCTCACTAAAGCTTCATAACTGTGTTTTGTTTAAATGATAACTTGTTTAACTTTCCCCCTTCAATATGTAAATGAACTAACCACAATGTAATTTATTATCATTTCTTCCATAAACCACAAGTGGTCTTAGCTTATTAATTCCATACTTAAATAAAACAATCAAAAGCAGTGTAGTATGATGTCAAGTGCAATGAACTCAATCAGGAACTCAGCTCCCAGTGAAAGCAGCATTAACTCATATAAATGGGATCAGTAGATATGTAATAGCTTACCTCTTAGGGTAATGCTATACAATGCACTCACCACAGTTTTTTCCTAAGTGCTTTTAACTTCAAGGACATCTAGGAGATAAAGACGAATTTTTCATAAAATATGTCGTTCACGTAGCATGGTCACATCAGCTTGCAAAATGTTTAGAACTCATGAAATACATAAATGCTACCATATTAATCAGGCCATAGCGTGAGCACTAACTGTACTTTTAGTTTCATTCTGCTAAAACAGTTGCAGGCCATTGTTTCCACATAGGTCTCCATATCTTATACCATGTAATACAGTCACCATGGTCTCAATTAAATGGAATTGAAAACAGTGCCTGGCTACAGGCAGCTATTTTTAGGTGCTGGTGGAAGTCCTATAAAGATAATGATTAATTGATTTAAAAAATTTATTTTTTACCTTATAATTTTGTAAACTATGCACACACACACACAGAGGCCTATGGATATCATAGAAACTGAAAAATACTTAAGACCAGAGACAGTAAGCAGATGCAACAAAGGAGTAAAAGCCCTGATGAAACAGAAACCACAGTATGGAAGCAAAATAGATACAAACACAGAGAGAAGCAAAGACAGAAAAGCAAAGTGTCCAGAATGGCAAAATTCTACAGAGACTATTGGATCAATAGGGTTATTACTGTGTCCAGAATAAGATTACATTTTTCTCTGGAACTGGATGACTTAAGTGCTGAGATAAGAAATGTCCCTGAGTAACTGATAAACCAATTCATATCATCACCTTAGGAAGAAGCTATTTCTTGAAATCCAAGAGCATTCAATTAATTTAACTGCAGAGTTATACAACTAATAAGGGATACTAAGGGTCAGAAAATAAGCCATGTAACTTCCCTAATATGATGAAGAAACACATGAGTATATATGATTTCATTTTATTTTTAAAAAATGCATCCCCATGCTAAAATTCAACAAAAGTCCATTTTTAATACTGATGTTTAGGTATAAGACTGCACTTACTTGTAGACTTGAGTTGGAAATGTGGGGACTTACAAGGTGGATTTGACCCTCGATTAAATTCTTTTGACATCAAAACAAAAAAGTACAAAAGAAAGTATGCCTCTATTTGTAGAATTGCAATTTTAAGATATGAGTTGTGTTCTAAAAGTTCATAACCCCATATTGTCCCTGAAAGTTAAAAGTGTTGGTCGCTCAGTCATGTCCGACTCTGTGAGCCCATGAACTGTAGCCCACCAGGAATTCTCCAGGCAAGAAGCCTGGAATGGGTTGCCATTTTCTTCTCCAGGGGATCTTCCTAACCCAGGGACCGAACGTGGTCTCCTGCGTTGCAGGCAGATTCTTTACTCTCTGAGCTACCAGGGAAGAGCCACATACTGTCCCTAGCTATACAAATGTATGCTCCTAAACTTTTGTTTTTTGATAAATGTTCTTTCCTCAGTATTTTGTTGCTGTTGTTTAGTTGCTAAGTAGTGTCCGACTCTCCTGCAATCCATGCATTACACCCCTCCAGGCTCTTCTGTCCATGGGATTTCCCAGGAAAGAATATTGGAGTGGGTTCCAAGTTGCTTCTCTAAAGGATCTTCCCAACCCAGGGATCAAACTCACAACTCCTGCATTGGCAGGCTGGTTCTTTACCACTGAACCACCGAGGAAGCCATTTTCTCAGTATACAGGTGTAGTTAATGTGCTGATTTGGGTGCAAGGGTTTTGAATTCTGTCTTCATGTCTCTTGAGATTTTCTCTGTTTCTGTATTTAAGGTTCTTTCACTCTCATTATTTATAATCAGATTCTAATAAATATCTCAATCTCTGGTTTAATGTATTTTTTAATTTTTTTCTCATTCCTCTCCCATCTTTCTCTCTTTGTTGTCCTTTTTTTTTAAAAAAAAAAAAAAAAAAGCAGATAAAATACAGAATTAGAGAGAAATACTCAACAGAATGTTATGTTTACTTCTTGACTTTGACATTCACATAGTAGAAAGTAACAGCATTGACACTAACTTATACTGAGAGAGAAGTTTGGAACTTATTCTCACATGTACAGAATATACATGTACACATGTATATTCAACTTGAGGACTTAAAGCAAAGGGTAACAGAAAACCAGATAACAATGATTGCTTTGCTTTGAAATATAATAAGCAGAAAGGAGAATGTAGTGATGGTCTTTTTATTTTCAGAACATCTTTAATACTGTAGAAATAATTTTATGTTTCCTTTTTTACCTCACACATGTTATGAAATACAGGATGTGACTGTCAAAATTCAGAAATGAATGCTGTGAGGTCACTAAGAAAAGGAGTGGATGAGCCAGGAATAAAATAGCTTAACACTTCATATCTCTTTCCTTCCTTTCTTTCTTCCTTCCTTTATGCCTACCAATATAATAATTTTTTTTTCTTAATCTCTGGGAGAACCACTGGTTTTGCTGCAGGAAAAAATGAATCCAGATAAAGATGATTGTTCTAATTTAACTCTTTACTATGCTTTAACAATGAATAGCATTTTCCTTTGTGTAACAGGAATTGATTACAATGATAACAATTGTTTGTATACATTTATTTGGAAAATGTCTTTTGGTTGACTCCTATGAAGTGTTGCTTTTAATTCTGACTCATAATCATACACGAAAGAAGCTATTATCTAACCCTTGTTCTAATACAGTCATCTGAGACTAAGACTAATAAAAAAAGAAATTTTCATTGAATTGCTAATACATGCCAAATATTTTCTCAAAGTAATTTACTACTTAACTGCTTATTCATGCTATGATAAATGTACTGGTTTTCTCACTTTTCCAGTTCACAAGTTGGAGATTCAGCTGTTCCAGGGATCCGCCTAAGCCACTGTCTAAAGGAGTGTGCACAACAATATGATGTCGTCTCAAAAAAGAGGTTTATTTTCGTTTTTAGTGAATTAAGGCAATTTTGTTTTAGTAAATTAAGGCAAATTAAACTGCTCTGATTTTTTTCCACTTTAACTATATTAAACAAGCCAATCCATTTGACATGGCCTCCTTTACCATTCACTCAAGTCAGAGCTCATGAATTGACAATATTTGTAGCATTTGAGAGGAAATATAAGAAAAGTTCATGGTCATGAACTTTATTTTAAATCAGAGTAGACAGTTTTATGTCCTTGGACAAAAAAAGAAAAAAATAACTCTCACATGCTCTTGTAAGAACTATGTAGAGGTTGAGTCAAATTCTTGTTAATTTTTTTTCTTTTTTTAAAAGGGTTATTTTATTTTTTTATTAAATTAATTTATTTATTTTAATTGGAGGCTAATTACTTTACAATATTGTAGTGGTAATTTTTTTTTCTTTAACCAACTTAGTTTGGATAATCAAGCACTGTTTCCAAAGGTTTATTTTTTATTTTTATTTATTTAATGTTTGCTTGTTATGATTTTACACAACTATTTATAGAACAATTTGGAATAATTAAATCAAAACCAGAGATGAAGTTTCAGATGACTTTAATTTCCCTCTGATTCCCAATTGAAACATGATGTTTTGAGGAAGCAGCCAAATAAAGCACATGTTCTTCTGGGTAGCTGATTTAGAAAATGATCTTAAGAATAGACTAAGAATTTGGTAAAAGAGGAACAAAAGTAGGACATGTATAATCCTGAAATATGAGATTCTCATTATCTTGCCTTCTCTTTGGCTAATTTTTTTCAGTTTCTCTTTGACATGAATAATCCTTGTGAATAATTCATCCATATCACCTAAAATTATAGTCAGGTGTACACATTCATTTAATCTGTATTTGTTCCGTGAGTATTTCAAGAATAAAGTTAAAATAAGCAGTGTAACATTGTCAAAGTTTGATTCTTTCAACATTTAAATCATTATTGAGCACCTTGTTTGTGCTATGGACTGTCAAAAAGACACTGGGAATATGGCGGTGTCTTACTTGTGTATTTAAGCTGCTTATAACAAAACCCTACAGACTTGGTGGCTTATAAACAACACAAATTTATTTCTCATAGTCTTGAAAACTGGAAACTCCAAGATTATGTTGCTGGAGGATTCAGTGTCTGGTGAAGACCCTTTTCAAGTTATAGACTGCTGACTTCTCTCTGTGTCTTCTCTGTAAAAGGATAAGCTAGATCTCTAGAGCCTTTGTAAAATGTCATTTATTAAATTCATGAAGACTCTACCCTAATCACCTCTCAAAGGCTCTAGTTCCTAATACTTTCACATAGTACATTAAAATTTCAACATATAAATATTCAAATATTCTAACATATACAAATATTCATCCCATAGCAAATGGTGACTAAAACCAGAATATTCCTCTTTTATAGATTTTACAACATAGAGGGAATGATGAACTAATACAATAACAACACAAGTGAATGTAAAAATGTAAACAGAGCAAGTGAAAAAAGAAGTGTTGTTATGTGGAAATTTCTATAAAAGAGTAATTTTGCCTTTTTAGAAAGATCAGGGAAGGCTTCCAAGAAGAAAAGATTATTGTGCTGAAGAAACTGAAAATGGAGAAGGGTTAAATAGATAAAGAGGGAAGACAGATCCTCGCTACAATGAAGAAAAAAAATCCTCTGGTGACAGAGAACGAGATGAAGGTGCAGAAAGTCCCACATGCCTGGAGAACAAAGACAGAGGCAGACTGTGGTGTGAGATAAAGACCAGAGAAGTAGGCAGGACAATACCATGCAGGGCCTGGTGGGCTGTGAGAAGTTTTGACTTTATCCTAAGAGCAATGGAACTTGGAGAAGGCAATGGCAACCCACTCCAGTACTCTTGCCTGGAAAATCTCATGGATGGAGGAGCCTGGAAGGCTGCAGTCCCTGGGGTCGCGAAGAGTAGGACATGACTGAGTGACTTCACTTTCACTTTTCACTTTCATGCATTGGAGAAGGAAATGGCAACCCACTCCAGTGTTCTTGCCTGGAGAATCCCAGGGACAGGAGCCTGGTGGGCTGCCGTCTATGGGGTCACACAGAGTCGGACATGACTGAAGCGACTTAGCAGCAGCAGTAAGAGCAATGGAAAGGTTTGCTTTTTCAGAGATGTGATATTAAATGTGCTTTAAAAAAAAAAAATCACTCTGGTAAAATCTTCAAGAGTTAACTATAGAGTATCTAGAGTAGTAAAAGGTATACTAGTTAAACGGTGATTGTAATTGAGCAAGGAATTTATTACAGCATATTAAATGACTGGTGGTGGTAGAAATGGAGAGAATATGTTGATGTAACTTGGTAATGGGTTGAATGAGAAACTTGAGGGACAGGCACCTGTCAGGACTGTCAGACTGACTCTGAGTCTTCTGGCTTCTGGAAAAGGGTGGATGGTGAAGCCAATCATTGAGGAAAGGAATACTAGAAGAGGATCAGGAATAAGTAGGTAAATTTGGTTGGGGATACATTGATTTTGAGATGCATTAAAGGAACACTCAAGAGATCTCAGTAAGCATTAGGTATATGACTCTGGAGTTTAGAGGAATAGATTTTTATAGAAATATAAATGTGTAAGTTATCTGCATAAAATGTTCACTGAACCCAGAGTTGCAAGAGAAATTTACTTAGAGAATGAGAAGAGGAGCAAAGACAGGCGTAGAAGTAAATATACCTTCAAAACTTACCATAGATACTTGGGCAAATCACTTCTTTCTTTCCTTTTTATTTCTATTCTTTTTTCAACTTTATTTTCCTTACTTGAAAATGAGTATCTTCCTAGGATTGTTTTTAGATTAATTAAGTCAGCATATGAAGTAGCATGAAGTGATGGGATCAAATGCCATGATGTTAGTTTTCCAAAATCACTGCAGATGATGATTGCAGCCATGAAATTAAAAGACGCTTACTCCTTGGAAGAAAAGTTATGACCAACCGAGAGCATATTAAAAAGCAGGGACATTGCTTTGTCAACAAAGGTCCATCTAGTCAAGGCTATGGTTTTACCAGTGGTCATGTATGGATGTGAGAGTTGGACTATAAAGAAAGCTGAGCACCGAAGAATTGATGCTTTTGAACTGTGGTGTTGGAGAAGACTCTTGAGAGTGCCTTGGACTGCAAGGAGATCCAACCAGTCCATCCTAAAGGAGATCAGTCCTGGGTGTTCATTGGAAGGACTGATGTTGAAGCCGAAACTCCAATACTTTGGCCACCTGATGCGAAGAGCTGACTCATTTGAAAAGACCCTGATGCCGGGAAAACTTGAGGGCAGGAAGAGAAGGGGATGACAGAGGATAAGATGGTTGGATGACATCACTGACCCAATGGACATGGGTTTGGGTGGACTCTGGGAGTTGGTGATGGACAGGGAGGCCTGATGTGCTGTGGTTCATGGGATCGCAAAGAGTAAGACACGACTGAGCAACTGAAATCAATTGATGAAGTAGCATCCATGTGGCTTGTAAATAAAAGTTTAATCAATGGTAGAATGAGGATGTTGTTGATGGCAATTGGTGGTGGCAGTGCTGACTTTATTTCTACTGACCAGATTGTTATGCATAAAAGCAACAAGAACTTTTTGGTTAAAGTGCTAATCCTTTTAGTTAAAATCTTTCTGAAAACTTTTTAGACAGTTCATCAAATATTTTTAAAGAAAGAAAACTGAAAATCATTTAACTTCTCATTGATGACTCAAGATCACCACTTGATTGCTCTTTCTTTTTAATGGGCTATCGTATTTTCAAAGGTAAAATATTTAAGCCCTAATACTAACTAGGTGATACTAGTGATAAAGAACCCATCTGCCAATGCAGAGATGTAAGAAATGTAGGTTCAATCCCTGGGTTGGGAAGATCCCCTGGAATAGGAAATGGCAACCCGCTCCAGTATTCTTGCCTGGAAAATTTCATGGACAGGGAAGCCTGAGGCCTACAGTCCATGGGGCCACAGAGTTGGATAGGACTGAGTGACTGAGCACTATACTAAAATTTCTATACTAATTTACATATCTTAGCAGCCTTAGTGTTCTGTCTTGACCACTCCTAATATTTTTCTTTTAATCTACTGAAAATCAGATAACCAAGTTTATTAGAATTATTGACTAAAAAAAAGTAGATAAAGTACAACTTAATGGACTCTAGAAAAAGTGCATGGATTTTATGACATTTATTGGGATAGATGAGGAATCATAATTGCTTCCTTCCTGATTGTTTGCTATCTTTCAGATTGCTGAGATTGCTGGATGGTATATATACGTGGGTAAGCCTGTATGTTAATTCACATACATATATTGAATCATTTTTCTTAATTACAAATTCTCTTTACTTGAAATTATATGTGGATATATATGTTATATATTTAATTCAATTCACTTATTTAATACACTTTTTTCACATCTATTAGATGTGAAACTGTAAACTATCTTCATATATTATCTCAGTTCAAACTCAAGAAGACATGAAACGTTTAACAGAAAAACACACATACATTATATCTATGCCTAGTTTTCTCAACAAAACAAAATAAAAATGCAATTAGAGATGAAAAATGTAGAGCATGGAAGAATATCTTATCCAATAGTAAAAGCAATTTTATGATATAATCCCATTTATGAAATGTTAAGGTTATGGGTTGGGGGAGGGAGGTAGGTAGGTATGTGTGTTTTGATAGTGCAGAAAGAGGTAAGAAACAATTCATTAAAATACCGATGGTAGTTATCCCAGGGTGGTAGAATTTCAGATTCTCCATTTGTTATAATATTAATACTTTTATACTTATTCAGTTTATTTAAGATGGGCAATTTATTTAAGATCAGAAAAACTGGATGAGAATGCAAAACAAAATTTTAGAAAGAACTATAGATTTATAAAGTGTTTAGTGAGCAAGACATTACTTTGCTGACTAAGGTCCATCTAGTCAAGGCTATGGTTTTCCCACTGGTCATGTATGGATGTGAGAGTTGGACTGTGAAGAAGGCTGAGTGCCAAAGAATTGATGCTTTTAAACTGTGGTGTTGGAGAAGAGTCTTGAGAGTCCCTTGGACTGCAAGGAAATCCAACCAGTCCATTCTGAAGGAGATCAGCCCTGGGATTTCTTTGGAAGGAATGATGCTAAAGCTGAAACTCCAGTACTTCGGCCACCTCATGCGAAGAGTTGACTCATTGGAAAAGACTCTGATGCTGGGAGGGATTGGGGGCAGGAGGAGAAGGGGACGACAGAGGATGAGATGGCTGAATGGCATCACTGACTCAATGGACGTGAGTCTGAGTGAACTCCGGGAGTTGGTGATGGACAGGGAGGCCTGGTGTTCTGCGATTCATGGGGTCGCAAAGAGTCGGACACGACTGAGCGACTGAACTGAACTGAACTGAGCAAGAGTTGATATTTAGAAATTAATAATCAAATACTCATTTTTATTTTTTAAAGACTGTCACTCATTATATGTATTTTCTTTTATTATATATTTTTTCAAAGTAAAACATAGGCAAGGTTTAAAATGAAATAGTTTGGAAGGAAAATAAAAATCAACATTATATTGCTTTACTCTCATGACGAGAGGCAACTACTTTATACTCTTTTACATGTTTCTACTGTTTGTTACCTTCAGATCTCTAAATAATATGTTTTTACTATCCTGGTTTATGTATCATGCGGACATCATCCCATGATAAGCTTGGATTTGATTCCGTCAAAGTATCCCACATTCTCTTTTTCATCTGGCCGTATTATTATTATGCTATTTTTTATTTACCTTATTTGTTTTTTTTATAGATTTAAGTAACTTGTTTAAACCTTTTTTCCTTGTTACATAAACTTGTTTAAACCTTTTTTCCTTGTTACATAAACAGTGTGTCTCACATTATAGGATGAAAATATTAATACTGTTACCTATCCTTTGTTCTATTTCCCACATCTACTCCACCTCCCAATCTCTCAATTTTGCAATGTCAAGTTTCAAAAGATTTAAATGCATTGTAAACCACATCAATTCTTTCTTATGCTTTGTCTATGAAAGAAAGTGAAAGTGAAGTCGCTCAGTCATATTTGACTCTCTGCGACCCCATAAACTGTAGCCCACCAGGGATTCTTAAGGCAAGAATACTAGAGTGGGTTGCCATTTCCTTCTCCAGGGGATCTTCCCAACCTAGGGATTGAACCCAAGTCTCTCACATTGTAGGCAGATGCTCTACCATCTGAGCCACCAGGGAAGTCTAATGCTTTGTCTATAGGCTGATTCAAATACAGAAACAAATGAAAAATGTTAAAGTTCTTAAAGCTATGTAAAGTGAAGTCGCTCAGTCGTGTCTGACTCTTTGCGACCCCGTGGACTGTAGCCTACCAGGCTTCTCTGTCCATGGGATTCTCTAGGCAAGAATACTGGAGTGGGTTACCATTTCCTTCTCCAGGGGATCTTCCCGACCCGGGGATCAAACCCGGGTCTCCCGCATTGGAGGCAAACGCTTTAACCTCTGAGCCATTAGTTATCTATTGCTGTGTAACAAATTATCACAAACCTAATGACTAAAATAACACAATATTGTCTCATAGTTTCTGTGGGTCAGGAGTTTGGGCAAATTATCTGGGTTCTAGGCTGCAGTCTCTCACGTGGCTAGTCAAGTTATTAGCCAAGATTCTGGAGATCCAGCTTCCAAGTTTACACAGTTGTTGGTAGAATTCTCTTCCTTGCAGGTTTTAGGGCTGAGAGTCTCAGTTTCTTGCTAGGGTTTGACCAATGACTACCCTTAGTTGCTCATGGTAGGGGCCTCTCTGTAGAGCAGCTCACACCACAGCAGCTTACATAATCAAAGCCAGGATGAGAGAGAGAAGGTTAGCAAGACATACTTTACAATGCTCTATAATGCAGCCATGGGAATGACATTCTGTTACTTTTGCCCCTTTGTTATTAGTTAGAAGCAAGTCACAGTACTTGATTCAAGGGGATAGTTTTACACAAGACTATGAGTACCAGAAGGCAAGGATAATTTTGGAGTCTCTTCAAGTTTTTCCACCACAAGCTATAATATATAATTTTGTTCTCTGCAGCATCTACTAATTTGATTATGTACCTTTGTTTTATAATTTTTTCCAAAGTTTATCATTCTTTTATCCTTTTGTGTGTATTATCTTTATTCTTCTCCCCAAAATGTGATGTCCAATCAAATTTTGTTTGGGGTTTTGATTTCAGAGATCTTCCCGAGGACCTCTACTTCCTGCTCCTATTTGAACTAGGCAATCACTAGGCTTGCTGCAGCAGACTAGGCTTGTGTTCACTATTTTTCTATGTCAATTCCATATTTTTCTATGTCAATTTCTATTCAATTCTTTAACTTCTGCTACAATCCCTCTTCAATCCAGATATCTTCAGTCTATAAGTATTTTTTGGTTGCTACCATGTGACCAGGTACTGTCCTAAGCTCTTGGTATCCAGTAGTGGAAAATGAAAGAAAGAATTCCTGTACCTGTAGAACTTACATTCTTTTAGAGGGAGATGAAAAATATAAAAGGAAATGAGAAGACTAAATAGCTTGTCTGATGTTGACAGATATTTTTAAGGCAAATTAAGAATTAGAAGGATAAGAAGGATAAGGATTACCTGTGCATCAGCAAGTGTTAGAAAGGTAGCCAGATAAATTTTAAATTCAGTGAGTAGAGAAGATCTCTCTGAGTAAAGGATATTTGAGTGAGTGAAGTCGTTCAGTCGTGTCCGACTCTTTACAACCCCATGGACTGTAGCCCACCAGGCTCCTCCCCCATGGGATTCTCCAAGCAAGCGTACTGGAGTGGGCTGCCATTTCCTTCTCCAGGAGATCTTCCCAACTCAGGGATTGAACCCAGGTCTCCTGCATTCCAGGCAGATGCTTTAACCTCTGAACCACCAGGGAAGCCCAAAGGATATTTGAACATAGATGTAAAGAAGGTGAGGGAATGAGCCATATGTGTATCTTGGAAATTTCTCTAAGCAAAGTGACTCATGATACAAGGAGGCCCTACATTGAGGTAATGGTGGTTTGTACAGTGCCACACTGCCATCTCCATCAGAATGATGGGCTCAGGAATTACTGTCTGAGCCAAAGAAACCACCGTGTCTTCGTGGGATAATTCTGACGAATGGAAGTGTTCCATACTAGGATGGGACTTACCCAATCAGATCTTCTAAGGGAGAGCCTGGCCATGGCACACACAAAGACTGATTAAAGAGTTGGGTGGTTGAGAGGGAGCCAGCAGAGGCCAGGAGAAAGCAGCACTAGTGTTAAAGTAGAAGCCAAGCTGTGGAGGAGCGAAAAGTTGAAAAATAAGTAGAACGGGGAGAAGCAGAGACAATAGAAATCTGAAACTAGAAGATGCTGAACTCCCAAGTTGCTTATAGTAGAGTAGCTAAGAGAGCGTGAAAGCAGAAGTGTTAGTCGCTCAGTCATGTCCAATTCTTTACAACCCCATGGACTGTATAGCCCACTAGGCTCCTCTATCCATGGAACTCTCCAGGCAAGAATAGTGGAATGAGTAGCTGTTCCCTTCTCCAGGGGATCTTCCTGACCCAGGGATCAAATCTGGGTCTTCTGCATTACAGGTAGATTCTTTATTGTCTGAGCGACCAGGTATGAACAGTGTCCAAATCTCCCCAACTTCTGACAGATTTGTTTCCTCTATTTCTTCTGGTTTTCGCCATAAAACTCTTGTCTTCTGAGGTAACTGAAGCTGTCTACACCTTTTAAATGAAGAGAATCACTAACAACAAAGCAGTTCTTTCTGCTTTCCTTAATTGCCTGGGTTCTTTATTCAATTATTACTTTTTCTTTAATTATTACTTTTTCTTTAACTTAAAAAGCTCAAAACAGATTTGGAGTATATACATTTTCAACAGCATGAAAGTCAGTCTAACTTGTAACCATCCACTTGCTTTTTCTATGCTGGGGGTATCTAAGAGGTGTTTCCCCCCAGTCCCATCAAAGGATTTCTGTAGTCCCTCTATCAAAGTGAATTTTAGTTTTTCAAATTAATTTCTCAGGTTCTTGTCTACTCCCTTGTCTGTGCTTGTGGTTGAGGTTGTGGATATATGATGTCTGTAAATTTCTCCTAAACTCTTAGCAAACATGTTTCCCACCCTCTTTCATTTTATTACTGCCTTGAACCTCAATCCAGGAAAGCAACTGTGGCAGATGAGTGTGCACCTCCACCTTGGGCAATTGTCACTATAACTTCTTTTCCTCCCTTTCTCCATTAGAACTTCAGAGCATGCTGTTTGTGAATTTTCTACTCCAGGAAACTAATGTACTTATAATATCTTGCAACACAAATTAGACCGGTGAGTGTATGACTGCTGCACTTTAAATAGTCCATTGCTTAAAGACAGGAGCAATTACTGATAGCTAGCTGTGAAGCAATGGTTTACATTTGTAAATTTAAATTGTTCCTTGTTCCAGTGGGATAGGTAAAATAAAATATCATTTCTTTTCCTGTTTTCTTTCTGGTAAATTTTTAGCTTTCATGTTACAATAGTTGGGGAATAAGTGTACCCAATAAAATGTGTTTAAGTGTGGTAATTCAGAAGAAACATGCATGTTAGTTACTGAAGCTGGCTTTTAGCAGTCCACATTTTTCCTCATGAAAAGAACTGAATAAAATTATGATAACAGATTATAATGCATACCACAATTATTCTGCTAAGCTTAGCCTCTGAAGTGTAAAAATGTCTATGAAATTTTAAAATATTTGAGCAATTTTTAACTCATTTTGGAGGATTCTCTCACCCATGGTTTCTTTAAAAAAAAAAAAAAAGAATTTGGGTGATTATAAAGCAGTCTTTGCACTCATAAATGCCTTGATCTGTTAGTATTATATTATTAAAACTCTTGTTGCTGCTACTTTATGCCCTAGATTTTTGGTAGTGATGGAATGACTTCCCTATTTGTTAATCCAAAATCTTGAATTCTCCAGAGCATTAACTTAAATCATTATTTCCATAGTTGAAGAATTTCTATTGTTATAGACAGTGTCCTTGAAATTGTATCAACTCACTATGTGAGAATTATTGGCTCACAGGGGAGAAATTCTGTCAGGACCAAAGCCACATCCCAAGGACTATAAACCTATTTTCACGTAGGCATATTTGAAGAAGTGGATAGGCAGAGGAGTAAGAGAATAGATGATAGATGGTGTAAATGAAGCTGAGTGCTTTAGAGTGATAGATTAATAATATAAAACTATCTGTGCTTGTTGAATCAATTGATCAGATCCCCCTGGTAATACATTGAAGGTTTCTGATTAAATATTTGCCTGGATCACTAAGTTTTGCACAATGGATAAAAAACATTTCACAGAACTTCCTCTAATTTCAACATGTCATCTTACAAGCATGAAGTGGTGGGGCAAAAGTGTTTGATGGTCCCACACAAATCTCAATCACACCCATGATGACAACCCCAAGTGCGGGTGCCATAGAGAGTGGCCAATAGCCTTTTGTTCCTAAGGAAACACATATTTAATATTGTTGGAATACCCAGGTTCTGCTGACTATTTGTTTTAGAAAGCATTTAACAACTATTTTTAAATGAAGAAATGTCTGATTCTATGAGCTTATATGAAGCAGTCAATTACACAGGCACCTGCAGAAATAGAGAAGGTATTCATAAAGGCAAGACAGAAATAGAGATAAAGGATAGATGTACTGATAGAAGCAGCAGCCTGAGAAAGCTTTGCAGAATTTTGCCTGTTAGCCTTTTCCTTGTTCTATATAAGCAATGTTGAGAGAAAGGTGAGGTGAAATGTTCTGATCAGAAAAGACCATGTGAGCAAAGGTCCAGAGTAAAAGGAACTCTAATATTTTAAAACTACATAGTCTATTCACTAAGGATAAGAACTTCCCTCACTATTATATTATACGTTTCATATTATCTTAACTTCAAGTTATTTTCAGGGACTCAGGCAACGCAC
>SJYT01062146.1:0-112123 GCA_006410635.1 Cephalophus harveyi
CAGTAGCATATTGGGCACCTACTGACCTGGGGAGTTCCTCTTTCAGTATCCTATCATTTTGCCTTTTCATACTGTTCATGGGGTTCTCAAGGCAAGAATACTGAAGTGGTTTGCCATTCTCATCTCCGGTGGACCACATTCTGTCAGACCTCTCCACCATGACCCGCCCGTCTTGGGTTGCCCCGCAGGCATGGCTTGGTTTCATTCAGTTAGACAAGGCTGTGGTCCTAGTGTGATTAGATTGACTAGTTTTCTGTGAGTATGGTTTCAGTGTGTCTGCCCTCTGATGCCCTCTTGCAACACCTACCATCTTACTTGGGTTTCTCTTACCTTGGGCGTCGGGTATCTCTTCACAGCTGCTCCAGCAAAGCACGGCCACTGCTCCTTACCTTAGACGAGGGGTATCTCCTTACCACCACCCTTCCTGACCTTCAACGTGGGATAGCTCCTCTAGGCCTTCCTGCGCCCACGCAGGTGCATTGCACCGTCTTACTGAACAATAACAAAGTCCCAACAATGAGGCTGCAAGAACAGGACCTGTCCATATATTGTTAAGCACTAATTCTTTACCTTTACTTTTTGGATCAAATCTGAGACACTGAATTAAATGAGCCATCAAGAATATCAGCTCCGATCATATTTGTTTCCCTCTAATAGAACATATAGCATTGTTATTCAATGCTTAAAGCCCTTTAAAAGAAAAGGGCTTAGATTTCTAGATCCAGACAAGATGGAGTAGATGCATTTTTCCTTATTCCTCCCACTGCGTATGTGTATGCTCAGTCGTGCCTGACTCTTTCTGACCCCATGGACTGTAGCACACCAGGTTCCTCTTTCCCTGGGATTTTCCAACAAAGAATGCTGGAGTGGGTAGCCATTTCCTGCTCCAGGAGATCTTCCTGACCTGGAAATTAAACCCGAGTCTCTTGCGTCTCCTATATTAGCAGGTGATTCTTTACCACCATGCCACCTGGGAAAGCCCACATTTCTCCCACTAAGTATTGATAATAAACCCTCCTCCAGCAGTAAATTGGTAGTGTCCCCTTTCCCTCTCAGCATGGTGTTAGTGGAAGCCTACTAAAGATTTAAAGAAGATTGATCATTAAAACTTACAAAACTCCAAAATGTTCAGGAACAACTGAAAATCACTCATCATACTAAAAAACAGGGAAATTACAATTTGATTGAGAAAACAAAATTAACAGATTACAAAACCCAAGATGATACAGATGTTGGAAACATATATATAGAATTATAGAAGGATTTAAAGTGGCCATCGTATAAATGCTTCAAAAAATAGTAACTAACACACTGGAAATAAATGAAAACAGAGAAAGCCTCAGCAAAGAATAGAAGATATAAAGAAGACCTAAATGGAAATTTTAGAATGAAAAAATATCAAAATATCCAAAATAAAAAGCTAACTCAATGGACTCAAGAGCAGAATAGAAGCGATGAAGGAAAAAAATATCAGTGAACCTGAAAATAGAACAATAACAATTATTGCATCTGAATAACGAGAAAGATAAGCAATAAACTGGTTTCATCAAAATTAAAAAGAACTTCTCAACGGAAAGAATCAAAAATAAACTGCAGACTGGAAGAAAACATTTGCAAGTCACATATCTGACAAAACACTTGTATCTGGAATAAAAAACAAACAAAAAGGCTCTCAAAACTCAACAGTAAAAATTAATGACACAATTAGAAAACAGAAAAAACACAAATATTTCATCAAAAAGGATATATAGATATCAAATAAGCACATAAAAAATGTTCAACATTAGTAGCCATTATGCAAATTAAAACCACAATGGAACAGCATTATATACCTATTAAAAACTAAAATACAGTTACAATATCAAATGCTGATGAAGATGCAGCATTTGATATTGAAACTGGATCACTCATATATTGTTGTAAAATAATACAGTCATTTTGGAATATAGTTTTGTAGCTTCTTTTAAAACTAAACATATGTATTATATGACCTAGCATGTGCACTTCTGGGCAGTTATCTCAGAGAAATTAAAACTTACTGTCCATATGAAAGTCTATACACAAGTGTTTACAGCAGCTTTATTTATAGTAGCTAAAAATCAGAAACAACACATGACCTTCAATGGATGAATGGTTAAAGCAGTACATTCATACCATGAAATACTGTTCATCAATAAAAAGAATGAAGTATTGATAAAGCAAAGATGTTACAGATGTCAAGGGCATTATACATAAGTAAAGCTAATTCAAAAGGTTACATACTAAAAAATTCTCAGAATGAGACAAAATTATAAAGATGGAGAAATAGATGAGTGGTTGCCAGAAGTTACGGATGTGGAAATGGGAGGGAGAGGAAGAGTGACTATAAACTAATAGCACAAGGGACGTATCTGTGATGATGGGCCAGTTGTGTATCTTGTCACAGAGGCAGCTACATGATTCCACACATATCATAAAGTTGCACACAACTATACACATACTTGAGTGAAAGTCTAATTGGTCAAATCTGCATAAGGTCTTTGAATCGTACCAATGACTATTTCCTGGTTTTGAAATCGAACTATAGTGATGTAAGATATTACCACTGGAGGAAACTGGATGAAGAGTACATGAAAGCTCTCTGTACTATTTTTTTTGCAGCTCTCTACAAATCTATAATTATTTCATAATAATAAAAGAAAAAACTAAAAGGATCGCAACAAACTGTGGAAAATTCTTAAGAAGATGGGAATACTAGACTACCTTATCTGTCTCTTAAAAAACATGCATGCAGGTCAAGAAGCAACAGAACTGGACATGGAACAAGAGACTAGTTCAAAATTGGGGAAGGAGTATCACAAGGCTATATATACTGTCACCCTGTTTATTTAACTTATATGCAGAGTACATCATTTAAAATGCTAGGCTGTAGGATGAATCACAAGCTGGAATCAAGATTGCTGGGGAAAATATCAGCAATCTCAGATATGCTGATGATACCACTCTACTGGTAGAAGCTGAAGAGGAACTAAGGAGCCTCTAGATAAGGATGAAAGAGGAGAGCAAAAAAGCTGACTTAAAGTTCAACATTCAAAAAACTAAGATCATTGCATCGGTCCCATCATTTCATGGCAAACAGAAGGGGGAGAAGTGGAAACAGTGACAGATTTTCTTTTCTTGGGATCCAAAATCACTGTAGATGGTGACTGCAGCAATGAAATTAAAAGACGCCTACTCCTTAGAAAGAAAGCTGTGACAAACCTAGAAAGTGTATTCAAAAGCAGAGACATCACTTTGTCAACAAACGTCTATACAGTCAAAGCTATGGTTTTTCCAGTGGTCCTGTGACAGTTGGACCATAAAGAAAGCTGAGTGCCAAAGAATGATGCTTTTGAACTGTGGTGGTGGAGAAGACTCCCGAGAGTCCCTTGGACTGCAAGGAGATCAAACCAGTCAATCCTAAAGGAAATCAGTCCTGAGTATTCACTGGAAGGCCTGATGCTGAAGCTGAAGCTCCAATACTTTGGCCACCTGATGTGAAGAGCCAACTCATTGGAAAAGATCCTAATGCTGGGAAAGACTGAGGGCAGGAGAAGAGGGCAGCGGAAGATGAGATAGTTAGATGGCATTACCAACTCAATGGACATGAGTTTGAGCAAAGTCTGGGAGACAGCGGACAGAGAAGCCTGGCATGCTACAGTCCACGGGGTCACAAAGAGTCAGACATGACTTCCCAACTGAACAACAACGAACAACAACAGAAAGGGTTAAAAAGCAGAGATTACTATACCTGAGCTGATGCAGCTCATGCTGCCAGGAGAGGTTTTCCTGCTTTAGCTCTTCTTGCATAATCTGAAATGTTTTTGTCTTATCTTGATAATCCTGAAGTTGAGCCTTCAGTGGACGTAACTCAGTGATTTCTTGGTTAATCTGTAAATATTGCTGCTGTAGATTCTTCAACTCCTTCAGCTTTAACCAAAAGGAAAGTAAAAGGGTGATTCATCACATTTCATCCACTTAGCTAGCTCCCTGCTAAGTCAGTCAACATCACTATAGACTACCAACACCTAACAATCCACTGACATAATTGCAGCATGAATCCCTAATGTAGTGAAATACATGCAGCCAGGCTGGTGGGAATCTCCCCACGGAGTGGCCATGAAGGCAGCAAAGCCCGACAACTACTGCAACTGCAACGCCAGTCCCCTGGCCCTGAGGTCCTAAGCTGATTCTAGATTTAAAACCCTGGAGATGGGATAGACAATAGACTTACAGCTGCTTGGGGGTGGTAACTCCCTAAGATAAGAAGTAAAAAGACAGACTGGCTTTCTATTTAACCATGTGCCCTGGCTAGGCTTCTAAACTCTGGTTCATGAATACCAACCTTAATTCTACCACAGCTGATGCTGATTATAAAGAAGGCAGTGATGCCCAGGCCCAGTGCTTAAGAACAGTTAGAATTTGGAGTCAGCCATCCTGCCCACATAGTGGGCATGTTTCACATACTCTTTAAGCCTTAATTTCCTTCACCTATAAAATGAAGATAATTATAGTACCTCTTATAAAGATTATGAGAATTTGACAAGAAAATTAACATATAAAAGTCAGCGGCAGTGTTGATGATGAACTTGCCTTTAATTAACAAACCTGCCTATCTATTACATTCCAGATATATCTTCTAATTCTTTACCCCCAATATTCATTAAAAGCTTGGCAGCAAGAAATAATGTGAGGATGTCAGGGCAAAGAGGGGGGCCCTAAACACATATCTCTTTCACCCATCTGGAAATATCACTAAAGCTACAATAAAAGTATTTTATTTTATAAGCATTAAACACAAGAACAAGAACAATGAGAGGAGTCAGTAGCAATGAAAATAATTTTGGAAGATGTATAAATGGTAACTGACTTAACAGATCTGGGAATGGCTAGTCTTAAGATGGCAGTAGGGAAAGTCAAGAACCAACAGAACTTACTTGGCAGACTCTTCAAAAGGCTTAGGAATTAATAGCACCAGGTACTTTTTGGAAAAGATAGTGATGGGAGTAGCAAGGAGGTGATAGCTGAAATAAGGAGGATCAGATGAAAGATGCTTAAGAACAACACCATCCCTAAAAACACTCCCAATTTCACACTTTTTGTTACTCTGACAGACAACTAGAATTTTATCCTTTAGAGAAGGTTGAAGGAGTGTCTCTGGACTATGGAACAGTTGAAGGTAAAGGTACTGCTCCAAGACCAGGGTGATCAAGTGAATGTATGCTTTCTGAATATTAGAAGACTTTCCCATACTCAGCTTGAAGAGATCTGGGACAGAGGCCTTTACCATCCATGCAGGAAATGGAGAAGTCTTCTTTGGAAAATCTGACTAACCCAACAGGAACTAAAGATATCAATACGGGGACTGCCCTCAAAAAGCTCAGCAAGATAACCATGAGCTGAAACTCACAGTTGGTAAGTCCCACCCACAAGCGTTTTTTAGACTCCACCTTTGAACGTGAATAATAAACCACTGATTAACCCTTCCCTGAAGAACAGCTAACATTAGGCAGGGATAAAAAGAAACTGAAAGAAAAGTAATTCAGAAGAGATTAAAGAAGAAAGCATGTCATGTACTCAAAGATTTAAGAGAATACTGGAAATCAGAAGCATTACAGCAGAAATTTTAAAACTATAAAGAAAAACTCAAGAGAAAATTTCAAAGAACAAAACTGCCCCTAATCTACTTGGAGAGATAGATTAAGAACATCTATCCATGAGACCTGGAGAAGGCAATGGCACCCCATTCCAGTACTCTTGCCTGGAAAATCCCATGGATGGAGGAGCCTGATAGGCTGCAGTCCATGGGGTCGCTAGGAGTCAGACACAACTGAGCAACTGAGCCACTTCACTTTCACCCATTGGAGAAGGAAATGGCAACCCACTCCAGTGTTCTTGCCTAGAGAATCCCAGGGATGGGGGAGCCTGGTTGGGCTGCCATCTCTGGGGTCGCACAGAGGCGGACATGAGTGAAGCAACTTAGCAGCAGCATCCATGAGACCAAAAAAAAAAATCCTTAGAAACCAGGAACATGATAACAAATATGAAAACTTCAATACAGGATTTATAAGACAGAGGTGAGAAAAATCTTCCCAAAATAAAACAAAAAGAATAGAAAAGGTAAGAAAATTATAGAACCAACCCAGAAGGCCCTGCACCTAAACAACAGGATTTTCACAGTGGAAAAAAAGGCGGTAGAGAAAAAGGACAAGGGAAAGTAGTAAAACAGAATTCAAAGGAATTTCTCAAAATTGATGAACACGACTTCTTAGATTCAAAGGACTAGACAGAATGGTGAATAAAAATAGACTCACACCAAAACACATTATTGTGAAACATCAGAACATACTGGACTGAAAGATCTATATACAGTTGACCACTGAACAACACAAGGGTGAGTTGAAAATCCGTGTGTACTTTATTGTCAGCCTCTCGTATATGCAGTTCTTCTATATCTGCTGTTCCACATCCACAGAGTCAATCAACTGCTGATCCTAGAGTACTGTAGTATTTATTACTGAAGAAAACCCATGTGTAAGTGAATCCATGCATTTTAAAGCCATGTTGTTCAAGGTCCAACTGTGTTTCCAGAGAGAGAGAGAGAGAGAGAGAGAGAGGGACATGAGGGAGGGAGAGAAAGACAGAGATAGAACTAGATAAACAGAGAGAGAACTAGATCACATAAAAAGGATCAAGAATCAGAATCTTTGGACTCCTGAACCACAATGTAAGCTAAAAGGGATAGAACAATGTCTTCACAGTTTTGAAGAGAAATCATTTTCAGCCTAGAATTCTGTGCTCCACCAAACCATTGGAAATGATTAGACATTTACCTCCCCTGTATCTTTTCTCAGAGAGTTACTGATTTATTCCAACAAAATGATGGCACAAAACCAAGATAAGGAAAACATAGAATATAAGAAACAGGAGATCTAACACAAGAGAGAACAGGAGAGAGATATTCTAGAAAGAAAATTATGTCCTGATTCACATAAGAGCAAAAAAGAGACTTCAAGAGAATTTTCTTCCTGAAGACAAAACATACAGGAAAATAAACATCTTGAAAAATGTGGATAAATCTGAGGTTAAATTACATTGATAAGTACAAAGAAAACTCAGTAAGAACAAAAACACAGTTATTCATTCCAGGAAAAGCAAAGGTGACAAGGAAAATAAAAGTAATACATAGGTCGGGAGGTGCTTGTGCCCAATTGTGTCAGACTCTTTGCAACTCCAGTATTGCAACCTGAATACTGGAGCGGGTTTTTTCTTCTCCAGAGGATCTTCCCAACCCAGGGATCAAACCCATGTCTCCTGCATTGCGGGCAGATTCTTTACCCGCTGAGCCATTGGGGAAGTCCCTCACATCCCCTGCTTCTCTTGAACTGGCAGGTGGATTCTTAACCACTGAGCCAGATGGGAAGCCCCTCATATCTTTAAATGCTACCTCAAATCATTTTCAGACTGAAGTGCACATACAAACGAAAAGGCACCTCTAGAGATTTGCACTCCATCCTTTAGGCAGGAACTGCCCAAGTGCTTCATTTGATTATGGGAAAGTCCTAAGGAAGTTTGGGTGATGAAAACTCCAAAATGTTTCCAGAGTTGTCTGTTACGCCCTAGCAGAATCCCCTGGGTTATTAACTCCTTGCCACTTAGACCCTCAGACTTTATTTGGGAAATTTCCCTTTAACTATGGAAAGAAGACCAAAGTAACCTGAGCTCCTTTCAAACTGAGCTCCTCCCTTAGGTGGTCCTGAGAGAAAGGAAGCCTAGTCTAGGCAGAGGTGACAATTTGCTGGCCTGGGCTGAATATTTAAACTGACAGTGACTGAAATGTTATCATACATGCAGCCAGTGGCTGAGAGACTAGAAATTTCAATGCTCATGAGACAGAGTGAGAACAAGATGCGTGGAAAAGAAGCGTTGATGGAGTTAATAATACATTCAGTAAGCATGCAGAAGGGCCTCAGCAGACTGGCAGGGCCTGTATGCAATATCACTGAGTCAGACTGTCAGGCCTTCATGTGATTTATAACCCTGCTTAGGCTTTATGATTCAGTCATGGCAGATGTAAAAGCCTCAGTCTCAAAAGTTCCTATAATCTCCCTACACGCCAATTTCACAAAATAGAGAAAACAGTGTTTTCAGTAACAACCACACTGATAGAGAATATCCACCACAATTGTTGATTATCTACCATATGATTAACTGCTGCTGCTGCTAAGTCGCTTCAGTCGTTTCCGACTCTGGGCGACCCCCTAGACGGCAGCCCACCAGGCTCCGCCGTCCTTGGGATTCTCCAGGCAAGAACACTGGAGTGGGTTGCCATTTCCTTCTCCAATGCATGAAAGTGAAAAGTGAAAGTGAAGTCACTGAGTTGTGTCCAACTCTCAGCGACCCCATGGACTGCAGCACACCAGGCTCCTTCGTCCATGGGATTTTCCAGGCAAGAGTACTGGAGTGGGGGTGCCATATCTACCATATGATTAACTACCCTTCTGCTAAAAACCACGTGAAATACAAACAAGTATAAGATATGACGTTTACCAGGAGTTTGAAATTTAAATGGTGCAATAAAAAAATACAAAGGTATAGAAATTTTACACACACAACACACACACTCATATATATCAAGATAACATGGGACAAAGGAAAAGAGAAGCACGAGGGAAGTATAGACAGATGGTAACAGACAATCAAGTGATCTACAAATGTGACCAGAGGATCTAAGCTCTGGAGCAACCTTTAAAGAGTAGAAATATTTGCCCAAAAAAAGGAAAATGGAGAGGACATTTTCGTTCAGAGGATGGTAATGTGGGTAAGTAGACTAGTTTGTGGGTGAGCAGATCAGATGGCTGACTTTAACAGAAAGAGTAGGGAAGCAATAAAAGGGGACACTGGAAAGACAGGCAGAGTCTCAAAACCAGACCAAGAGGTTTGAATCCTAAGAATATTTTAGAGATAGAATAATTTTTAAAGGTTACTGAACAATGCAGTAATAAGAGAGTAGTTTCATAAAAATGTATTCAGCGATGGAGGGGTGACAAGTGGGAGCACCAACATTATAACCATTTAAGGATAAAGTGTTAAAAATTTATCCTAAGGTGTTGATGATGGAAAGGAAAAAAGAAATATTTGAGGCACACTATGAATAAAGAAATGATAGACCCTAGATAGGCTCAATGCAGGAATACAGCCAACATTTTGTTACAATTGTAAATCAAAAGTAACCTTTAAGAATTGTACAAAAATTTTTAAAAAAGAAATGACAGACTTTGATGATTAAATGAAATAAAATCATAGAGTTATGAGCCTTAGGAAACAGAAGAACATTACTATGATTTATATGGAAATTTTAAAATGCTGGCTTTATAGCACACGTAACTATAGTCAATATCTTGTAATAACCTATAATGAAAAATAATCTCAAAAAATAATATATGTGTATAACTAAATCACCTTTCTGTGCACCTAAAACACTGTAAGTCAACTGTACTTCAATAAATATATATATTAAGAAAAAAATAAATAAAAAATGCTTTGGCTTGTAAATACCCAGCAAACAAAAAGGTATTAATAGAACAGGGGTTAAGAGATAGAAAATTTAGTCCCTAGTATTTACAATAGCTAAAAATAGTAAAGCAACTCACTGAATAAAACATAGCTAATTCAGACTCTATCCTAACAGCTTTCAGGAAAAAGATTTTGACCTAGAAGATAATCAACACCTGGATAAATCAGCAGTCCCCAACATTTTGGCACCAGGGACCAGTTTCATGGAAGACAGTTTTCCACAACCGGGGGCGGGGTGGAATGGTGATGGTTTGGGGATGATTCAAGCACATTACATTTATTGTGCACTTTATTTCTAATCTCATGCCACTGCTAATCTGACAGGAGATACCGGTCTGCGCCTGGAGGTTGGGGACCTCTGCTATAAATTATATGCGAGGTATATATGGTCCTGAAGAAAACTTTTTGCATTTGCATTCTTAAAACAATGACAAAAGGTTAAGCTCCTAGAACAAAGTCAGCTAAACTGAAACTATTTAAAAATAAAAATGCTTAAATTGTATTAATGTCAAAATTGTAGCTGAAAAGGGGGGGGTTTGTTCAGATTACAAAAGGGAAAAAAGATTGTCTATAAATATTCAGTATTAAATGTAATATGAATGAACACATTACCTACCAAGAAAATAAAATCTGCATAAGACTTTACAGTTTGAAGGTGAAGGTGAAGTCGCTCAGTCGTGTCCGACTCTTTGCGACCCCGTGGACTGTAACCTACTAGGCTTCTCCGTCCATGGGATTCTCCAGGCATTGGAGGCAGACGCTTTAACCTCTGAGCCACCAGGGAAGCCCTTTTAGGAGAAATGATTTTTTCCCCCTGGGCTAATGTTGGCTTAGACGGTAAAGCATTTGCCCGCAATGAGGGAGACCTGGGTTTGATCCCAGGGTTGGAAAGATCTCCTGGAGAAGGAAATAGCAACCCACTCCAGTACTCCTGCCTTGAAAATCCCACAGATGGAGGAGCCTGGTAGGCTACAGTCCATGGGGTTGCAGAGAGTCAGACATGACTGAGCGACTTCACTTTCACTTTCAATCTTAAAAACTAGAATTTTCATATTCTGGATTTAAAAATAGAAAAGTTAGCCTTTTGAAGCTCAATTTATTGCCCATTTGAGTATACGGCCTAGACAGAGTTATAAAACTGTCATGAAAGTGAAAAGAATAATGTCACAAAGTAGAATCCTGATAGCCTGGCTGGGCTCATACAGTTCTAGTTTTGCCTCTAAATTTTGATAATCTGCAAGTTTTCAGGAAAAAAAAAAAAAAAGACCTGGATTAAACTATGGGATCCTCCTAAAAGCAGTAAAAATTTAACACTGGAGATCTTCTAAGATTAAAAAAAAAAAAGTTGGATATATAAAGGGAAGTGGGAAAATGACTCAGTCTGCAAATAAAGCTTTACTAAATAGTCATGTGAAATTATTTAAGTTAATCCCTTTTACATTTAACCTTTTTTTTTTTTTGACAAATTAGGGTTGCTTTTAGATAAGTACAAAATAAGCTGAGTCCTCTTTACCCTTAATTCTAACAGACTCTACTAAACTATCAGTGTAAAAAGGCACTTATGTGATCCTAATACTTTCATTCAACTCTGTGTGTGTGTGTGTGTATGTATAAAATATATAAAATAGCTCTCCATCTCTTAGTCCTTTTGTGACCCATGATGAGTTCTGTGCAAAGGAAATCCGATTTTTTTAAAACAGCAATGGCAGATTTAAAGTAATTTAAATAATGTCTATCATCCCAGAACGCCAAGTTAAAATGAATAAAAATTTTTATCATTTTCTGTAAAAATGAAAATCAATTTAAAGAAAGTTTCAAAAACTCTCAGAAGAAGACTGGAAAGAGAAACTAAACACTCACTAGTCGGTCCCGGTCATTTTGGAGTGATGACATAGCTTTTTTTAAACTCTGTACTTCAGCAGGGCTGGTTGCAGGTGGGGCTGCGGACCTCTGCCTCCCGTCCTCTGACTTGCGTAATTTCTCCAGTTCACTCAACAGGCGATCTCTCTCATTCTGCAGGCTGGCCATAGCCTTGGAAAAGGACTGCACTTGGTTGTAAGAACCTTCCAGTTGTGAGGACAAGTGAAGCAGTTGCTCATCTTTGGACAGAAGCTGCTGGTTAAGTTTCTCAAGGTGGGGCAAGCTGTTATCCTCAGTGGAAAACACTGGAAATGCAGCTTTAGAAACAAGAACATCTCTCTCCCTGCTTAAGAGGCCCTGTTCTCTCAGCTGTGCCAACTCCTTCAGACTGGCCTCATACTTCCTTTTCAGTTCCTCAAGTTCCTCATGTGCCTGATCTCTACTGTTTTGTAGGGAACTCATTGACCTTCCAAAAGACTGGATTTGTGCTGTGAGATCTTTATTTTCTTTGGTGACCACGAGTAACTTCTGCTCCATCTCCACCAGATCTCTTGCTAGCTCTGCCACCCTCTCTTCTGCTGTCTCCGTTTCATTGCGCATTATCCCTGCATCGTGATGAAGATGCTTTAATTCTTTCTTCAGTTTGTCTTCAATTTCACCTACCTTCTTGGCAGCTTCCTTCTGAACATGAACCAATTCCTCTTCCAGTTCCATAACTCTCTTCTGAGAAGAAGAAAGGACAGTACTTAACTTCTGTACCTCTTCTTCTTTGGCTTTTAATTGGGCCTGAAATATTCCTAGAGTACCTTCTTCTTGCAAGGCTGTCAACTGTTGCTTTAATTGCGATAGAGAGACTTTCAAGCTCTCAGTCTCTTTAGCTAAATCTTGTTTCTCCTCCTGGAGGGCAAGAGAGGACCTCTGCAGCTCCTCCCTTGCTTCCTCAGACTCCTTGAGCTTTGCTTCTAATTTAGCATATTCACCTTTCAGCTCCTTGACCTGCTGAAGCTGAGCTTCAAGGAGCTGCTTTTGCTGACAGTCTTTCTTCGATAACACTTGGTTCAGGTCTTCTCTATACTGGATCAGCTCTGCATTGAGCTTGGCATTCTCAGAATTAAGGTCATCCATATGACTTCTCAAGCATCGGATTTCCTCCTTCAGCTTATTATTCTCAGTAGCAGCATCTTGAATGAGTTGGTCTTTTTCCAAGATCACAGAGAGATGTCGTTCTTCCAGCTGTTGGTAGTCACTGACTATGCGGTCTCGGTCATCTTGGAGAGAAGACATGGATTTAACGAAGGAATTCAACTGAGCCTTCTGCTGCAAGTTCTCCCTTTTCATGTTTTTCAGTGTTTCCATAAGCTGATTGGTTCTGTCAACAGCTTTTTTGTTCTCCTCTTCTAAGACAGTGTTCTCCTCTTCCTCCTGGGACAGCAGATTTTCCAGTTCTTTAATTTCTTTATCATGCTGCCGATGCAGTTCAGCCACGGCCACTTGGACTGCCTGTTCCTTGGCAGAAAGCAGGCTTATAATCTTCTGCTCCTTCATGTTTATTTCTTCATGCAGCCTACTGGTCAGTTGCCTGGAGGCCTGAAGATCAGTCTCCAGCTGCTCATAACTGAACTTACAATTCTGGATATCAGCCTCTTTCTGCTTTATGATCCCTTCCAAATTTTCTTTATTTTCCTTAAATTTTTCTAGAGAGTTATTTAAATCAGTTGACTGGTCTCTGAGACTCTTCAGTTCTGATTCCAACTTAGCTAAATCATCCTGAGAACTACGGTATAGATTTTGAGTCTCTTCGAGCTGGGACAAAAGTTCTTTGTTTTCTCCTTGCAGAGTATCACAGACCTTCTGCTGAATCTGGACCTCTGTCTGAGCTTTGGACTCCCACATCTGTTTGTCATGCTCAAGCCTAGGAAAAAAAAAAGGTCATTAATTACAGATTTCAATGGAAAAGTACTTGATGCCTAAGAAACACAACAGGTACTCAGATCTACAAATGAATAAACATTCATAATTGGAGGTGTTTTTAATAAAGAGGTATCAGTTCTACGAATGTTCTGTATTAAAGGTATATTGCATCTAAGAATTTATATAAAAATAAACTCCAAAGTCTGTTGTTAATTTAGTGACATGAGTTTGAATACTCTGAAGAGTGCCCCCAATTTTGTACTTGGTTCTAGATAAGTTGTTGTCTGGCCCCTGAATGAAATTATCTTGGTACGAGAGGCAAATGAGGAAACCTGTCTCTGAGCAGAGGGATTCTACTAAAAATGAAAGAGTATAGTGTGGGGACGCTGTTAGTTCCGGAACTAAAGTGATATAAAACTGGAGTCTGAGGAAAATAACTCCAGCAGGTATATGCAATATAAACTGATGTGGAATATGGGGAAGAGAAAAGAGGAGATAATTTTAGAGGCTAAGGAAGTAATTTGAGAGTATAGAAATTTATACTATGGTAAAAATTCAGAGATAGGCAAGGACTGTAGAAATGAAAATGAAAAGAAAGGAAAAAGTCTAAGAGATCTCTCAACAGAAAAATGGGTAGAGAAGTAAATGTGAATTTTTCACACCAAGTTGTAGCAGAAAGTCATTTGCAAAAAAAACAGACAGACAGTGAGACGGAAGTGAGAGGGAACACATCTTCTGGGGGAAAATTTAGACCAAAATTAGACCCATAATATTAAAGGGAATTGAAATAGTTTATGGCTTCCTTTGCCTTCATTTCCTTTGGAAGAGCTAAAAGAGTTATTCATTTACCTGGAAATGTTGATCTTCAGTTCCTCCATATGGATGGACATCTGCCTAAGCTGATCCTTTAGAACGCTGCAATTCTCCTCTTTAAGTCTAATTTCTTCTTCTTTGGTCTGAATAGCATCACTAAATTTCCTCTCCCACTTTTTGGCTTCATCTATCACCCTGTCCCGATCATCCTGGAGGGAAGACATGCTCTTAGTGAAAGCTGCCAGCTGGGCCACAGTACTATCCAGGTTTTCCTGAAGTTGCTTAACTTCCTTGTCTTTCTTGTTCAAAGTGACCTGAACCTCTCCAAATGTCTCTTCCAAGTGGACTTTTTCTCTACACAAAGCGTCCAGTTTCTCTTGCATATTCTTCTTCTCTTTCAAGTGTTTCTCCTCTACTTGCTCCAGTCTTCGCTCAAGATCTTCATCCTTTTGTTTCATTTCGCTTTTAATGGATTCTTTATTTGACTGAAGCTCCTTTTTCAACTTGAGATTGTCTGCTAGGACCCTTGCTGCTTCACTTTGAGTGTCATCTAGTAGTACTTTGAAGCTAGCTAATTCCGATTCTGCCTTCTTGTGGTGTTCATTGGCTTGAGCCAGATTTTCTTTGGTTATTTCCAAATCTTTTTGGGACTCAGTCTGAACAAATTCTAGAGCCTTAACAGTTCTCTCCAGAGCACTGATTTTCTCTTGGTACCTAATACAGTCCGTCTGCAGCTGCTTTACTTCTTGCTGTTTTTCTTTTAGCAGCTCCTGAAGTTCCTTCGCGTGGCTTTTATTACCAGGTCCTTTCTGAGCACCCTGTATTTTCTCCATATATTCCTTTCGTATTTCTGATTCCACCTTGGTTTTCTCCTTGACTAACTGTTGCTTTTCTTCTTCCAGTTCACTCACACACTTTTTAAGGTTCTGCATTTCAGATTCTAGTAACTCGTTTTTGATCTGGGCATCTGTAACATCCTGATAGTAATTCCCAATGCTTCCATTAAGTTCTGCTAATTGATTCATAAGCCTCTCTTCCAAATCATCTTTCTCTTCTTCTGCTGTCTCCTTTAACTTGGTAACTCTGGCAAGTTCTTCTTGGGTTTGCTGATTTAATAGGTTTATTTTGGTTACTTCTTCCTGAAGCATTTTTAGTTCACCATCCTTTGCTGCTATTTGACTCAGTAAAGTATCTCTCTCGTTTTCTAAATTCTGGCTAAAGTCCTTGTCTTTCTGCCTGGCTTCCTCTAATTCAGTGATTCTTTCTTTGAGCTGATCAATCTGCTGAAGGTAGTTATTAATTTCATCATGTAAGCTGACATTCTCACATATGTCAGGTTTGGCACTGTTCTCTGATAGAGTGGATTCTAAATTTTCAGGCCTCGTGTTCAGAGTGGATTCTAAATTTTCAGGCCTCGTGTTCATACTTGGGGAGTCTTGCCCCCCAGCCTCACCTGGAGCAGACGGGGTTGCCTCTTCAGTGACAGCCACCTGGTTGCCCTGCTTCTCAGTGGGCTCCAGGCTAGCTTGTTTGGATACATTATCTTCTATCTGATGCTTTAAATGTTGAACCTCTTCACTTAAAGAGTCCTTTTCTGCCTTTAAGGCCTCAAACTCCTTAGAAAGGGTTTTATATTCTGTTTTGACCCTTTCCAGCTCCTCCTTCATGTTGGAATTGGAAGAAAGAAGTGCTTCCATACTATCTTTAGATGTATCTCCTGCAGGATGTACCTCTGCTCTAAGCCGTTCATTCTCTTCTTCCAACTCCAGGATTTTCTGCTGTTTAGATTTAGCAAACTTTCTCATCTTTTCTTTCATCTCCTCCATTTCCTGTTCAGCTTCCTGTAACTGCTTTTCTGTTTCTTTCTTGTTTGCTTCTGTGCTTCTTAACTTGCCATAAAGTTCCTGCTTCTCCTGCCTCACAGTTTCCACTACATGCTGAATTCTTTCTGCCTCATTACTAACATTCTCATAGGACTGCAGAAGAATTTCATATTCCTTTTGCAACTCTTGGTGTTTCTCTTGCCACTCAGTGCTTTGTGCAATCTTGGAACATTTCAAAGATTCAATTTCCTTCATTAAGTTTTCCTTGTCTTCAGTAAGACCCTCCAGTGCTAATTTCAGACTTTCACAAGAACCACTGAGACTTTGATTTTCCATTAAAGATCTGTCCACTTCTGCAATGAGTTTGTCTCTTTCTTCCTGAAGAAGAGCTAACTTTCCTAAGAATACATCTTTTTCTCTATTTTGAGAAGAAACTTGGTTTTCCACATCTGCCAGAGACTTAGTGAGATGCTCAATGGTGTCTCTGGCCAAAGACAACTCCTCCTGGAGACCTTTGTTTTCTTTTAGTGCTTCCTTTCGGGAAATGAGGGCAGCTTGCAGTTTCCTCTGTATTTGCTGTTTTGCTTTACTTTCTTCTCCGGTCTCTTCTGATTTCTGCTTCAGTTCACAAAGCTCCACCTGGAACTGCTTTATCTTCTCATCATGTTCTTTGGCTTGCATTTCCAGCTGTGTATGCAGTGCCTTTACTAAATCCTCTTGTTCTGTTATCTCCATTTGTAGTTTAGTAAGGGCTGTTTCCTTTTCACTAAGCAGTCCAGAAAGGTATCTAACTTCTTCTTCCTTTTTGCTTATGAGTTTTTGCAGTTCATCTAGTTCAGGCTTCAATTCTCTTAACTGCTCTAATCCAGCGATCTCTAGTTGACTGCTTTCCAGTTTTTGCCTCAGGGTTTCTGCGTGGGCCTCAGCTTCACAGGACTCTGCCTTCAGACTCTGGATTTCTAAATCCTGTTTATTTATCTGCTCTTGTAACTGAAATACCTCTTCTGATTTTTTAGTCAGCTCACTTATTGTAGAGTTAACCTTTAACTCTAACTCTTCTTTCTCAGCCTCTATTTCTTTCAGCTGGGTCTTAATCTGGGCAATAGCAGTATTGCCCTGAAGAGCATTTTTATCTCCAAGATGAGAAGGCCAGTCTAGGAGCAAGTCAGACTCTAAAACAGATTGAACAGGCTGCTGTTTTGTGGCTTTGAATAAAGGTTCTTCTAAACCTTGAGTGGGAGAGCCTTGTTCCTGCTGGCCACTGCCTGCGAGTTTTCTGTCCATAGATTCCTGTACTTGAATCTGCAGTTGTTTCAGTTGGTCCCCAATGTTCTCATTTTCCTTCCTCTGCTCATCAAACTGTTCTTGCAAGCGATTATAGTCATCCTTCTGTTGCTTTAGCTCCTCCCTAAGATGTTTTTCTTTCTCCTGTGCCTTTTTTAGAATCACCTTGCGAGAGGTTAATACTTCCTGTAGCTTCTTTTGAAGTTGCTCCTTTTCTTTTTCAAGGTCCACTATTTTTTCTTCCAGTTCTGGTTTCCAGTGTTCTCCACTGCCTGCACCAAGCGGACTGATGGCCACTGCTTCTTTTACAGGTGCTGCTGAGTCTCCATCACCTGCATCCTTGTTACCTGTGGTTAACTTTTGGATAATTGCTTGGTTTTCAATGACTTCTGCTTGGAGCAGATCTATCTGGTTTGTCTTCTCCTGCAAATTCTGATTCATCTGTTTGACCACAGCCTGTAACTGTTCTTCTATTGCTGCCTTTTCTTCCAAATCCTTCCTAATGTGCTCTAGTTCCATTTCCTTCACAGATATTATCTGTTTTAAAGACATTTCTATTTCTTGGCACTTAGAAGTCACACATTTTTCTAAGTCTTCTTTGCTTTCTTTATCTTCCTCCACTTCCCTCCTCTCACTCTCATGGAGTAGGATCTCTTTGCTGGGTTCATCTTTCACTTTGGCCAATTCCTCTTCTAATCTACTGACTTTCTGTAGAAGTTCCTTTCTATTAATAAGAGCAGCCTGAAGCTTTCTCTTTCTCTGCTCACTTTCTTTCTTTACAAGGTCTAATTCACGTTGAAGTTCTTCTTTACTTATTAGCCCTGCTGGGCTCAACTCATCAAAATTCTGTTTAATGCTGGAAACAATTTCTTTATCTTCTTCCATCTGCTCTTTTTTGGTCTCTTCAGCTCTGGATAATAAATTCAGCTGTTCTTTAAGAGTCTTTATTTCAACCCCAAGAGAAAATTTCTCTTCATTAAGCTGAACCATTTTCTCCGTCATACTAAAGCTGATTTCTGTCACTTGCTGATCCTTCTCCTCAATGGTCTGTTGGAGTATTTCCACATCTTTCGTTTTTTCTAGTAAGAGTTGATCCATTTTTGCTATTTCAAGTTCCTTCTGTGAAAGGGCCTGTGAAAGTTCTTCCACCTTATTTGAGACCTCCCTCTCACGTTCTGCCCCCTCAAGCACTTCACTTTCCTTCTTCTGCAGCTGGCTCTGCAGGCTTTTGATCAAAGTACTCTGCTCAGAAAACTGAACCTGCACACCATCTAGTTCATTCTGTAAAACTTCAATCTTTACATCTTTAGATTTGGCTTCTATGGTGAGGCTGTGGATCTGTTCAGTGAGCAAGTTGTGATGAGCAGTCTGACTTTCATAGTCAAGTCTTCTTTGCCTTTCTGCTTCTGCAAGGCTCACTTCTAGCTGCTGTACCTGAGCCCTCAGTTCCGTTACCAAACAAAGTTCCTTCACCTGAGCAAGAAGCTGGTCTCTTTCTTCAGACAAAGCAGTGAAAGCATTGTTGGTGTTTTCAGCATTTTTCTTAAACTCTTCAATCATCTGGGTTAGGATGCCTATTTCCTTAGCTTTCTCATCTAAATTTTTCTCATAGATTTCTTCTGCTTTATGAAGGTTTACCTCAAGCTCCAAAACTTGACCTTTTAGTCTTTCCAATTCATCCTGGTGACACTGACAAATACCTGGGACAGCAGAGGAGGGTTTATCATCATCGTCCTGCTTGGCTGATTCTAATTCCACTCCGGTGTAATTTAAAGGTATTTCCTCAGATGGTATATGTTGGTGTTCGGGGCTCATCTGTTCTTCTTTCTCAGTTGCTGTGAGACTGCTCTCTTTATCTGGCATTGGTGGAAAATGCTGCCCTGTATCTTCAACCAACACTGTCATTTTAACTGGAGGTATTCCTTCACTCTCTATCTGTTTCATTTCTTTTTGATCAAGGAACTCAGGGTCACCTTCTGCCCTTTTGCCTTGAAGCTGCAGCTTAAGAAATGCAATCTCCTCTTGAGCTTCTTTCATTTCCAGCAATAAAATGGATAATTCTTTATGCTTCTGAGTAAATGTGTTCTCCAGGGCATCTTGTCCACTTTCCTCAGCAGAAAAACTGCTCTTGTTGTGCCTGGTAATATCAACCATGCTCACCTGTTTTTTTAAAAAAAAAGAAAAAAGAAAACACCTCAATCAAATGTTTTATAGGAAAGAGCCTAACTAAAAACTGGTATATTGTACATTTTACAAAACCGAAAACATTTCCATCTAAACTTTCCTACCACAAAACTGCTAAATACTTTTAAAATCAGTTTTTATTTCCCAACTTGGACCTCTGAGGGCATCCTGTCAATCCTACACTGAAGTCAAGTCATATTCATGAGACCTAAGGAAACCTGGGACTCATTTCCTAAATACTCCTCACTTGGGAAACTTTTTTTTCAGATTAAAACTGCTTATTTTTCCTAAGAACTACTTAGAAATAAAAAGCGAAGCAAGAAATAAATTTTTATTTCATCTCATGCCAAGAAGGAAGTTACAGGATTCCTTTTCCTAAACTATCTATTGGAATAGGAAGTATTAGATAAGATAGCTACTAACAGACAAAGAGATTATCAGACAAGTTGATTAAGATAAAGTACCAGGATAAAATAATCAAAGAAGAGTTCTGCTGGAACTTGGGAAAAAATTACGGACCCATCTGACAAAATATTAACCAAGTTACTATTACAAAGCTTACTGTATTAGGCTGCTCAATCCATATAAATTATTTCTATAATTGTCTTCCTGGGACAAAACCAGTGAATTTCATGGTAAATTTAGTATTTTATTAAATGAGTTTGGGGACCATATACATAATAAAATATCCATCTTTGTCAACAGCAGCTTTCTCACCCTCACCAAAAAAAAAAATCTCAACCTTATATGAAGGAAAAAAAAAAAAGAAAAACGGGATTGTCAAACAATGTGGTGGCCAAGAGCACAACCAGAGTTCACATCTCTGCCATTCACTAGCAGAAGCTGGCACATAGTAAGTCCTCAATGAATATTACCTATTATCTTGGTATCATATTCAGCCACTGAGTAAAAGAAAAGAAATCATTACTTTAGAACTATATATTATTTTACAGAAAGTTATCTCATCATTTTTCATTAGCACTTTTAATCTTTTAAAATTCTTCACTCTCTGTATTACTTATACTCACATTTCTAGAAACCAAAACTGGACACATTTTTTTTAGCAGAGTAAAAGTTCCTTTATAATTTCTTCATGTCACATTACTATTTATCCATTCCTACATACATGAAAAATCTAATATAGTCAAGACATCACTTTTGCCAGAAGATGGAAATATAACTAACTCTTTTTTCTGGTCTCTCTCATATCCTAAGTATTCTTATTTCCTCTTTACTAACTATCTGTCATGCCACTTCACTCACTCACTCCCTTCCCTTACTCTTTTTCTCTGCTGCTCCCTATCCTATCTATAGAGTTCAATTAACTTTGGCTTGATTTTTTTTAAGTCAATGTTATATATATCAGAGAGTAGAAACTGGAAAACTTTGCTCTTTCTAGCCACTCTTGCTTTTCCTTCTAGTACTAGTCTTCCCCTTTAGACTGTGCTTACATTTTCTATGGACCCTTTCTATTCACTCTCTCTTATCCCAAGGAATTATCTTAGTCACGCTTCCTTTTACAATTTCTGTGGAGCTTTTTTCCCCTTCCTTTTCTGCTGTTTCCTGTTTGTTCTCCCTTCTGGATATTTTTTTTTTCTTAATAGATTCCCATATTTCTTATCTGCTCTTCCATTTCGAGTTCTCTTGTTTTCACTAGACATTAATTGCTACGCATCTTAAAACATTAAGCATCTCCTTGGCTAAACAAGATTCATTTTTCACTACTAACCTCTCATAATTTGTCAGTAACCATATAATGTTAAAATTATTTTCAAAATTTAGTCCACTTTTCACAATTTTGTGAACAGAACATCATATGAAAACGTAATTGAATGTAAATGTGGAGGTTAACTTTATGTCTCAACTTGGTTAGCCCACAATACTGAGAAAATTGGTCAAACATTACTCCAAAGGGGCTTCCCTGGTGGCTCAGAGGTTAAAGCGTCTGCCTCCAATGCGGGAAACCTGGGTTCAATCCCTGGGTCGGGAAGATCCCCTGGAGAAGGAAATGGCAACCCACTCCAGTATTCTTGCCTGGAGAATCCCATGGATGGAGGAGCCTGGTAGGCTACAGTCCACGGGGTCGCAAAGAGTCGGACACGACTGAGCGACTTCACCTTCACCTTCATTACTCCAAATGTTTCTGTTGAGGTATTTTTAGATAAAGTTAAGATTTAAACCAGCAGACTCTGAGTAAAGCAGGCTGCTCTCCATAATGTGGATGGGCTTCACCTAATTGGTTAAAGGCCATAACCAAAAAAAGATGGCCCTCCTCCAAAAAGAAGAAATTCTGCCTGCAGACTACCTTCAGATTCAAACTGCAACTTCTCTGGGTCGCCAGTGTGCTAGCCTACCCTGCAATTTTGAATTTGTCAGCCTCCACAATTACATGAGCCAATTCCTTAAAATAAACCCTGTTTATACATATTTCACTGCCTATTAATTCTGTTTCTCTAGAGAACTCTAATACAATAAGTAAGCAGACACTATTGTAAAGAAGTTAAATTATTCCTCAAGAGCATTTATGAGTCTATCACTCACTTCTTTTCTTTTTTTTTCTGGCCATGCCACATGGCTTGTGTGATCTTAGTTCCCTGATCAGGGATCAAACCCAGGCCCTTGGCAGTGAAAGCATGGAGTCCTAACCACTGTACCACCAGGAAATTCCCTATCACTGACTTCCTAATTGGAAGGACAATTAAACACAATAGAGCCAACAATCATCTTAAATTAGCAGAATATTGAGCAATCACACATTTCTTATAATGATTTTCAGGTTATAAAAAGCACCATTCTCTAAGGATACTTTTGAATATAATCCTAAGTGAAACTGTGCCAAATGAGAAGGGGGTGGTGGGGAGAGACTGGAGATTTTTACCTAATTTCTTTACTAAGAAACTTTTCTGAGATGGGCAAAGAAGTTGAGATAAATGATAACCCAGCATGCAAAATAGGATATCAAATCCCAAATAAATGCTACTTACTGTACTTGTGTTGGTTCAGGACAAATGTCCAAATATTTATAAACAAATGAGAGTAAATGAGAAATAATAACCATTACGACTCTCTTAAATCTCACTTTGTAGGTAATGTAATACTCTGTCGACATTAGAAAACTACAAAAGCTTAGGCTTGAAACCACCTCCTCTGATCGAGCTCATATTCTCATTATTTTAAGAATGCATCACTTACCTCATGGACTTCTCTATCTACCTCTCCAGTTCTCTTCTGAGACTCCAGGAGAGCAATCTGAGAGGATAGTTTTTCTGAAAGTCACAAAATAAATAGCCTTAGAAGGTAAATGTAGAAGTGTTTGAAAAAAAAAAAAAAGAGGTATGATTGTGTGTGAGGCTATTTGAGATGCATGAAATAACCAAAAGGAAAGAACAGACTAGTTTGGGGGAGATAAAACAATTATTTTATTAAAATGAAGTGGCAAAAGATGATGAAAAGATGAGATATAAGATAGAAGGGTAGTGGGTGTTAATGATTAACCTGAGTGAAGTATAATAAATAGTGGAAGGCTTTAAAGGGAAAAAAAAAAAAAAGCCAGAGCACATGACAAAAAGCAGCTATTTCTGCAGCATAATTTGGGAATTCTAGGAACTTATCTATAACTTTTCTGTGTTCATATTATACATCATGCATTAATATAGCACTTAAAATGTCTTCTACTTTCTTTCACATATGTTCAGAAGGAGATCAAATTTTAGCATAGAAAGGAGCTATCCAATCTCTTCAATGACCATATGAGGAAACAAAGAAATGACATATCCTACAGCTAGGATAAGAATTCAGTCTTCTGAGTTCTCCCCCACGTCTTATTACAATGTGGGTATCTAAAAAGGGTAGTAGTACCTTGGAGGATAAAAATATTGAGTATTAGTAAGCCCCCAAGAAGTTTATACTCTTTCTGAGAAGCTAAGACAAGTATACAAAACAAACAAAAAAACTTATTTTTTATACTACATCCAAGTGTTTTTAATGACCGACATGATTTGACCCCACTTATTCTACAAACTCTATACTGCCCCCCTTTGCTCACTCTACTTCCAAGAACACTGGCCTGGCTTCTATCTGAAAACACATCAAGGTTTCTTCATACCTCAGGGTGTTTACACTGCTCTTCCCTGCTTGGAATGAGATTTGCTCAGTCTCCTTTGTGTGGCTGTCCCCTTTTCATCATTCAGGTAACCAGTGATCAGAGAGGCCTACCCTGACCACTCTGACACTGCTTTCTCCTTCCCCCAGACACAGTGCAGTAGCCTGTTCTATTTTCATCCTAGTATTTATCACTTTCTGAAATTTTCTTATGTATATACATGTTTATGGCCTGTCTTATCTTCTAATATGTTTGGAGCAGTATCCTTAGCAACTAGAGTAGTCCCCAGTACATAGGAAAGGCACCACAGATATTTGTTGAATGAATAAATGAACATTCATGAAACAAATGAATTCAAGACTGTATATAATATGTTCAGACATTTCACAAGTATTTGAGGAAGGAGCACAGTGGTAGAAATGTAAGCACAAAAGGTGAGTTTAATATTAATAGAACATGACTCATAAAACAAGGGTAACCAGACCTGAAAACAAATACAGAAAACCTCAGGGCCAGTGACCCCTGCAGTAAAGAGCAAAGAGAATGGAACTCATGTAACCTCTAAACCATAATGAGCCACAAGAAAGTGACAGAGACTGCTTGCAAAACTGCAAAATAAACATCATGGATAAGGTCTCAGAGAAGTGGTTTAAGTGGGTTGAATAGTGAGTTGAATTTGCGGTATTCTTTATCAGCAATGGTAGGACTAGTCTAATAAAGGTATACGATCCCTATATACCTTAGTTTATAGCTAAGTGGAACTGTAAAATGGTTAAGTTGGAAATTTTGGTATAGACTTTAGGAAATGGTATGAACTTTACTTGGTATGCATTCTCACTCTTAAAGCACAGTAGTCAGTTACTCCAGGATAAATTAGATAAGTGAAGCATTATTAACTACAAGTTACTAAAGCTATAAGGTCCTTGTGAAGCAGGTGACAAAAGGAAGGAAGTATATCTTCATTCTTACTAACTGTTCACACACAGTTCAACAGAATAAAGCACTAAATTTAGTTCAATCCAACAAAACTTTATTCAGCAGTCACTCATTTGCCAGGTACTATTCTAGTTCCTGGTAAAGGGTTAAAGCAAAAGATGGAAAAAAAAAAATGACCCCTGCCCTTGAAAATGAATTTTAGAAGCACAAAAATGCATTTAATCCAACTTTGGGAGATTAAGACCAACTTCTTAAAAAGTTAATGTCCCAGTTGAGGCCTGAAAGATGAGTTCAAGAATTAGCCAGGCTAAGAAAAAGGATACGGTTCTAAGCGGTATATAGCATGAGCAAAAAACAAAATGGTTTCTACCTCTAAATCTTTATTTCTACTGATCTCTGTTACCTCATCCCATAAATTTGTTACTGGAAAAGTTCTTTCTCTATTTTATCTATTTAAAAAGTCATTGTCTTATTAAGGTCCTATTCGAGCCATACATCTGAGACGATTCCTTGGCCTACTCCAAAATGAATATAATACAGATCTCCTGCAGCATTTAAAGCCTGCAGCATTTAAAGCCTATACTGCAAAATGTTATACTTATGTAAACACTGGTATCATGTTCAAATTGTTCAATGTGTAATGTGTATTAATCTTAACTTCAGTAACTATTAGCTGTGCTAAGATCTTTATTATCATTGAATCTACATGTTATACATATATAGTGATAAAAGTTGCTGGTTAAGAGGTCAGAGAATTGCGGTTTTCATTTATACATACCATTCTCAGCTTTCAGCTCCTCCAGCTCTACAGAATTAAGGAGCAAGGCTCCCTTTTCGTTCTCTAGTTCTACCACTCTCTTCTGCAAAAAGGCAATACTCTCTTCAGTGACTACCTAAATTGTAGAAAGACAACAAATTAATGATTCTCCAGTGCAAAACTCTCATACTAATGTCCAGACAGCCTCTGGCATTTTTGTGTTCCAGAAGTTCTCCAGCCTTGAAAAATACAAGATGCAAAAAATAGCATCTACTTATCTGCCTAGGTAATCTTTAAAGCAATGCTTTTCATCTGAAGATAGAAAGATGAAATCTTTCACACAAATTTCTAGTTCACTGGCTTTTGAATTTAAGACCAAAGCCTGGATTTTCCAAGTTTATTGCATATGAAAGAAAATTTTCAGAATTCAAAAAATTAAAAGCACATTATGAGTTCTGGGAAAACTTCGAGTAATCTAGTATGTGTGTAAATGGAGTCTTCAAAGGAAGAGAGAGGTCAGAAAAAATATTGGACTAATTAATGGCAGAAAAATTTCCAGACTGAAGCAAACTATAAACACAGAGATTCAAAAGGCAAATTCCAAGCACAAGAAACATGAAGAAAACTATGTGAAGGCACATTATAACCAAAGTTTTCAAAAGCAGTGATAAAATCCTAAAAGCAATCAGGAAATTAAAAAAAGAGACAAAGATGACAGTAGATTTCTTACTAAGAAACAAAATACAAGAAAAGAGAGTGCAGTAATAGCCTTAAAGTATCAAAAGAAAAAAACCTATCAATATAAAATTCTACAGTTAGCTTTTAGATATCTTTTAAAAACAACAGAGTGACAGATTTCTTCAAACACACAAGAGCTATAAGAACTCCTTACCAGCAGACTTGTGTGCTCAAGAGGGTACACACACACATTAAAAGAAGTCCTTTGGGCAGAAGGAAAATGACACAAGATGGAAATAAGAAACTACACCAGAGTTTGGCAAAGTTTAGAGCCTTCTACCTGTTTCTGCAAATAAAGTTATGGCCTAAAAGCCTAAAATATTTATCATTTGACTCTCTATAGAGACTGCCAATTCTGGATCTACCCTAAAGAAAAGCACCAGAAATGGTAACTGCAATGGTAATTAAAATTTTTTTTCTCATCATTTGAATCTCCTGAAAGATAACTGACTAAACAAAACTAAAAATTTTTGTTTATAACATTTATTTTTGTGGTTTTTGTTTATAACATATGTATAAATAATAACTAAGTCCCAAGAATGAAGAAGTACAAGTATACAATTGTAAGGTTACTATTCTACACATGAAGCAACACAATATTATATGCAGGTTAATTATGATTAAAATGCAACTATAATCCCTAATGGGCTTCCCAGGTTATAAAGAACCTGCCTGCCAGTGCAGGTAGACATAAGAGATGTGGGTTCGATCCTTGGGGTGGGAAGATCCCCTGGAGGAGGTCATAGCAATCCACTCTAGTACTCTTGCCTAGAGAATCCCATAGACAGAGGAGCCTGGAGGGCTACAGACTATAGGGTCGCAAAGAGTTGGACATGACTGAAGCGACTAGGCAACAGCAGCATAAACCCTAATATAGTCACTATTATAACAAAATAAAGAATTATAGCTAATAAGCTGAAAAGTGAGAAAAACAGAATCATAAAAAATATTCAGTTTTTTTAAAGGAAGGAAAAGTAAAAAAGTAAAAGGCAAAAAGTTGGAAAAATGGAAAACAAATAGCAAGGTGAGAGACTTAAAACGGTATCAATGGCAACATTAAAGAAAATGGTCTGAACACTCCAAGTAAACGGCAGAGATTGACAGATTGGATAAGAAGTAGATTCAAACTCTACCCTTCATATAGGCTTTAAATATAAAGACAAAAATAAGTTAAAGAGTGAAAAAAGATACACCATGCTAATATTACTCAAAAAAGTAGAATAACTATATTAATATCAGACAAAAGTACATTTCACAGCAAAGAATGTTACCAAGGATAAAGAAGATCACTTCATAATATCGATGGGTCACTTGATAATCAAGAAGACATAAACATCCTAAATGTTTAAGCCCCCAGTAACACAGCTTGAAAATATATGATGCAGAAACTGATAGAAATCTAAATAAATCCACAACTATGAGATTTCAATACTCCTTTCAATAATTGAGAGAACAAACAGGCAGAGAAGCAGCAAAGATACAGTACACTTTAATAACACTACTGACTAACCTCACATGATTGACATTTATAAAACATTCAAGCCAACAACAGCAGACTATTTTCAAGTACATATGCAGCATCAATCAAAATATACAATATTCTGGGCCATAAAACAAGTCTCAATCAATTTGAAGAGTCAAGTCATATAAAGTATGTGCTCTGACCACAATAGAATTAAAATAAAAATCAGTAACAGAAAGACCTCTAGATGTATCACCCCCACATATTTAGAAACTAAGTAACCCAGGGGGCAAAGAAGAAATTAAAAGGGAAATTAGTATCTTTAACTGAGTGAAAATGAAAATACAACCAAATTTGTGGGATGCTACTAAAGTAGATTTTAGGGTGGAATTTTTAATGCAAAATGCCTATATTAGAAATAAGAAAGGTCTCAAAGTAATGGCCTTGGCTTTCACCTTAAGAAGCTAAGAAATGAGGAAATCAAGTCTAAAGTAAACAGAAGAAAGGAAATAATGAAGAAAGCAGAAATCAATAAATAGAAAATAGAAAACAAGACAGAATCAATGAAGTTAAGGCTGGTTTTGAGATTACTAAAAATTAATAAACCTCTGGATAGTCTTACCTGCATAAGAAAGAAAACACAAACTACCAATATCAGAAATGGAAGAGGTAATGTCACTACAGATTCTATATATGTTAAAAGAATAATTAGAGACTATTATAAATAACTTTTTGCCTATAAATTTGATACTTTATATGGACAGATCTCCTAAAAGATATTAAAATACCAAAGCTCACTCTAGAACAAATAGATTACACCTAAATAGCCAAATAGTTACGAAACAAACAGAATCTATACAGACAAATGCTTCCACAAAGAAAACTTCAAGACTAGACAGGTTCACTGATGAATTTTCACAAAACATTTAAGGAAAATATAATACCAAGTCTATACAAAATCACTCCAAAGAAGTGAAAAGGAAAGAATACTTCCCAATTTATTCTAAAAGGCCAGGTTTACACACAGAGCAAACCCAGGAAAAGATGTTACAGAAAATCACAGACAAATATTCATCATAAACACAGATGTAAAACTTTAAGGCAAAATTTTAGCAACTGAATCCAAAAAAGTATAAGGATAATACATAACTACCAGGTGAGATCTTCCCCAGAACTCTCATAAACTGCTGATAGGAATAGAAAATGGTAATACCACTTTGGAAAACTGTCTGGCAATGTCTGTCTTAAAGTCTCTCATATCACTTCACTTCTAGGTATTTACTGAGAGTAAAGAAAGCACAAGTCCAAACAAAGATTTGTAGTAAAAGAATATCCATAGAAGCTTTATTCGTAACAGTCAATAATCCAAATCTGCCTATCAGCAAGTAAACAGACAACCAAACTGTGATATGTACAATATTCTCAACAATACAAAGGAATGAACTCTTGTTGCATACAACAGGATAAATACCAGAATAAGTATGCTGAGTGAGAGGAGTCAAGAAAAAAAAGCCACATACAATTTATTAAAAATTCTAAAAAATACAAACTATAATGACAGAAAGAAGATCAGTGGTTACTTGATTGGGGGGAGATGTGAGAGAAACATTTAAAGGGATCATGAGAAACTTTGGGAGTGATGAATATGTTCATTTTATTAATAGTGTTGATGGCTTCATGCATACATCAACACTTATTAAGTTGTACGCTTTAAAAGTACGCAGATTATCGTATGTCAATTATATCTAAAAAGTAAGTTAACATATAAGTAAAAATAAAATTCAAAAAACTTTAAATTACCAAATAGAAGACAGGAATAGAAAACAGAAGGAAAAAAAACCCAAGATGGCATAAATGAAAGACAAATCATTCATATAAGTAATTATACTGAATCAACTCAACACTCCAATGAGAAAGCAAAGCTTATGGGAAGAAGTTAAAAAGCAAAACTTAACTATATATTATCTGCTGAGGATGAGAGGGTTGGAAGGTAACCTGATGACTGAGATGAGATGCTAGACTTCTGGTGTTAAAGATGGAACAACAACCAGAAACCATGGGGTGTAAGAAATACAGCTCTAGCCACTGGAAAAAGTGAGTACATTAATTCTTCCCTAAAGACTCCTTTGCAGCCCAACCGACATTGTGATTTCTGGCCAGTGAAATTGATTTTGGATTTCCGATCTCTCGAACTTGAGGAATCTCATAACCTTCTGTTTAGAAGAAGAAATAACCATTTCTTCTGAAGAAATAGAATCATTCCAATCAAGAAACAGAAATCAAAATACCAGCAAAGCCACAAGAGAAGGGCATGTGACTTTGTCAGCCAACTCAAGTCATCCTACTCTTGGCTCCAGAATTGAGTTGAAAAAGCCTCCAGATAGTTTCCCCCATAGAAGGCTCGAGACTTTGCAGAGAAAATAGCCATCTCCATCATTCATTCCCTCTCCAAATCTCTGAAACACAGAATTGAAAAGAAATCCAGAATTTGATGCCTCCTTCACGAAATCCAGAATTTGATGCCTCCTTCTTTGTTCTTTCTCTGGAATCCTTGGCCATTCCAAATCTTCCAAGGACTTCCGTTACTATGTTGAATTACTATGTTGAAGAGTAGTGGTAAGAGTAGGCACCTTTGTCTTGTTCCTGATCTAAGAGGAAAATCTTTCAGCCTTTCACCATTGAACCTGACTGTTAGCTCTGGACTTGTCATATATGGCCTTTATCACATTGAGATACATTTGTCTATGTTTAACTTGTTAAGAACTTACTCAGAACAGATATTAAATTTTGTCAAATGTTAAAAAATTAGTCTACTTTTAACAACTAGACAAAAATCAGTCAAAACAAAGACAACCTAAATAATACTATGATTGAAGTGATGTTTATACAATATTATATTGTATAGCTTCCCTAGCTCTGATGGTAAAGAATCTGCCTGCAATGCAGGAGACTCAGCATCAATCTTTGGGTTGAGAAGATCCCCAGAAGGGAATGGCAACCCACTCCAGTGTTCTTGCCTGGAAAATCCCATGAACAGAGGAGCCTGGCAGGCTGCAGTCCATGGGATCGCAAAGAGTCAGACACAACTGAAGTGACTTGAAACACATACAAACACACACAAGCTATATTCACCAAGACAGACCATATGCTGTGTCATAAAACAAGTCTCTATAAGTTTCAAAGAACTGAAATAATACAGAACATGTTATCTGATCATAATGAAATTAAATTAGAAAGCAATAATAATAAGATATCTATAAATAAAACCAAATATGTGGATAATTAAACAACACACTTCTAAATAATCCATGATCAAAGATGAAATCACAAGGAGAATTCAAATATGCTTCAAAAACTGAATGATAAAAATACAACATATCAAACCATGTGCTTAAAAGGGAACTGTATCCTTTAAATGTTTAAATGACAAAAGATCTGAAGTGTTTGATATAAAGTTATACCTTAAGAAGGTAGAAAAAGAAAAGTAAAACCAAATAAACAGAAAGGAATACCAAGAATCAAAAAAACAATAAAAGTGAAAACAGACCAGTAACAAAGAAAATTAACAAGGTTAAAAGTTGGTTCTTTGAAAATATTTTTTTTTAAAGTCAAATTCTAGTTTAGTCTGATCAAGAAAATGAAGCACAAATCAAACAGTAGAAATTTGCAGTTAGAAGATGAACAAGTTTTGAAGATCTAATGCCCAGCATTCAGATTATAATTAACAATAATGTATTATACATTTCAAAGTTTCTAAGAGACTAGATCTTAAATGTTCTCACCACAGAAAAGAATTGATAATTATGTATTATGGTGGAGGTATTCACTAATGCTATGCTGGTAACTCTGTTGAAAGATATACATGTATCAAATCAACAAGTTGGAAACCTTAAATTTCTACGATGTTATATGTTAATTATATCTTAATCTAAAAAAACAGTAATAGGGGTTGGGGTAGAGGTGGGTATCACTACAGAGGGTATACAAGCATTAAAAAGATAAAAAGAGAATATTGCAACCAACATTACAACAAAAATTTGACATCTTCAATGAAATGGACAAAACAAAACAAAAATCCAACTGGTACAAGATGAAAAAGAAAATCTTATTAGTCTCATATCTGCAGAAGAAATTCATTGCCAACTCCAGACCCAGAGGGTTTCAATGAAGAATTTTTTCAGACTCTTGAGAAATAATACCAATTTTACAAAAACTCCCAGAAAATAGAAGGGAACACTCGCCAACTTGTGTTTTTGATGCCATATTAACTCTAATACCAAAATCTGACAAAGCACTACAAAACAGAGGAAAACCTTCATGACTAAAACCCTTTATAAGTACATATAGAAAAATGCTCCACAAAATAGTATTAAATCAAATTCAGTAATAAATAAAAAGTGTAATATTTTATGACCAAGTCAGGTTTATCCTAACAATACAAGGTTGGTTTAATATTAAAAAATTAAAGTACTATGCCACATTTACATAATAAAGAAGAAAACCCATGTGGTCATTTCGATAAATGCAGATAAGGCATTTGGCAAAATTTAATACCAATTCTTACCAAACTAGGAATTGAGGGGAACAACATCAATCTGATAAAGAACATTCATGGAAGACTTAAGGCTAACACCAACAGCTGATGGTAAGATATGGGATCCTTTCCCCTAAGATCAGGAAAAATGCCAGAAAGCCCAATATTACCACTTTTATTAAACAATGTTGTGAATGTCCTAGCCGTTGAATGACAAAGAAATAAAGGCATAAAGATTAGAAAGGAGTAAACTTTGTCCTAATTTGCAGATGACATGACTGTTTATGCAGGAAATCCTAAGGAATCTACAGAGTCCAGAACTAATACAATAAATATCAAGTTCACATAAGCAAAACTCAATTGCATACTTACATACAAGCAACAAACAATTGGAAAATGAAAAGAGAATAAATTCCATCTACAACAGCATTAAAAAACATGAACTATTTCAGAATAAATTCTAAAACATGCATATCTCCTCCAAACCAGTGCTGAGAGACATTAAAGATGCTCAATAGCATACATTATTAGAGAAACGTAAATCAAAACTACAATGAGGTATCATCTCACAGTGATCAGAATGGCAATCATCAAAGTCTACAAACAATAAATGCTGGAGAGGGTGCAGAGAGAAGGGAACTCACATACACTATTGGTGGGAATGCAAACTGATACAGCCACTATGGAGAACAGTATGGAGATTCCTTAAAAAACTACCAGATGACCCAGCAATCCCATGACTGAGATTATATTCTGAGGAAACCATAACTGAAAAAGACACATACCCCTATGTTCATAGCAGTACTATTTACAATAGCTAGGACATGAAAGCAACCTAGATGTCCATAGACAGATGAATGGAAAAGGAAGTTGTGGTACATATACACAATGGAATATCAGTCTGCTATAAAAAGGAACACGTTTGAGTCAGTTCTAATAAGGTGGATGAACCTAGAGCCTATTATAAAGAGTGCAGAAAGTCAAAGAAAAAGACAAATATTGTATATTAATGCAAATATACAGAATCTGCTAAGTCACTTCAGTCGTGTCCGACTCTGTGCGACCCCATAGACGGCAGCCCACCAGGCTCCCCCGTCCCTGGGATTTTCCAAGCAAGAACACTGGAGTGGGCTGTCATTTCCTACTTCAATGTATGAAAGTGAAAAGTCAAAGTGAAGTCGCTTAGTCATGTCTGACTCTTGGCGACCCCATGGACTGCAGCCTACCAGGCTCCTCTGTCCATGGGATTTTCCAGGCAAGAGTACTGGAGTGGGGTGCCGGACAGTACTGCTAAGCCTACTTGCAGGGCAGCAAAGGAGACACACACATCTAGAACAGACTTTTGGACACAGTGGAGGAAGGAGAGGGTGGCATGATTTGAGAGAATAGCATTGAAACATACACATCACCATACGTAAAGCACCCAGTGGGAGTCTGCTGTATGATGCAGGGAACCCAAAGCCAGTGTTCTGGGAAAACCTAGAGGGGTGGGAAGGGCAGAGAGGTGGGAGAGGGCTACAAAAGGGAGGGAACATATGTATACCTATGGCTGATTAATATTGATGTATGGCAAAAACAATCACAATATTGTAATTATTCTACAATTAAAAATAAAATTTAAATAAAAAAAATAAAGAAGATCTTAGTAAGTGAAGAGAGATACTATACTCCTAGATTGAAAAGTTCAGTAGTATTAAGATGTCAATTCTCCCTAAACTGATCTATAGATTCGACACAACGCTAATTCAAAATCCCATCCAGTTTTTTTTTTTTTTTCCCAAAAAGAATTTGAGAAAGTTGACTGTACAATTTCTGTGGAAATGTAAAGAACCTGGAATAATCAAAGCAATTTTAAAAAGAAGAACAAAGTCAGATGATTTATACTACTTGATTCAAAATTACAGTAATGAAAACAATGTGATACAGGCATAAGAAATGACAGATCAATAGAACAGAAAGCTCATAAATTTGCTTTCAAAAAAGTTACCAAAGCAATCTAATGAGGAAAGGAAAGTATTTCTAAGAAATGGTGCTGACACAACTGTATATCCATATAGGAAAAAAAATAAACCTCAATTCTTTATCTTACACCACATACAAAAATTTATTGAGGTTCAGAGACTTAACTCTGAAAGCTAGAACTATATGGCTTGTAGAAGAAAATATAAGAGAATATGTTCATACATAAGTATGTTCATAACTATGGTTAAGCAAAGATTTCACAGACAAGACGCAGAAAATTATAACCAGAAAAAAAACCTGATAAATAATAGACTTTATCAAAATTGCAAATGACTGTTAATTAAAGGGCATCATGAAGAAAACAAGTAAGAAGCAAGCCACAGCATGGGAGAAAATATTCACCAAATATGCATGATAATAAATTGGCATTTAGGGTGCATAAAGAATTATTACAATTTGACAAATAGGTAAAAAAAATCTCAACTTTCAAAATGAGGAAATAACTTGAAAAGATACTTCACCAAAACAAGAAATACAAATGTCCAAGAATCTCAGAAAAACATGTTCAACGTCATTTGTTATCAGGGAAAAGCAAATTGAAATTCCAACAACCTACCAATACATACCCATTGAAAGTGAAAGTGAAAGAGAAAGTGAAGTCGCTCAGTTGTGTCCGACTCTTCGTGACCCCATGGACTGTAGCCTACCAGGCTCCTCCTTCCATAGGATTCTCCAGGCAAGAGTACTGGAGTGGGTTGCCATTTCCTTTTCCAGGGGATCTTCCCAGCCCAGGGATCGAACCCAGGTCTCCTGCATTCCCGGCAGATGCTTTAACCTCTGAGCCACCAGGAAGATTAAGGCTAAATATACCCATTAGAATGACTAAAATTTTTAAATTGACAATACAAGATCTTAGAGAAGATGTAGAGCCACAGGAACTCTCATTTATATTAGGCAAGAAGGTGCTCAGTGGTAAAGAATTCACCTGCCAATGCAGGAGACATGGGTTCGATTCCTGGGTTGGGAAGATCCCCTGGAAGAAGAACCAGCAAACCACACCAGCATTCTTGGAGAATGCTGGTGAAAAATGCAGAGAAAAATGCAGAGAAAAATCCCATGGACAGGAGAGCGTAGCTGAGCAGGCTACAGTCCATGGGATCACAGAGTCAGACACAACTGAGCACACACATAAATATTATAATCACTTTGGCAAAAGATCCAGCATTTCCCTATGCATTCTTACTCTATGGCCCAGAACTTCCTCAACTAGCACTTGACGAAGATGAGTGAAAACATATGTCCACACAAATGCTTGTACAAGAATGTCCACAGAAGCTTAATTCATAACAGCCAAAGCATAAAAAACCCAAGTATCTATCAAAAGGAAATTATAGCACAATCATGCAAAAAGAAAATGCTACATTCATAAAATGAAATACTTCTCCGCAAAGAATCAATTATGATATATGCAATAACATAAATGAATCTCAAAATATGCTGAGTGAAAGAAGCATTATATAAAAGAATACAGATATGTGATTACATTAATAGGCTAAAAAACATGGAAAATTAATCTAAGGTGAAAAAATAGAACACTGGTTCGTCTGGAGGAGAGTAATGGGGTTGATTGCAAAAGGGTACTGTGTAAGGTGATATGTCTTGATAGGGAGTTGAGTAATGCATTTGATGAAACTCAATGAATGGCACATTTAATACTCGAACATTTTGTGTTTTGTAAATAGTGCTTCAGAGAAAAAGAACTATACATAAATATTAAAATCTACTCAATGGTATGCGTGCTGAAATATTCAGAGAAAAATATACTGATGTCTACAACTTACTCTGAAACATAAAAAACTCAGATGAATTGGTAGATGAATAAACGGACAGATATACGATAATGCAAATATAGTAAATACTGATAAAATCTCTGTGGTAGGTATGCAAGTGTTCACTATAAAATTCTTTGAATTTTTTAGAGTTGCTGAAAAATGTCTTAAAACATAAGAGCAAAAAGTTGAGAATGGGAGAATAGAGGAGACTGGAAAGCCTAGATGGCAAAAACCAGGAAACAAACATTTTTGTCAGTGTAAAGTACTGCCCAGGGACTGTGGTACTCTGCTGACCAATGTATCTGTCAGTTTGTAAGGGTATAATCTTATAATGGAGATGAATTAATCTAGTTATCCCAGCTTGACACTAGCTAACCTAAGTCATCAAACTAACTTTTCTTGTTTTGATATTCAAGCTTAATAAGCAGCTTCTGGCAATTAAAACGTAGCTTCCCAGGGATTTTTACAGAAAGCCTAGAGAATACACCGCTCAATTATTAGGCAATTAAACTTTTTACCATTAGCTGATTAATGTGAGTGTTATGATTTTTTACAAGACTTAAGTTTGGTTGGACTAAATTGTATACTGAAAACCTGATCAAATCTCAGCCTACCAAAAGCAAAACTGTACTCCTGACTGGGAAAACTGATTTTAAGATTTAAATTAATGACTTATCTCTAATACAACATATTAAGACTTTAAAATTAGAAAATCTTCTGAGGTCATGGTGTTCACTATCTATTTTTTCCTCATTATTCATTCTTGGGACACTTTTCAGGATTCCTTTCAAAAGGAACTGCCTCAAAAAAAAGATTTTATCAGGCAGAAAAGACAGAAGGCTTATACTGCTTTCTGGAATAAATTCTATTAGAACACCCAAGTACACATATAGCAAAGACAAACAGATCTTATTCATAAGAAGTACACATGTAATTACCTGTGTGCCCTCATGAGAAACATCTGGCGAACAAGTCTGAGATGTTTCATGTTTTAGCAATGGTGGCTTATTTAGAAATTGGTTAATTTCTTCAGATTTTTGCTGGAGTTGATCTACAGAGAAGAAAATAAATAGACTGAAATGATCTTTGGCTTACATCTCAAACTTAATGAGTTATTATCTTCCAGGGGTAGACCATATGCTATGCTTTTTATTCTGGTTCAGTTATCTTAATCAAAATATAATGCCAGCATATTTTATGTGACAACATTTTTATAAACTGTTTAATTACTCTCAGGGACCAGAGGACAGCTCAGTAAGCCTCCTTCATAGGCAAAATAAAACAGGCCTAGGTATATTTTTTAAAAGTCATTTTTCCTTTCCCCCTTGAAAATGCCCTACATGCTTTTTATTTTCTTCAGTCTCCACATATGCATTAAAAATCCTACTGAGATTCTATCACACAGTTTTGAACATCGGCATGGTTCAGTTAAGAGAACAGCATGCTCAGGTAACACAATGTCCCCATATAATGCCCTGCAAGGCTTTTTGGTTAATGTTCAGCTTTCTTCAACACAGATCTTCAATTTAATGCTTTCTAAAATCTTTCCTGTATGCCAATCTATTAGAATTAAACTAAATCAGAGTCATATATTATTAATACTTTAATAATAACATATTTTTAAAATAAGTTTTCCTTAAATCTCCTTAAAGGATAAAAATTTTATTTAAAAAGAAATTTCCACCTATAAGAAAAGCATTCAGATCCATCTTTAGAAGTAAGGCTGACTCTATATAGTCTCCCTATCTTTGCAACTAGACTTGGCTTGAGTTTTTCATAAATTAATTCAAATCCTACTCATTTCAGTTAATGAACCCTTTAGACCACAGTCATGCTTCACATAGCATACTTTAAAATTTGACACATCACTATCAGTAGTTTTTAGTACTATAATGATAATTATAATATTAAGTCAGATTATAACTTCAGTTAGAGATGGGAGAAATGCAACAAAGGGTCCAGAAGAGACACCTTTCTTAATCCTTCTATAGATTCCTTGGTTTAACAAGCAAATGATGTCATTAAGAGATACCTGAAATTTTAAAGTAGGAGCTACTGAGGTGCTACACAAGTGGGCTTCAAAAGCACTCAGATACTGACCTTCCAGCTGCTGAATGACCTGGGCTGAATGAGCTGCCTGTTCATTTTTATCTTGGAGAAGTTTTGAATTTTGATCCTTGAGGGCATCACAGGCAGAATGCAGCTCTTGCTCAGATTTTTGAAGGGTCAAAATGTGAGAGGTCTTCTCTTCCATTTCTGCATTGTGCTTCTGTTCCAAAGCACTGTGCCGGGACTGCAGTTCAGCCTGGGCTTGGCCTGCTTGTTCAAGCTGTTCCAGAAGATGATGCATTTCTTCCTGCAGGTTATGGAAAGATAGTTTTCCCTCCGCCACTTCTAGTTCCATCTTTTCCATCAGAACCTTGGACTCCTGTCTTTCTGTTTCTATAGTGTTCCTTAAAGTGCTCAGCTCAGCTTCCATCTGTTGTAACTGCTGACAGAGAATCTAAGAAAAAAAAAAGAAGCCTCATGAACCATAAATTCATTCTTGCATTTCAATAAGCATAGTGAAGAGCCCTTTCTAGGCGAAGCCTGGGCCTAGACACTCATGACCAAACTTCCAATTGCACAAAGGTCCTCTGTTTTTGCTTCTTGATACTTTTGACAATAGTGTGTGTTTTTCACTTACATGTCTCCCAATACAAAATTAGTTCAATAAGTGAATGGACTGTGCCTGTTTTATCATCATTGTTCTCTAGTACCTAGCGTAATATACGGCATACTAAGTACCTGGTACTCAATAAATACTGAATAAATGAATGAATAAATGGATCCAGTCCCTGCCCTCAAGGAACTCAGCGTTCAGTGGGAGCATCACACTTAAGCAGATCAGTATAATACAAAACATTAGAGGCCAAAAGAGATACTTACAAGGTATTAAAAGAAGGGAAATTTACCATAAAGTCACACTTATGTAAATATTTCTACAGTACCTATCTAGTAAGTAGCACAACTGGGATTTGAACCTGACTGTGTGATGACAGCCAGGGAGGGGACTCAGGGTCAGGGTCTGTTAGGACTGGAGATATGAGAACATGTTTCTGTGCAAGAAAGACAGTCGTTCTCAAGGAGAGCTGAAAGAAGAAAGGAGATGACTTTCTCCAGCAGCATGCAGGACCCAGATGAACAAGCACAGAATATGGACTTCCAGAGGAAAATAACACATTCTAAAGAAACTAGGATCCTAGACCTAAAATCACAAAGGAAAAGAGCAACAAGATTTGAAATATAAGTTTCATGAGGGAAAGAACCGTATACATTTTGCTCATCATAGTATCATCACAGTGGAAACAGTGTCAGACTTTATTTTTTTGGACTCCAAAATCACTGCACATGGTGATTGCAGCCATGAAATTAAAAGACGCTTACTCCTTGGAAGGAAAGTTATGACCAACCTAGATAGCATATTACAAAGCAGAGACACTACTTTGCCAGCAAAGGTCTGTCTAGTCAAGGCTATGGTTTTTCCAGTGGTCATGTACGGATGTGAGAGTCGGACTGTGAAGAAAGCTGAGCGCTGAAGAATTGATGCTTTTGAACTGTGGTGTTGGAGAAGACTCTTGAGAGTCCCTTGGACTGCATGGAGATCCAACCAGTTTAAAGGAGATCAGCCCTGGGTGTTCTTTGGAAGGAATGATGCTAAAGCTGAAACTCCAGTACTTTGGCCACCTCATGCAAAGAGCTGACTCATTGGAAAAGACTCTGATGCTAGGAGGGATTGGGGGCAGGAGGAAAAGGGGACAACAGAGGATGAGATGGCTGGATGGCATCACGGACTCGATGCACGTGAGTCTGAGTGAACTCCGGGAGTTGGTGATGGACAGGGAGGCCTGGCGTGCTGCGATTCATGGGGTCGCAAAGAGTCGGACACGACTGAGCAACTGAACTGAACTGAGTATCACCACCACTTAAGCATAGGGAATTTGTTGATAGAATGAATAAATGGCATCAATTCTCTGAAGGCTTCTAATAGGATTTTATGCCTGCTCCCTGGCAAAATAAATTGGAAATGAATGCTCCTGAGGCAGGCAACAGAGATCACAAGGCAGTACCTGGTTTCTCTCTTCAGCAGTGGTCAGCTCCTGCTGCAACAGGTCCACAACCTGAGTGCGGCCCAACAAGGCTTCTTCATGCTCCTCAAGCTTCCTCTGCAGCACCCTTAATTTCTGAGAAGGAAACATTCAGATACAATGTGCTAACACATGAGCATCATTACCTGATTACTTTCAAAATGTCAGGTAGACTTGTATCCTAAGATTTTTGGATGTTAGGGATGACAGGTTAAACAGTCAGCCATTGCCATTCTCCTCAACCAGCAGCAACAAAGAATCTCCAAAATGTCTTCTCCAGAGCACCACCAACAACCAAACCGACACAAGGAAGTCCCTAAATTAGGGAGCTTTTTTAATAATTAGATATTTATTACACGTATCCACTTTTAAAATTATATAGACAAGATCCTGTATTTAAATAATGTAGGTACACATATATCCTACTCACCTAAGAGAACATTCTCTACAGGCAAGAACCATTTCTCTTTGAGTTTCATGCATGGGACATGCACTTGATAAACATTTGTTGAATGAATAAGTCAATAATACATGTATATATTAATAATCAGCTTTAAAAAGTGCTGTATTCTGAAACTTTATTTAGTGATGTACTCTGAAGGATTGTCTAGAAATGGAAGAAGTTTTCACTCAAAATCAATTAAGTGGATCGACCATAAAAAATGCCACTGGAGTGCCTCTGAGTACTACACTGCCTTACACATTAAACAGAAACAAATACTTTTGAGCTAGTAGGTGACAAACTTAAAAACAATGAAGCCAATTTTCAAAAATTACTCAATGATTTTTTTCAAAAAAAGAATGATTTGATAAAAAGGCTTTAAGGTTTCAAAATCACTCCTTTTTTTTTCTTTAAATTTTCTAAAGTTTAAAACTGACTTCATTGATTTGAAGCTTTGGATCAGGTTTCTGATGTACAAAGGTAGCTACAATGAGCAAACGGAAGAGAAACCTATTTCTGACTACCACACACATTTGTCAATTAAACTCAGCTTTTGAGTACTGACAATCTGATTAGAGGGGTAAGGGAAAAGGTAAAGGAAAATAATTAATATGCAACAGAAGAGAAGAACACCAAAAAGAAGGCAATTAATGAGCAAACCCACACCAAGTGAAGAGCAGTGGGCAAGGATGGAAAAGTGGCTGTGATAACTTAATTGTTAACCAAAACAACATTCTACTAGGTTTTAGCAACACACCTGTTGCATCTCTGTTTCCACATCTGCCTGGGTTACTAACTGAAGAAGCTCATCTTCATGAAGACGAACCTGTGTCTCAAAGCGGGCATCTTTCTCTCGGACCACCTGCTGCATGGAACTCAACTGAAGACACACACCAGAGAAACTATACAAGTTACACTCCCAGAATTATCACACAAACAAAACTCACAGACTATTCTCCAAACACAGACACTGAGAACTGATAAGACAATAGATATTTCAGATTAAATTTTGAATGTCAAAGGATGAGATTTTTGGAAGAGAGCTAGGCCTGATGGTAACTTCAAAATGTGAGAGAAAGCCTGCCATTAAATTCAGAAGTCAGCTTAAATATAAATTTTGAATAAAAAGTATATTTGCATGGTTAAAACAGTGTTTAAATATACAAGAGGTACATTTTTGAAAGATCTAAGGAGGTTAGAATATTAAACATACAGTTAGATTCCTGTTAAGCCCTAGACAATTCATTGAATATCACACTTGTGGTCAAAAACTTTCAATGAAATTCTCATGCCCTATAAACCTCAAAATGTTATCTTCTACTCAAGATTCTCTACAACTGGAAATACAAATTTTTCTTTCAGGTCTTATTTTCAGAGAATTGCTTCTACCAAAGAACTTGGTATATTTCCATCCAATCCACACTGCCTCTCCAGACAGCTATTTTCAGCGGTCATTAATTGCAGGATTTTAGATCACCCTCATTTGTGACTGAATGAAATGGAAATAAACTGACTGGTTGTGAGTTGCTCAGTATCAGTGTTTTTGTTTCGTTCTTAGGTTTTGTGTATGTGTGTCTGTGTGTGCATGTGCTTATTCACTTCCTTAAGATCTGTGGCTGAGCATGCCAACCAGCTCTTCACTTGCCCATTTTACATGGGTCCTTCAATTACTGTTGATTGTTCAATTTGTGACACTTTGAACCAAACTTGGCTCTCCTTCTAAGGCAGGAAGAAAAAAAATCTTCATGATACATTTTTTTTCCTCTACTGTATCTTTTATTTATTTTTTAATTGAAGGATAATTGCTTTACAGAATTTTGTTGGTTTCTGCCATTATCTGGATTTTGATGTCACTATAAATTTGAAATCCTGTGTTTCAAATGTATAGACACTGGAGTCCTTCATTAGCCAAACATATCTACACATCCTTTCCTATAAATGTCCATATTCTTTTTCCTGAGACTTTGCTCACACCATTCCCCACAACTGGAATATCCTTTCCCCACACTGTTGAAACTATATTATCTATCCATCATTGTTTTACCTAAATCCTGAGTCTTCCATGTAAGATTCCTTGGTTGTTATAGGCACAGTAACTTCTTTCACCTCACAAAATACTTTGTATTGCTGCTTGCTCGGAACATTCTGAATGGCTTATATTATGATGGATCAGTTAATACATTTATGTATGTGTGTGTGTATATACCCATACACCTTGACTTTCCATGTAGTAAGCCATTCGATAAAAATATTCTGTATTTCCCCATCCTACATTGTATAATGTATACAAAAAAGGACATGATAAAAGCTAATACACAAAACTTAAGATCTTATAATATCCAATATTAAATTTATACACAGTAGTAGGTCATCCATAGACAGAGAGTACCACTAATACTACAAGTTATCAATAAACATCAAACACCCAATGGATAAGGCACTTCAATTGTGCAAAGGCACTTGAGGGGGAAAAAAATCTTTCTTGAGTCATTTGAGTATTATTAAAGGAAAAATATAAGAGTGAGTGGTCAAACAGGAAATTCAGAAAAATAGAAAGAATTGAGGATGGCAGTTCAAACAGCTGCAGAAAATAACTACTGGTCCTGGTAGCAGAATAATTTCTGGTTATAGCAGAAACAACTATAAAGAAGAAAGTCATGTACTGATGCCTTTTAACATTGAACCTCATAACTTGTACCACCTTCTCCTTACATAAGCACTAATACTTTGATTATAATTTAACTTCTCATTAAGATTTTACTATGAAGAATGGACTTAGTCATTTGCATTTCTTTTGGTTTACCTAACAGTCTCTTTGGAACTCAGCATAAGCTCATTCCTTTCTAAAAGACTGAATCTTTGTATACTATTAAAACCAAGTTTCTGGGCCTGTAGAACTAAGAAACAGACATAAATTAGGCTATGGTGTATTCATCAGGATAAATAACACTTCTAATTTCTTCTTCTACCACACCCTTCTACTTTCTTCTTCTACCACACCCTTCTACTTTCAACTGTAACATTCTAGCTACTATACTTTCAGCTACTAAAGTTTTTAAAATAGACTGAATTGATTTGTCATGTAATAATATTAAGGTTTTTTTTTCCATTTTGTCATATATCTCATGAGCTACATTGTTTAGTTTTTTCCATTTAAGTTTTTTAAATTTTTTTAATTGGAAGAAAATTGCTTTTATTTTTATTTTTTTAATTGGAAGAAAATTGTTCTGTTTCTGCTGTACAACAATACAAATCAAGTGTAAGTATACATATTCCCCCTCCCTCTCCCACTCTAATCTTAAACTTTCATGATTCTTTACTCTACTGAATCTGAGGTACCTCCCACCCTACCTGAGCAGCTTGCTCTGCCTGTGTCTGGCTGAGCTGGGTTTGCAAAGTGCTAACGAGTTCCTCCTTCTCTTGGAGCTGCTTCTTCATCATTAAAAATTCTTCCATCTCTGTTGTACAAGACTGAAGACATAGAAGGAAACAAATATTTAAGCAAAAGAACTGGCACTCTTAACTCTGACCTCCCTTTTCATTTGCCCTAAATACCTACCAATATCCTTCTAATTTCCATTTAACACTGACGGGAATTGCATGAACTGTGATTTTTTAAAAAATTACCAAAATTACTTGTCAGAAGGAAACCAAAACAAGGGCAGCAGTTTTTCAATTTCTCTGAATCCTCACACAGAAACAGACAGTACAACTAGATTAAAAAAAACAAAAACCCATGGACAATATTTACAGTAAAATTAGGAAGGCAGCACTGCAAATGCTAAAATGCATGTAGGTAGGGACAAACCACCAAAAGACTCTGGCATCAGAGTCTGTGCAATAGGAGGAAGGCAGCAACAGAGCAACATCTGATTGCCTTGAGAACAGGAAAACCCCCAAACGGTCAATAAATTCTTACTGGGAAGCACAGTTGGCCAATCTTAGGACAACAGCTTGAGTTGGCAAATAATCTCCATTCTCTGATTCTGGCTGAGTAAAGGGGTCCACAGTAAAAAGGACAAAAAGGCTAGAACAACCTGGCCTACCTTAAGTTTGAAAACTAACTCATTAGGACTGCCACCCAAAATACAAACTGTACCGAGAAGAAACTTCCAGGTGTGAAATAGAAATTAAGCACAATAGGGATAACAGAAATAGAAGACAAAGAAAGGCTTCATATGTGCTATACAATTCATCATCGACTAGCCACATGTGGCTATCAAGGGCTTGAAATACACCTAATGTAAGTGAGAAATTAAATTATTAATATTAGTTCATTTTAATTAATTTAAGAATAAAAACTGAAGAAGCTCATCTTCATGAAGACGAACCTGTGTCTCAAAGCGGGCATCTTTCTCTCGGACCACCTGCTGCATGGAACTCAACTGAAGACACACACCAGAGAAACTATACAAGTTACACTCCCAGAATTATCACACAAACAAAACTCACAGACTATTCTCCAAACACAGACACTGAGAACTGATAAGACAATAGATATTTCAGATTAAATTTTGAATGTCAAAGGATGAGATTTTTGGAAGAGAGCTAGGCCTGATGGTAACTTCAAAATGTGAGAGAAAGCCTGCCATTAAATTCAGAAGTCAGCTTAAATATAAATTTTGAATAAAAAGTATATTTGCATGGTTAAAACAGTGTTTAAATATACAAGAGGTACATTTTTGAAAGATCTAAGGAGGTTAGAATATTAAACATACAGTTAGATTCCTGTTAAGCCCTAGACAATTCATTGAATATCACACTTGTGGTCAAAAACTTTCAATGAAATTCTCATGCCCTATAAACCTCAAAATGTTATCTTCTACTCAAGATTCTCTACAACTGGAAATACAAATTTTTCTTTCAGGTCTTATTTTCAGAGAATTGCTTCTACCAAAGAACTTGGTATATTTCCATCCAATCCACACTGCCTCTCCAGACAGCTATTTTCAGCGGTCATTAATTGCAGGATTTTAGATCACCCTCATTTGTGACTGAATGAAATGGAAATAAACTGACTGGTTGTGAGTTGCTCAGTATCAGTGTTTTTGTTTCGTTCTTAGGTTTTGTGTATGTGTGTCTGTGTGTGCATGTGCTTATTCACTTCCTTAAGATCTGTGGCTGAGCATGCCAACCAGCTCTTCACTTGCCCATTTTACATGGGTCCTTCAATTACTGTTGATTGTTCAATTTGTGACACTTTGAACCAAACTTGGCTCTCCTTCTAAGGCAGGAAGAAAAAAAATCTTCATGATACATTTTTTTTCCTCTACTGTATCTTTTATTTATTTTTTAATTGAAGGATAATTGCTTTACAGAATTTTGTTGGTTTCTGCCATTATCTGGATTTTGATGTCACTATAAATTTGAAATCCTGTGTTTCAAATGTATAGACACTGGAGTCCTTCATTAGCCAAACATATCTACACATCCTTTCCTATAAATGTCCATATTCTTTTTCCTGAGACTTTGCTCACACCATTCCCCACAACTGGAATATCCTTTCCCCACACTGTTGAAACTATATTATCTATCCATCATTGTTTTACCTAAATCCTGAGTCTTCCATGTAAGATTCCTTGGTTGTTATAGGCACAGTAACTTCTTTCACCTCACAAAATACTTTGTATTGCTGCTTGCTCGGAACATTCTGAATGGCTTATATTATGATGGATCAGTTAATACATTTATGTATGTGTGTGTGTATATACCCATACACCTTGACTTTCCATGTAGTAAGCCATTCGATAAAAATATTCTGTATTTCCCCATCCTACATTGTATAATGTATACAAAAAAGGACATGATAAAAGCTAATACACAAAACTTAAGATCTTATAATATCCAATATTAAATTTATACACAGTAGTAGGTCATCCATAGACAGAGAGTACCACTAATACTACAAGTTATCAATAAACATCAAACACCCAATGGATAAGGCACTTCAATTGTGCAAAGGCACTTGAGGGGGAAAAAAATCTTTCTTGAGTCATTTGAGTATTATTAAAGGAAAAATATAAGAGTGAGTGGTCAAACAGGAAATTCAGAAAAATAGAAAGAATTGAGGATGGCAGTTCAAACAGCTGCAGAAAATAACTACTGGTCCTGGTAGCAGAATAATTTCTGGTTATAGCAGAAACAACTATAAAGAAGAAAGTCATGTACTGATGCCTTTTAACATTGAACCTCATAACTTGTACCACCTTCTCCTTACATAAGCACTAATACTTTGATTATAATTTAACTTCTCATTAAGATTTTACTATGAAGAATGGACTTAGTCATTTGCATTTCTTTTGGTTTACCTAACAGTCTCTTTGGAACTCAGCATAAGCTCATTCCTTTCTAAAAGACTGAATCTTTGTATACTATTAAAACCAAGTTTCTGGGCCTGTAGAACTAAGAAACAGACATAAATTAGGCTATGGTGTATTCATCAGGATAAATAACACTTCTAATTTCTTCTTCTACCACACCCTTCTACTTTCTTCTTCTACCACACCCTTCTACTTTCAACTGTAACATTCTAGCTACTATACTTTCAGCTACTAAAGTTTTTAAAATAGACTGAATTGATTTGTCATGTAATAATATTAAGGTTTTTTTTTCCATTTTGTCATATATCTCATGAGCTACATTGTTTAGTTTTTTCCATTTAAGTTTTTTAAATTTTTTTAATTGGAAGAAAATTGCTTTTATTTTTATTTTTTTAATTGGAAGAAAATTGTTCTGTTTCTGCTGTACAACAATACAAATCAAGTGTAAGTATACATATTCCCCCTCCCTCTCCCACTCTAATCTTAAACTTTCATGATTCTTTACTCTACTGAATCTGAGGTACCTCCCACCCTACCTGAGCAGCTTGCTCTGCCTGTGTCTGGCTGAGCTGGGTTTGCAAAGTGCTAACGAGATCCTCCTTCTCTTGGAGCTGCTTCTTCATCATTAAAAATTCTTCCATCTCTGTTGTACAAGACTGAAGACATAGAAGGAAACAAATATTTAAGCAAAAGAACTGGCACTCTTAACTCTGACCTCCCTTTTCATTTGCCCTAAATACCTACCAATATCCTTCTAATTTCCATTTAACACTGACGGGAATTGCATGAACTGTGATTTTTTAAAAAATTACCAAAATTACTTGTCAGAAGGAAACCAAAACAAGGGCAGCAGTTTTTCAATTTCTCTGAATCCTCACACAGAAACAGACAGTACAACTAGATTAAAAAAAACAAAAACCCATGGACAATATTTACAGTAAAATTAGGAAGGCAGCACTGCAAATGCTAAAATGCATGTAGGTAGGGACAAACCACCAAAAGACTCTGGCATCAGAGTCTGTGCAATAGGAGGAAGGCAGCAACAGAGCAACATCTGATTGCCTTGAGAACAGGAAAACCCCCAAACGGTCAATAAATTCTTACTGGGAAGCACAGTTGGCCAATCTTAGGACAACAGCTTGAGTTGGCAAATAATCTCCATTCTCTGATTCTGGCTGAGTAAAGGGGTCCACAGTAAAAAGGACAAAAAGGCTAGAACAACCTGGCCTACCTTAAGTTTGAAAACTAACTCATTAGGACTGCCACCCAAAATACAAACTGTACCGAGAAGAAACTTCCAGGTGTGAAATAGAAATTAAGCACAATAGGGATAACAGAAATAGAAGACAAAGAAAGGCTTCATATGTGCTATACAATTCATCATCGACTAGCCACATGTGGCTATCAAGGGCTTGAAATACACCTAATGTAAGTGAGAAATTAAATTATTAATATTAGTTCATTTTAATTAATTTAAGAATAAATTATTTTCCATTAAATACAATTATGTTTTTGTAGGATTATATTTCACTTTACCTGCTGCATCATGCAATATACTGTTGAACCGCTGTGCAAGTAATAAGTGTGCATGTGCTCCTAGTGTTACAATAAATTCATCAGCTATCCAGACAGTGTCAATGGATTGATGCAATTTAAATGACTTTTTTCCTATACACCTATGTGATGTGCTTACTTGAATACTTAATGAAGGGAGTATGAATAATAGTTGACATCTATGTAAATCATAATTATGATTAAACCATAATATACTTAATTAAAATATAAATATTTTTATCATTTTTCTAGTTCAAAAATAAGTAGAGATATACTTTTAAATTTAAAATAAAGGTATACTACTGATGCATAGCTCATTCCTTTTATTTCTAAGTAGTATCCCATTGTGTATTTAAATATTCTCCCACTGGCAGTTATTTCTAGCTTTTGGTTTCACAAGTAAAGCTGCTATGCACATGCATATACAAGTCTTTTTGTGAACATGTGCTTTCATTTTCACACATGTTGCTTTAAAGTTGATTTTTTTCAAATTAACTATCCTAAATAATTAGCCAGTTTCTAAATATGGATGCAAATATTAACGGAAAATGATGTTTGGCCCTCAGTTCAGTGACAGGGAAGTTTCTAAATATGTATGGAACAATTTGCGCATATGAGTCTATTTTCTCAACTGGAAATTTTATGAAATCTAAACACAGATGAAGTAATTCCAATGAAAATTTAGCAAAAATTATAAAATAATTTTTATATTAATCTGAAAAGTATATTTTTAATATACTCAGCTAAATGAAATAATTATTAAAATTAATTTTACCTGTTTCTTCTTTATCTTTTGCAATATAGCTGCTAAAAAATTTAAAATTATACATGTGACTCACATTATATTACTATCGAGCAATGTTGGTATAGATCAGAGTAAAGGGCAGGGGGAAGGCCAGGAAAACTCAGAAATCTATCTGCCTTATCTTTGAACACAACACAAAAATAACAAAAAAGAGAAGTCTGCTAAATAAAAAACATTTTCCTGAATCAGGCCTCCTTCAATAAGTTTAGGAGAATTAATTTCACACAAAAATAAGAAACATTAAAGGATCAAGGTCAAATCCCATCCAAAGTTATCATTAAAAAAAAAAAGAAGAAGAAAACCAAGCAGGTGAGAAAAGCATACCATAGGCAAGCTCAAAGTAAAAATTGCAATCTATTTCAAAAGGTGTTTTTAAAAATAAGAAAATTATATAAGACACAAAAGAACAGTTTTAAAATCAGAATTAGAAAAATTCAGAAATGAGGTGACAAAATTCAGGAAAAATTTGATTCTTTTGAATCAAAATGAGTCCTGAAAAGAACACAAAACACAAAACAGCTTATTTTGAACACAAAACAATTTATTTACAAAAGTAAATAAACACAAAATAGAATGCCTTAAAGAAGAAAAAAAAGAAAGAAACTTTTGAAAATGAAGAGATAAAAAGGAACTGAAAGCAACAAATATGGAAGATAATCAAAGGTGAAAATATAAGGTAATAGAAGTCCCTAAAGAAGAAAACAGACCTAATACTACAAGCTATATGATTCAAGAAAACTCTTCTGAAATAGAATGTGTGAAATCATGTATTGAAAAAGCTATCTGGCTATCTACAAATATCAACTAAGGATGATAAACACCAATGCACAGTCTAGTAGAATTACTAGACTTAGTGGAGAAGGAAAGACAAGAGGAAAGAAAAGGGAAGGGAACAAGGAAGGAAGGAGTTGATAGAGACATAGAAAAGTATTATATGACTATTGTTGTTACTTAGTATAATAATCCACTGGGCTTTAGTGATTTGTTAACTTAATGATTATGAGATAACTTACACCCCTACCTGTGTAGCTTGGTTTGTCTGTGCCTGGGTAAGTTGGGCTTGCAAACTGGTAATTAGTTCCTCTTTCTCCTGGAGTTTCTGTTTTATCTTTTCTACTTCTATCTCTTCCTCTGTAGAACTCTTGTCATGCTGAAAATGCAGGGAATAAAGTTATTTATTTAAAAGAATCTAATTTGCCCTATACAGCTCCTTGATTATAGTATTATCCAATAAATGGGAGCAAAAAATAACACTTGACCTAACAAAGAAGCAATCTTAGAGTTTTTGAGTTTGAGTATGGCCAAGCAGTTCCTCTAAGACCCATCCTTGCTCTCTATAAACTGGACAAGATAGACAAATAGCTATCTGAAAACGATGAAGAGCAACCAGAAGCAGGAGGATACCAGAAGGGAGCTGATACCTGGGAGAAATGACACCAAATTTCCTATTTTTATAGTTTTTAGTCTGAGGGCAAAATCAGTCAGTGCCATACAGGACTAAAATTTAACATAAAACTCATAATCCCACTGCCTTGAAGAACTAGAGGGCAGAATTCAGGAAAACACAGCTGCTAAGTGAAGGACAAAAAATCATAAAAGAGACAGAAGGAGGGGAGGAATTAAAATCTTTCAACAGTTTTTTTTTTTTTTTTTCCCCAAAAGCTCTTCTTTTGACTGAACCAGATTCTGCCTCCCAACTGAATTCACCACCATTCCTTGCCCTCCAAAATGAACCTATTCTGCTTATTGGAACCACACAGAATAATTTTATACTTTCTTCCACATAACAGTCTGAGAAGAATAAGAGAAGCTTCTAAAATCAGCTTTGAGAAGCTAAATAAGGCTAGCTATCAATGCAGGAAAAGTAATATCTTCTGAGCATTAGACCCAAGAAGGAAAGACTAACCAGGGTACTAGCAACCCAAGGGTTATGCCTAAAGAATTGATTAAAGTCTCATTTCCCAAGAACTAAAATCACTGTGGATAAGAATACTAGCGAGTCAAAAAATAAAACACAGTGAAAGCTCAATTTCTCAAAAGGCAATACTTGGCTTACTCCTTTCTCTTATCTTCTACCTTAAACTGTTTGTTGGTGGCAGTCATAAACGTAGAGTGCATCCCTTACTGGAGCCCAAGATAATCCAGCTGATTAAGCCCACAATGCATGAAACTTCAAAGTACTATTATGTGGCCACATGAAGACAAAGCATATTCTGTCACTAAATTAAAGAATTTCAGAGCTGGGAAAACCTTAGAGATCACGTAGTTTACTCTTCTAACCAAGGATTCAAAAGCTAAATGCCTCACTTCAATATTTACTTCTTGCTAGCCTTTTTAATTCATGCAAGTGTAGATTACAACTGATATTTAACTTCTATGTTTTTTGTTGGCCTTTTATTCTGTGCTTGGTCCATAGCCCAGTTAGACTGCGAGCTCAATAAAAGGACAGCATTTAGTGCTATTATTAATTCAGCTTCATAAATTTTTGTGATTAGTGAAGATCTGCTATAACGAGAGGCTTTTGCTTCTGAGGAAGTGTATATTATACCCAGTTACTATACCTTGGAGAGTTGCTCCTCTGACTGAGGTTCAGTGGACAGAACAGTCCCTCCTTGTGCCTTCATCTCTGCTATGTGTTTATTCAAAGAAGTTACTTTGGCCTTAGCATGAAGTTTTAGCTTTTTTATTTTGTTATCAGCAGCTTTTCTTTCTTCCTGTCAGAGAACAGTGATGGTAAATATACAAATGTTTATTCATCACTTATCCAGTATATAACAAAAGTTATTCTCAGTAGGCATCATCTTACGGTATTAGGGAAATCAGATTCTCTAATAATCTAAGTGAAGAGAAAAACTGAAGTTACTCTTACGTCTGTCTTTTATCAAATGCTTGGCAAGAAAGGACAATGGTACCTGTAGAACTTCATCCTTCTGCTGCAATTCAGCATCCTTCTGTCTAATGATTTCTTTTAGTTCCACCACCAATTGTTCTACATAAGCCAGGCGCTCCTGAACATCCTCTTGTGTTCTATCATTAAATTCCATGTCAGATTCTTGGGGTAATTCCTGGTATTTAGACAAAAAGTTGCCATTTACGAGTGAAAAGGTATAAACTTCCCAACAGGAGTTTCTTCATTCCAACTTCATCTTATCTCTGTCCTTACTTAAAAAATCTTTCCAAGGAGATGGGGGTTCAAGGGCAGAGTATGGGTTGGAGGAAAGAAGGGGCCTTAGGCATCAAGAATGGGGCTTGGCTTATGTAAATCTTGTAGTCTAGTGGTATAATTCCCTGGGACTGTATTCCTGAGGCTGGGGAAAACCCTCCAGAGATGTTGCTTGGGTTTTATTAGAAGAGCTGTTTGGAATGGATGAGAGTTGCAAAAAAGGAGCGGGTGTAGAGGATGGCTGAGGGTGGAGGAGGAAGGTGGGTAGGGAGGGGGAGTGAAATGAGTGTATGTACATTATAAGGCATTTAATGCTGTGTGGGGGTGGACAGAGACATACTCATACTTACCTGGCAGGGGAAATAAAAATTTTTTTAATGGTTTAATTTTAAAAAGACATCTTTTCAATAATAATTACCCAATATTATTATTATCCAATAATTATTATCAGAGCCATTGCAATACATATTATTTTGCAAATGTTAACCATTTACAAACATTATCTCATTTACAGTCTTATCATACTAATTTTACCAAAGAGAAAAATAAAGGGAAGGAAAGATCACATAACATTAAGCGAAGAGCCCAAAATTTAAAATTAAGAGAGTAGTTGAATAAAACTCTCTTAGCCACCAGGGAACACTGCTTGTCTTTTCAGAAAGTGAAAGGACTTTCTTTGATTCCTATGTGACCTTCAAAAACTACAATACAAACTATAAGAGAAGGGCTAGATGAGTTTATTAATGGCAAACAGTCTGAAACCAGAAAGTTGCTCCATTTCTTGTTTCAGAGGTTTCCTGTGAAACAAGAGAACATACCTGAGTTAAAACAATCTAGTACTAAACAAGCCCCAGGGGGACAAATGAGGACAATCTTTCTAATCTTATCCAGGACTTGACTTCCATTACTGGGCCTTATAGGCTACAACCTTACAGGAAAAGGATCATTTACAAAGTCTCAATATTTTTCTTAATCTCTCTTCCACCTAGCATAAAGGAGGCTGCTCACTCTCTTTCATCTTAAATTCTTGTCACCAGAAGAACATGGAATATACATCTCATCAGCTTAATCAGAACAGAGCTACTCACAGGTTCTAAGGAAGCCCTCATATTCTCATCAGTGTCATCTCCTGATAATTCATGTAAAACAACATTTGCTAATCCTGACAGTCGACTCAGCATTTCTGCAAGAAAAGAAAACATAAGAATCAGTCAAATTGACACGTTTCTCCTATGATGGTAACTGTATCATCTAGAAGTGAAATAAGAAAACTGTGCAGGTGATATACACATATATATTAGACTACACAGCATGATAATGGCTTTAAAAAGGCTTCTGAGTATGTACAGTGTAGTAAAACACTGTTCTTTTCAGTGATAACTACACAGAGATTTTTAAGCACCATCACTAATATTTTTTAAATGAAATACAAATACATAATTGTTAGTGCAAAATAATATACCTAAAGGTTATCTTTAATGTTTACAGGTTTCCTTTAATCATAATTTCATGGGCAAACATGGAATTCTAACTATTCTTTCCCCTGTCAGACTACTGTCCACTTCTAATTTGTCAAATACACTCCATCGTTCAACAAATGTTTTTCTTTTTACCTGCAGAATTTAATAAAACTGAAAATAGAAAAATAGAGAAAATGAATAAAACCAAAAGTTGATTCTTTGAAGAAATGAATAAAATATACAAAGCTCAGTTAGGCTGACAACAAAAAAAGAGAGAAGACACAAATTATTAACATCAGATATGAAAGAGGAAAGAAACATTACTACTGACCTAAGGAAAACTATAAATAACTCTATGCCTATAAATTCATCAACATAGATGAACTAGGCCTTGAAAGATAACAAGCCACCAAATCTCACTTAAAAAGAAACAGAACCTGAAAACCAGCCCCCCACACATACTCTTTCTCTTTTCTTCCTTATTTATTTAATCATTCATTCATTTAGATCAGTATCACTTGCCAGTCCATAAAGCCCTTAAAAGTGAGAATATTAATGTTCTGATAGGAAAAATAAAAATAAACTGGACCATGCATAGCATTATCATATACAATTATGGTAACTTTTATGCTGACTAACAAAATATTATTTGGGTTTTTAAATCCTCAGCAGGAAGAAACAGAAATGTAAAAGCTATAGCACAAAACAGGCACTTGAATAAAGACTGCTATCATTTTCTTTTACTTAGAGTATTAATAGTGTTTAGGGCAGCCATGGTACCTAATTAAGAAATGGCAAGACATTCATTTCTATGCTGTGCTTAGTCGCTCAGTCATATCCAATTTTTTGCAACTCCATGGACTATAGCCTGCCAGGCACCTCTGTCCATGGGGATTCTCCAGACAGAAATACTGGAGTGGGTTGAGATCTTCCAAACCCAGGTATCGAACCCTGGTCTCCCACATTGCAGGCAGATTCTTTACCGTCTGAGCCACCAGGGAAGCCCAACAATAGTGGAGAGGGTAGACTGTCCCTTCTTCAGGGGATCTTCGCAACCCAGGAATAGAACCGGGATCTCCTGCATAGAAGGCCAATTCTTCACCAGCTGAGCTACCAGGGGAGCTCTTTGTTTCTATAACAGGTTACTAAGACAAGCAGTATATGGCATTCTGAAAAGATGGGTACAACAGGAAAGGAGGAGAGAATCACACCTAGGAGGGCAACATATGACCATATATAGCTAACTAGTGAAATGGCAATGTAAGAGTCATATACAAGTGCTTAGGAACATAATTTCACGCAAAGATGGGCACAATAAAGGACAGAAATGGTATGAACCTAACAGAAGCAGAAGATATTAAGAAGAGGTGACAAGTATACACAGAAGAACTATACAAAAAAGATCCTCATGACCCTGATAACCATGATGGTGTGATCACTCACCTAGAGGCAGACATCCTGGAATGAGAAGTCAAGTGGGCCTTAGAAAACATCACTATGAACAAAGCTAGTGGAGGTCATGAAATTCCAGTTTAACTATTTCAAATCCTCAAAGATGATGCTGTGAAAGTGATGCACTCAATATGCCAGCAAATTTGGAAAACTCAGCAATGGCCACAGGACTGGAAAGGGTCAGTTTTCATTCCTATCTCAAAGAAAGGCAATGCCAAAGAATGTTCAAAGTACCGCACAACTGCACTCATCTCACACACTACAAAGTAATGGTCAAAATTCTCCAAGCTAGGCTTCAACAGTATGTGAATTGTGAACTTCCAGATGTTCAAGCTAGATTTAGAAAAGGCAGAGGAACCAGAGATCAAATTGCCAACATCTGCTGGATCATCAAAAAAGCAAGAGTTCCAGAAAAACATCTACTTCTTCTTTATTGACTATGCCAAAGCCTTTGTGTGGATCACAACAAACTGTGGAAAATTCTTAGAGATGGGAATACCAGACCTAACCTGCCTCCTGAGAAATCTATACACAGGTCAAGAAGTAACAGTTAGAACTGGACATGGAACAACAGACTGGCTCTAAATCAGGAAAGGAGTAGGTCAAGGCTGTATATTGTCACCCTGGTTATTTAACAGCTATGCAGAGTACATCATGCAAAATGCGGGGCTGGATAAAGCACAAGCTGGAATCAAGATTGCTGGGAGAAACATCAATAATGTCAGATATTCAGATAACACCACCCTTATGGCAGAAAGCAAAGAAGAACTAAAGAGCCTCTTAAAGAAAGTGAAACAGGAAGGTGAAAATGTTGGCTTAAAAGTCAACACTGAAAAAACTAAGATTATGGTCCCATCACTTTATGGCAAATAAGATTGGGAAACAATGCAAACAGTGAGAGATTTTATTTTCTTGGGCTCCAAAATCACTGCAGATAGTGACTGCAGCCATGGAATTAAAAGACACTTACTCCCTGGAAGAAAAGCTATAACCAACCTAGACAGCATATTAAAAAGCAGAGATATTACTCTGTCAACAAAGGTCCGTCTAGTCAAGGCTATGGTTTTTCCAGTAGTCATGTATGGATGTGAGAGTTGGACTATAAAAAGCTGAGGGCCGAAGAATTGATGCTTTTGAACTGTAGTGTTGGAGAAGAATCTTGAGAGTTCCTTGGACTGCAAGGAGATCCAACTAGTCCATTCTAAAGGAAATCAGTTCTGAATATACATTGGAAGGACTGATACTGAAGCTGAAACTCCAATACTTTGGCCACCTGATGCAAAGAACTGATTCATCTGAAAAGACCCTGATGCTGGGAAAGATTGAAGGCAGGAGGAGAAGTGGACAACAGAAGATGACATAGTTGGATGGCATCACCGACTCAGTGGACATGAGTTTGAGTAAACTCCAGAAGTTGGTGATGGACAGGGAGGCCTGGCGTGCTGAGGTCCATGAGATCGCAAAGAATCAGACACAACTGAGTGACTGAACTGAAGGAACATAATAATCACTCATCAAGTTATGAGACTCATAAATACAGTTGTAAGAAAACAAGCAAAACTCACCAGGACACAGACTCTAAACTTTCTTTTCAACTCTAGTGATTCAATTTTCTGTAGGAACAATTATTGATGGAAATGAACACTATAACTAAAGAGTCTTTATTAGGCACAGAAATTTGTACTAATCAAAGAGTCATAATAGAACCAAACTTACCAAACATAATCACTTTATCTTCAGATTTTTCAGACTCTGTTAAAAATAATAGCAGAAAAAAAAAAAAAAAACAACAACTGATGGGACCCTGAGAAGATGGCAGTAGCAGACAGCATACCTTTTGGATCTTCCTAAATTCCCATATAAAAATAGACAAACAACTAGATAACAAAATTTTAAAAACCCATCGACAGTCTTTACCAAAACAAACAAGCAACAAATAATGAGACAGTTTCCACAAACTCCAGAGTAAACATGGATATAGAAAAAATATCCAAGCCACAAGATTCACAGTTATCCAAGGAAGAAGGGGGAACCAAAGGGTAGCAGAATGTGCCACTCATTCCAAAATATGCCACTTGGCATAAGGATTATTTTTTGAGCTAAAGACAGCTGGAAAACAGCAGGTACAGGTAGAGTGTGCTGATCTCCCCTTTTCTTCCTAAAAGGAAGAGCTAAAACACTCATGGAAGATGTTCTTTCTATACCATGAAGAAAATAATACTGTTATCTCCAGGGAAGGGAGCTGAGGCCCAAAGAATTTATAAGGCCAAATCTTAGAAATTAACCCTTACCTCCCTAGTCACTGGTCTGTGATGAATGACCTCCTTGTCTTGTCTCATTTTTCACAAACACTAACATGAGTTTGGGAGAAGTCAAGTCCAACCTTCACTGATGACCTTTAAGGGGCTCCAGATTTTTGTGGAAGAAATAAGTACAACTGTGATTGAAATAGTAAGAGAACTATCAATAGAACTAAAAGTAGAGGCTGAAAATGTGACTGAATCGCTGCAATCTCAAGACAAATCTTTTACAGATGAGGAGTTGCTGCTTCTAGATGAGCAAAGAAAGCGGTTTCATGAGATGGAATCTACTACGGTGAACAAACTAAGAAGACTGTTGAAACAACAACAATTTAGAATATTACATAAATTCAGTTGATAAAGTAGTGGCAGGGTGTGAGAGGATCTACTCCAGTTTTCAAAGAAATTCTACTGTGTGTAAAATGCTATCAAACAGCACTGCATGCTATGGAGAATTTGTTCATGAAAGGAGAGTTAATCGATACAGCAAAGTTCATTGCTGCCTTATTTTTAAAAATTGCCACAACCATTCTAACTTTCAGCAACTACCACTCTGATCAGTCAGCAGTCATGAACATCAATGGAGAAAGGAGTGAAATCCAAAGTATGGAGTTTAGTTAATAGTAGTGCACCAGTGTTGGATTTCTAGTTTTGACAAATGCCTTTTACGAATGTAACATGTTAACATTAGAGACTACTGCGTGAGGGGGACAGTGAACTCTGAATTATCTTTGTATACTTTCTATGATGAATTTAAAATTATTCCTAATAACTTGTTTCTTTAAAAAATTCAAAGAAATAAATACTAAAGAAGGAATCAAGAGAAGTGATAAATACTGAAGGTAGGCAAGGAGGATAATAGGATTCCCTGAAAAAGAAAACCAAAGCAAAGGTATCGAACACACACACAAAAAAACAAAGTCCAAGAGCACTTATCCAAAAATTTTTTAAAGATTTGAAGTAACATATTGAAAGAAGCCATCAGGTACCTGAGAATATCAACCCAAAATGACCGGCAAGACATTCTAGTAAAATTTTTTAAAATCCTTTGAGATTTAGGCTGAAATATCATGTGACTTATAAGCCAACAACAACGACAGCAACAACAAAAAGACTCTCAGACTTTTCAACAGTAATATTTTTGTCAGGAAAAAAAAAAAAAAATGAAGTTACAGATTTGAGATATTTAAGGAAAGAAAAGGCGAGTTAAAGATTTTATTTTTAGCAAAAATGACCTGCATATGTAAGGAGCACAGACAGAATGTTATAAACTTGCAAGAAAATTCATGATAAAATTTCCCAGGAGCCTTTCCTAAGGCATCTGTTAAGAGAGAGAGCTTGAGACAACCAAAATGACTAAAGAAACATCATCATAAGGACTGGTGATAAGCACTAAATATATTACTCATAGAACTAAGGCCAGGATGGAGAGAGAATAGTATTTAATGATTCTATGCTCTGAAAACATATAGGCCTCCAATTTTAAAAACTGGGGAAAACATGAATAGCATATGTAAAAGAAACAATAAAATTTTTAAAAATCAAAATTGGTGGTGATCATCCAGTTCAGTTCAGTTCAGTTCAGTCGCTCAGTCATGTCCGACTCTTTGCGACCCCATGAATCGCAGCACGCCAGGCCTCCCTGTTCATCATCATCTCCCAGAGTTCACTAAGACTCACGTCCATCGAGTCCGTGATGCCATCCAGCCATCTCATCCTGGGTCGTCCCCTTTTCCTTCTGCCCCCAATCCCTCCCAGCATCAGAGTCTTTTCCTATGAGTCAACTCTTCTCATGAGGTGGCCAAAGTACTGGGGTTTCAGCTTTAGCATCATTCCTTCCAAAGAACACCCAGGGCTGATCTCCTTTAGAATGGACTGGTTGGATCTCCTTGCAGTCCAAGGGACTCTCAAGAGTCTTCTCCAACACCACAGTTCAAAAGCATCAATTCTTCGGTGCTCAGCCTTCTTCACAGTCCAACTCTCACATCCATACATGACCACAGGAAAAACCATAGCCTTGAATAGACGGACCTTAGTCGGCAAAGTAATGTCTCTGCTTTTGAATATACTATCTAGGTTGGTCATAACTTTTCTTCCAAGGAGTAAGCGTCTTTTAATTTATCAGTATTATTATTCCTTGACTCTTATATGCTTCCTGTGGACTTAAAGTAATTATGGGCATAGTAATTCTATTATATATTCATTATGGAAAAAGGAGACAAACATATAATACAAAAGAAATTAAGAATCCCCAAGTAAAAATTAATCTTGAATTTCAAACAAAAGTGTTACTATGAACCTACAGGATAATATACCTTAGTAAATATATTTTCCTAGCTCTGTCCATTGAAAAAACAATGACAAACTAAAAAGCAATAAGTATCTCTAGTGCCTAGACTTGAGTCTTAAAACGCTATTTCCCATTAAAAAAAAAAGAAAGACAGAAGTAACTTTAAAAATAAAATAGGAGGGCTTCTTAGAGAAAATGACTGATTTCAGTTCTGAAGCAGGAAATGGCACAAAATGAGCCTGAAACATATTATCACACAAAACAGCAAGGAACCTATCAAAGACTAATGTAGAGTCATGTTAAAGGAGCCCAAGAAACAAAGTGAAGAGGTTCCCACAGGACAAAGGAACAACTGAGTTTCTAATAAGAATATGAATTAAATTGCAAAAGATATTTAAATCCACCAAAATATTAAAATCCACAAGTTCATAGTAATAAACTGGTCATCATCTGAACTAAGAATTGTGTAAACTAGGTTAAGTACAAGGATTTTCTTGTCTTTTCTATTTGGACTTTACCACTTAGGAAGCAAATAGTAGATGAGGGGACACATCTCTACTTATAAAGTTATTCCAGGTAACAAATGAAAACAACTGTAGAACTGGAATATCCAGTCTAATATTTTGCAACTCTAATGAATTCATGGATCTAGACATTGAACATGGAGAGCTACTAGCCTAAAAGAAGAGCAAAACCAGACATCATGTGCCATTTGATGAAAGAACACACCACCACCTATAGACTTCCCAAAGGGAATGAATCTCAGTCTGGTAAAGTCTCTGGATCCAGCTGCCAATTTCCAAGAAATGCAGAGGTGCAGAGGACAGAGGAATACGCTAAACTGCTCCGTGAAAGAGCAATCCCAGACTGTGGGGAAAAGGCCTCAGTTCTCCAACAGAAACTGAAAAAAACCCAGGATGGTATGCCTAGATCAAATTTTTTACATATCATCATTAGCCACACAGAATGTGATTGACATGCATTTTCTACTGTGAAAATATGAATTTTTTCATTTTCCAAATATAAAATTAAAACCCTGAATATTACTCAAAGCTAACACTGCCCCCAATCCACCATTACAACACATGAGATTTGGATGTCTAGAAGAGTCAGCATCCTATGAATTACTGTACATGAACAACACATACAGGTGAACATAGGACAATGATATTAATGGTAACAATTACTGAACGTCTGTATCAAACACTCTATATACATTTTTTTCTAATCATTAAATCTGCAAATATTATCATCATCCTCATGTTTTATAGATGAAAAAACTGACACTCAGAGAAACTAAAACTTTTTAAGATCCCTCAGCTAAATAAGCACTATTCAATAAGATAAATGCTCATTCAATGGAAAATGTGTTCACTCACAACTGTTTAAAAATTTTTATATCTGAAGGGAAAGATCAGCACCAGGGAAGAATTACTTCAGGCCAAAGTAAAAGGAATTTCTCAAAGACTGATTCAACAATTCTGAGAGGTCCTGAGTAGATGGCACAGTGCGAAGAGCGAAAAATTGGGAGCCAGGCACTGAGCTTTCAGTCCTGCCTCCGGCACAACGTTATATCATACTGGTAAGTCACTTGCCAGTTTCCACATCTTAAAATGAGTAAGATTAACAAGGAGCATCCTAACGCCCAGTATTATGACTCTATGATGCAAGAGTGATTTCTATAGCTGGTGACATTAAAAGAATTCATAGCAGTGTAAAATGAAGGCCATCCTGGGCACCTACAGTTAAGTGCTTTAGGCAGCTCAGAGGGCAAGAGAGCCACAAGTAGTTAAGTTAAATGAAGAAAGATGGATCTCTGCCTCTGATAGGCTCACTGTGGGATAGAAATTGGTAAATGCACGTATAAAAATTAGTAAAGGGGGAAATATATAGTAATAAATTCATCTGAGGAATATCTGTGACTATGGGACAATCAGCGCTCTTGCTGTTATTATATAAAGCACCAAAATCACAAATAGCAACCTGGGAAAAGAATAAAATAAAAAGCTTTATGCCAAGGCTGGAGTTCAATAAAACATTCAAGCAAATAAAACAATCTGTCAAAGTCAGTGCTGGCCACACCTTCTACAAACTCTGCAACAGGATCTCAAAACTTTTGTATTGAGGTGGCATTTAGAATTCAATGAATCTTCTTTTCTCAGTCTTCACTGCTAATAATAATTTTTAAAATATCCACTCCGTGTGGAGTATTATGCTAAGAATTACAAAAATATAAAAAGAAAGATACGGCATGTCCCTAACCACAGAGAATCCAGTACAAAATGCAGGGGAAAATAAACTAACTGAAGACAGTGATTGTATGTCTGTGACTACACGCATACACACCATTTGTTCTGGAATTTAATCATATTTTCCCACTGAAACAACAACAAAGAAAATGGTTATACTTCCAGGTCACTCCTCAAACTTATTCAATGCATGTTTAATTGCCCCTCAGTAGTTTTCCTTAATTCTAAGTGATCCTCAACCAGTTTGAGAAACTAATAGGAATGGTGCTATATAGCTGGGAAAATCATATGCAATATTATGATATAATTTTAGAATTAGAAAATGAAAAACTATTTTTCATGAAATGAAAAAGCTGTTTTCATTCAAGAAATTTAGAAATAAATGGTAGTAATATAATCTATATACAGAGTACTATGCACTAAGTATTACTCTAATCACTTTACTTATAATTATTTATCCTCATCATTTTACTTCTTTTATTATTAAAACAACTCCAAGGAGGTTCTTTGGATATCCCCAGTATTAATGTGAATAAACTAAGGCATAGGCAGGCTATTTTCCCAGTCACATAGCTTGACAAAGCTTCTTGACTGGTAGAGATACAGATGATAATCTATTTTCTGAGCAAACGCATCACCCAACATTCTTTGCTGTGGCTGAAAATAGGGCTTGGAGGCATGAGGGCACTCATATGCTTATATATACTTATAGTTACATAACCACTTTTTTTTTTCCCCCAACAGTAGTAAAGTGAAATGACTCAGAATGGTAGGGCCCCATAGAATTCCATATTATTTATACCATAGATAGGCTCATGCAAGGGCACAAAGGATATATGTACATGCTATTCACTACAGCGGTATTTGGGATGGCTAATGACTGAAAACAATCTCCATGTCTATCAGTAGGGGACAGGCTAAATATATTTTGATATTTCTACAAAGCAAAGCTGAACAGCCTTTTAAGAGAACAGCCTTTTAGTATTAAGAGAGACAAAAAAAGTGTAAAATAACAGTTACATTATTCTTCAACTTGTGTGAGAGAGAAAAGGAGAGAGATGTAATAATACAAAAGTGCTTGAATATGATTAGAAAATTTCTTAACAATAAAGAAATTATTTACAGTGCGTACTTCTCGGAAGTAGAGAATGGGAAAAACGATCAGTATATAGCAAAGAAAGAGACCTTTGTTTTGATATCCTTCTGTAGTGAATTTACTTTTACCAAAAGCACGTATTGCTTTTATATCAGCTTAATTAAAAATGGAGTATTACAGTTCCTAACATCCTTTCAAATAGTGGTTCCTAACAATAGGCCAGTATGTAATGATCAGTGGGGAGATGTGTCCCAAATAATTTATTTCTAATAGTTGTTAAGCTAGAGGAGTTTATGAATTATTTATTTTTTATCAACAAGAATAAAATCAGCATCTCTTTAATTAATCCACTAGTACAAAGGGGAAAGAAAGACACTTTTAAGATTCAAACAGAAGAAAAAAAAAAGAATTGCATCCTAAAGATGATTAATTTTAAGAAAGGCTGCATCCCAGAGGAATGGAGGTCCTCAAAAAATAAAAAAGGATTCTCCCCATCTGGAAGTCCTCAGAGATGCAAACACTTTGCAAAAAGTAAGGAAACACCTTAATGTAATCTCTAGATTGGGCTGGGAGTGTCCCAGAAAATGAGAAGGAATTTTTCATTCTTTTTAATATGTTTGTGTATATTTTATAAATAATATATTTACAGTGCTATTAATATACTATAATTAAGTATACAGTATTTAGAGGATGGTTGCTCAAATATGTTTTACTGATAGAGCAAACAGTCAAAAATGTTTAGAAACTACTGATAGAGTCCAGCAAATTTAACACGGTTAAGAGGAAAGCATAAATGATCCTTTCATGGTCAAAGGATAAAAATTAAAAGCTGTGTAACAGTGTACGATGTCTGAAGTTTTTGAATTCTCTTCAGTTTTTTCTGATATCAATCCATGACCATATCCTGCCACTTCCCCAAAGAACATTTCCTGATTCTGACCATTCATAATCATTCTGACCATCCCAATTTAATTCCTTCATTCTTTTGAAAAGGCCTCCAGACTATCTGCATGGAGTTCTTCACTGCCAGCTTGTTCAGAACTGTGAAATTCTTTTTTTAAAAACTTTTCATTTTCTATTGGAATATACCTGATTAATAATGTGACAGTTTCAAGTGCAGGGAGAAGGACTTACCTATACATATACACGTATCCATTCTCCCCCAAACTCCCCTCCCATCCAGGCTGCAACATAACATTAAACAGCGTTCCCTGTGCTATAATACAGTAGACCCTTGGTGGGTATCCATTTAAAAAATAGCAATGTGTATATATTGAGATTCTTTAAAAGCTCAGAAAACTTCCAACTATTTCCAAAAGTGAAAGTACTTATCCAGTGATTTTTAAATATCTCTGGCCCTCTTAAATTGTCTTCTCCCTACAGACCAATTGGAACTCTTTAAGTCAGACAAAAATTCCTCAGTTGTCCAGCGGCTCATCCTCCCTTTCATACTCCTACACGTCACTCCTGTTTTGCAGAATAAACACAATCCACACTACCAAATCAAGATCAAGCCCCCCCACCCCACCCCACCAACTCTCTTCAGGATTCCCTTTCCTCTTACAGCCTGCCCACCTCTGATTCCTGGGATTTTAGTGTTGATGGGATCGCACGATTAGTCCCCTTCTCTGAATCTCTCCAGCAACTCAGTAGCGGTATCGTTCTATAGGCCCTCTTCGGCATTATTATTCCCAACGTTTCTGCGATCTCTGCCCTCAAGACTTTCGATTTGTTTGGGTCCCGCCTCCCCTTCGCGACACTAAGTTTGTTTAGGGCCGGAGCGCAGGGCCCCGGCAGGTTCTCTCCGACGCCGGCTGCTGCGTACGCAGGTCAGCCTGAGAAGGCCGCTCAGGGAACAAGGCCGTGAGGAGAGGACTGTCCGGAACGCCTTTCTCCATCGCTCCCGGAGGAGAAACTTCCTGGGGAGGGGACAGACAGTGGATATGTGTCTAGAGGCCGCACTGGGCGACCCCGAAGCCATCCGGCGGGGCCAGCCGGCGTGTGGACGACTACAACTAGGCCTGGTAGGTGAAGGGAGGCGGATAGAAGGGCCAGATCCTGGGCTGAATCAGGAGAGGCGGGACGGGGAGAGGACCGAGTGTAGCTGCTTCGGCAGCCCCGCGGGCCCTGTGGCGGGGATGACCGTTACAAGACTCAAGAAGGCGAAGAGTTGGGGAATGTCCCCCACTCACCTGGAAGAGGCTGTCGCCGGAGGCTCCAGCTGCCCCCTCCCAAGTTTAAGCCACGTCAGCTCAGGAATCCCGTACGCGACACCTACCACCGCCGCGCCCCGCCATGGGACTCAGCCACTCGCAGTTGGGACGGAAGATAGGATTAGGATATGGACCAATCAGGACGGTCGGCAGGACGTTACCAGGGAGACCAGGCACGCCTTGTTTGTAACTAACCCATCAACAATGCAAGAGACCAATCGATGTCGGGAAACGCTCCGCTTCCTCAAAGAAACAGCCAATGGTCTCTGAAGAGCGGAGCAAGGGCGGAGTCAGACGCGAGCAAGTGTTCCGGAAGAAAATCTGTGGAAGAGCCGGAAATGCTGGGCGGGCGTTCTGTTTAGGGTCAGGTGTTTCCAAAGTGAGATGGGTCGGCCGATTTCTTCTAATTACTGCACGAGGTTGACCGTGCCTGACTTAGATTACGGCTTGGGCTTTTGCAAAGACACTGCACAGCGGGAATCAGCTGCCATTAGGATTGTTGAATGAGATGTGAGAAGGGAATGGGGATGTGAGTTTTGCTCGTGGAGTCATAAAATATTACAGCCGGAAAGTAGGTTGTTTAATATGACTTTTTCCTTTTACTGATGAAAAATGAGAATCAAGTTAAAGGGATTCGCCCAAAGACAAACAGTGACTTACTAATGAAACTCGGGCTAGAACCTGGCGTCTGTATGAAATGATCAGAGGTGTTTCTAAGGACATGAGTGAGAGAACGGTAAATACTAGGAAATGGCTTTTAAGAAGTGGAGCTTAAATTGGCTCTTACTCAGAGGCTGAGGGTTCGGTTCCTGGAACAGGAGTCAGTGACGTGCTCCGGTAACAGCGCAGGAAACATGCATTCTCTCCTTGAGCCCCCAAGGAAGGAGGGGAAGTAGCCAGTTCCTGTGATTTCAGGCACTGTCTTGACGATGAGTATTATTTGAATTGTTGAGTCTTACTGTGTACCAGGCACTGAGCCCACCATATGCATCCTCACCCTAATCCTTACATAACCCTTTGAGGTTCAGTAAGGCCTCTGCTCGCTACCCATCTAAAATTGTAATCACCTGTAATTACTGTGTACTTTTCTTGGACCTGTACATATAGCTGCAGTCAAGAAAGAAAAGTTCCTACCCTTTTGAAAATAACAATTTAGCGAAGAAAGAGAAAAACAGTTGGCCCTTCAACAACACAGGTGTGTGTGTTGCACTTATACACTATATACACTTATACACTAATTAAAAAAAAAAATTCACTGTTTGGCTTGTGGTTGGTTCAACCTGTGAATATAGAACCACTTGTAAGGAAGAAACAGGTATAGGGATAACCAACTGTGATTTATTCTGGGGTTTAGGACTGCAGAGGGTCCGTCCCCATAATTCCCACACTGTTCAGGGATCAACCTTAATATGGTAGATGGCAAAATGCCTAGGGAAAAATAAGCAGAGAAGGGTATAGTGGGTTCAAGGGATTGCAGCTTTAGAAAAACCAAGACAAGGCATGCTGGCTTTTCTTTCTCTTGTACTTCTTGAAACTTGGAACATAGAGGGCAGCCCTTCCAGGGCCAATGTGAGCCAGGGCTTGCAGGGCTTATTCTGCAGACTCTCCCAGAGATTTTATTTGAGGTCAGTTAACAGGGGAATGTTGCTGATTATCAACTGCAGCTGTTCAGGGTTAAGGCACCCAGCTGACTGTATCAACAGCTGAAATTTCTCCCTGATAATTTGCAGACCTCTCAAGTATCTGGTCTCTGTGAGTTATATTTAAATAGTCATCAAATAAAATCCTTAGGAATTAGGATTCCAGAGGGGACAAAGAAGCCTAAATTATGAGATCTGGACTTTGTATGAAAGTATATGTGTATACTTGCCTGCAGAGGTCTGGGTCTTTATAGGCCATATTCCTCTACATCAGGAAAAATCCCAGAAGGATCCAGAATGTACCAAATATCTAATACTCAAAGTTTAAGAAAACACTGTTCTTCTGAAACCCCTGGTTCTCAGAAGTAATGAGTCAGGAGTGTTCCTCTGGAAGTGCAGAGATACCTGTGCATACTTCGGTGCCCATCTCTTGACTAGGGGCTGCCTGCAGAATGCAGCCACAGCAGATGGGAACTGGTGTCCCACCTATGATGAAACCAGAGGGACCTCTGCTCTGTGAACTACTTGGGCCTTGCTCTGGTGTCCCAAGGAGGCCAATATGACGTCAGCTAGATTTCAGGCCATTTGTCTCCATGTTGGTATTGGTAGTCATCCTTCATGTTAATTAACTCCTAGATCTGATGTCAGAGGAGGCTGTCTACAGGAATTGGAACTTTTGTTCTTTTTTGAACTTTCTTGAACTTTTTCTCCTGGGAATGTTGGCACTCTTGATTAGGCACGAGACCCATGGAGAGACCAACCTGACTTTAGGAAAACTAAGTCCAGGCCTGATGACTTCTGTTTCAGCTTCTTGTCTCCTTGAAACTTGGAAGGTACAGCAGCCCCCTTGATGTTTATTTCCCAGCTCAGCTCCAATTTTTGCTCTCCCTGAGTCCCTATAGATAGTTCTATCTTTGAGGATGGAAGAGGTTGGGATCTGAAGGCCTCTTCTATCTGTGAAGCTGCAGGTGTCTCCTTACCTCCTACTGGATGAACTTAGGGATGGGGAACAAGGATGGCAGAGTGTTTCTTGAGAGGGTTTTAAGTGCAGAATGGATGTTCTGGTACAGGCTTTTCAGAGGCATCAGAGATGCCTGAGGGATACAGATACTTGCCAACTTATGCTCCTGTCTTGATACTATCTTCAGTTCTTTTTGAGCGTCCTCAAGCAGTAATTTTGCCCAAAGAGGGGCAGGGCCAAGCAGTAGCCCTAGCACATGGGAGAAGAGGAGAGCTGAAGAGGCCAGGCTTCCTTGCCTGGGAGGTGACAAGAATTGTCTCCTAGGCATGGTCTTTCTAGGAGCTGCTCCATGGCATTTTGTAGAGGAGAAAAAAACATTCATGCCATAGGAACTCAGCTACTGTTTCATTGTTACTGAGCATTTCCAACATATAAAGAAGTTGTATGAAGAGCAATGGTGACTTTCTTATCCTGAGGCACTTACAGCCAAGAGCATAAGGAATCTGAAATCAAAGAGAAAATTCCTAATCATTCAGAAAATTCCTCTCATTCTTCACTGATTCAACAAATACTTACTAAGCACCAACCATGTGTCAGGCAATGATGTGGTTTATTTTTTCACCTGGAATCTAAGAATAAATCTCAGGCCTTTAAGCAAGCTTTGTGATGGAGACTTTTCTAGCCCTTCAATTTGAAGAATGTTCTTATCATGTATCTTAGGGAATGTGCCAGGCCCCTCTTTTGGAGAGTACTCTAAAAGTCCTTTAGGAGACAACTGTATTTAATGAGAATATACTGGCACAAAGAGGCCACTAGAACTCAAGTTACACATCAAAAGGATATCTCTGATATGCTTCATAGGTACTTTCAAGGACTGTATCACTAAAGCCTACCTTCATCAATATTCCTAGTTAAGAACATCACCAAGGTGAACAAAATCACTTCACCATCGCTGATATAATAAATTTGATAATTTGCCTTTAGAGCAGATATTGTGAGAAAGTCTATAGACCTCCTATACATCTTTAAATTGTCCTAGGTGTGTCCTGCTCAATGAACTCTCCTTAATCTTTATTAGAAGCTTTATTTAACAGTTAAGATATTTTTTGCATTTACTACTTTAGAGTTCTAAGCATGCTGTTTAAGGAAGTATATTCAACCAAGAGTCAAAACTAAGTTATTAATAGGTTTTATATAACCAGCAGTTAACAACCTGTCTTCTGACTCCTGAAGTAAGTGCAGTCCTAGCCTTTCTCTCCTGCTTTATTCATCTCAGCCTTCAAGATTACCAAGCTCATTTCCTTTCCTTATACACATTTTAATTGAGTTGACAGACATAGGAAAGACTGGTTAATATGAATGTAAGATTTGGCTGTATAATTTATAGGTCCAGGAATGAGACACCTTATAGGACTCCTGAAGGGATATGTGTTGAGTCTACGCTCCCTGGGAGACTCTTTCCCATCAAGCTATGTGACTTCTTTACACTTGTGTAGTGTGGAGGGTTGCATATTCTAGAGATAGCCATCTAGGACCTCGCCTCCACTCTCTTGTCTTCTGCATGTCATATGGGCATTCTATGAAGCCAGTTTATTCCTTTCATATTTATTATTTTAACTTGACTTACTTAATCTTTCTATTCTGCTTTTTTTTTTTTTTTTTTTTTTTTGTATTACATGAAAAGTCAAAGCACTTAAAGTTGCTTGGTCTCTAATGAAGGGCAAGACCACTTTTTCATGTGTGCTAGCCAAATCCACACTCAACAAAAAAATACCAAGTACCTTCTTCATAATACATTGGTTGAATAAATATAGTATTTTTTCATTCTCTCTCCATGAAACCCTCTTCTTTTACTCCTTGAGCTGCTCAGCCTATTCTTTATTTCACTTCTCTGAGTGGGTTCTCAGCGTCTCCCAGATTAAGTGACTCTCGGGTACACATTATTTCCTGCAAAATAATAGTCATCACACATTAAATCATTTATTTGCTAAATGTTTATCTCTTCTTTTGGAACATAAACTCCATTAGCAGAAACTGTATCTGCCTTCTGCATCTAGCACAGGATTTTTTACTTCAAAGATGCTTATAGGTATTCACTAAATGAATAGTATGTTAGTTTAAAATCTCTGATATAATAGACACTTTGTCAAATACTGAGAACTCAGTCTTTAATTGAACACCTGAAAGTGCATAAGTATTGCAATAATATATATATAATGGGCTTTTTTGGTATCTCAGCTGATAAAGAATCCTCATGCAATGCAGGAGACCGCGTTCAGTTATTGGGTTGGGAAGATCCCCTGGAGAAGGGAATGGCTACCCAATCCAGTGTTCCTGCCAGGAGAATCCCACGGACAGAGAAGCCTGGTGGGCTACACTCCAGTGGGTTGCAAAGAGTCAAACACTACTAAGCAACTAAGCACATTGCAGTAATAGTGAAGGGACTAAAAAAATTATAGAGCACCATCCCAACTCTTAAGAAGTGTTCTGTAAAACAAATGGGACATTTTCACACAACTAATTAAATATCTACAAAAATCTCAAGTACCAAAAGAGTGAGTGAGTGAGGAAATGATTAACTGAAATGAATAAGGGGTTCATTTTAGAATTGTTTAGACCTGACTTTAAACTTGGGCAAATTAGTCAATGTCTCACAGCTTCAGTTTTCACATCTATAAAATGAAAATTATAAATGTTCCTATCTTGTAGGGTTGTTGTAAGGAATAAATGAGATAATGATTAAAAATACTAGAGTCAGGCATATATCACACAATAAATGCTTATTATTTAGCAGTAGCAGTAGTAATATAATTAGGTTCCTGAAAAGAGACAAGGCGGGATGATTTGGTGACGGGTCTATGAATAGCATATCCTTACATTCTCAAAGAGACTAGGAAAGGGACCAACTGCTAAAGACTAATGCTGCAATGATTATGTTAGATCAAGAGTACTTAAACCTTTAGGTTTCAGGACTGCCTAATATACTTAAATATTATGACTCAGGATTAGGGTTCTCCAGAAAAAGAGACTCTATGTCTTTTCTAATAAATAGTTATATATGCACTCATCTCACATGCTTATATAATAAATAGTTATATATGCACTTATCTCACATGCTGGACTTCCCGCGTGGCTCAGACGGTAAAGCGTCTGTCTACAATGCGGGAGACCTGGGTTCGATCCCTGGGTTGGGAAGATCCCCTGGAGAAGGAAATGGCAATCCACTCCAGGACTATTGCCTGGAAAACCCCACGGACAGAGGAGCCTGGTAGGCTGCAGTCCATGGGGTCGCAAAGAGTCGGACACGACTGAGCGATTTCACTCACTCACACATGCTAGTAAAATGATGCTTAAAATTCTCCAAGCCAGGCTTCAGCAATATGTGAACCATGAAATTCCTGATGTTCAAGCTGGTTTTAGAAAAGGCAGAGGAACCAGAGATCAAATTGCCAACATCTGCTGGATCATCGAAAAAGCAAGAGAGTTCCAGAAAAACATCTATTTCTGCTTTATTCACTATGCCAACGCCTTTTGACTGTGTGGATCACAATAAACTGTGGAAAATTCTGAAAGAGATGGGAATCCCAGACCACCTCACCTGCCTCTTGAGAAATCTGTATGCAGGTCAGGAAGCAACAGTTAGAACTGGACATGGAACAACAGACTGGTTCCAAATAGGAAAAGGAGTACGTCAAGGCTGTATGCAGAGTACATCATGAGAAATGCTGGGCTGGAAGAAGCACAAGCTGGAATCAAGATTGCTGGGAGAAATATCAGTAACCTCAGATATGCAGATGACACCACCCTTATGGCAGAAAGTGAAGAACTCAAGAGCCTCTTGATGAAAGTGAAAGAGGAGAGTGAAAAAGTTGGCTTAAAGCTCAGCATTCAGAAAACAAAGATCATGGCATGTGGACCCATCACTTCATGGCAAATAGATGGGGAACAGTGAAAACAGTGGCTGACTTTATTTTGGGGGGCTTCAAAGTCACTGCAGATGGTGATTGCAGCCATGAAATTGAAAGATGCTTACTCCTTGGAAGGAAAGTTATGACCAAGCTAGATAGCATATTAAAAAGCAGAGACATTACTTTGTAAACAAAGGTCCGTCTAGTCAAGGCTATGGTTTCTGCGGTGGTCATGTATGGATGTGAGAGTTGGACTATAAAGAAAGCTGAGCGCCAAAGAATTGATGCTTTTGAACTGTGATGTTGGAGAAGACTCTTGAGAGTCCCTTGGGCTGCAAGGAGATCCAACCAGTCGATCCTAAAGGAGATCAGACCTGGGTATTCATTGGAAGGACTGATGTTGAAGCTGAAACTCCAATACTTTGGCCACCTAATGCGAAGAGCTGACTCACTGGAAAAGACCCTGATGCTGGGAGGGATTGAGGGCAGGAGGAGAAGGGGGCAACAGAGAATGAGATGGTTGGATGGCATCACCGACTCAATGTATATGGGTTTGGGTAAACTCCGGAAGTTGGTGATGGATAGGGAGGCCTGGCGTGCTGCGGTTCATGGGGTCGCAAATAGTCAGACACGACTGAGTGACTGAACTGAGACTGAGTATAGAAATTGGCTCAATTATTGGTTATAAAGGATGAGAATTCCCAGAAGCTGCCTTCTGCAAACTGGAGATCCAGGAAAGTCAGAGGTATAATTTAGTCCCAGTCCAAAGGCCTGAATATTATGGGAGTCAATGGTATAACTCCCAGTATGATGCCAAAGGCTTGAGAACTTGGAGACTGCTAGTGTTAAGTCCCAGAGTCTGAAATGCCTGAGAACCAGAAGCTACTATGCCTGCCATCCTAGCTCAGAAAGAGACAATAAGAATTTGCCCTTCTTTCACCGTTTTTCTTCTGTTTGGCCCCTCAGCAGATGGATGATGCCTGCCCACATTGGTGAGGGCAGATTTTCTTTATTCAGCCTATTGATTCAAATGCTAATCTCTTTCAGAAATGCTCTCACAGACACACCCAGAAATATTGTTTTACCAGCTGTCTGGGTATACCTTAGCCCAATCAAGTTGACACACAAAATCACATATACTACTGAACTTTTGTTTCAGTTCAGTTTAGTTCAGTCGCTCAGTCATGTCTGACTCTTTGTGACCTCATGGACTGTAGCACGCCAGGCTTCCCTGTCCATCACCAACTCCAAGAGCTTGCTCAAACTCATGTCCATTGAGTCAGTGATGCCATCCAACTATCTCATCCTCTGTCATCCCCTTCTCCTCCTGCCTTCCCAGCATCAGGGTCTTTTCCAGTGAGTCAGTTATATCCAGTGATGTGCTTATAGATGTTTAACATCTGGGGAAAATATTTCTTCAGGGGTACCATTTACTGATTTCTGTGGTGTAGGCAAACCCACCATGACTGAGTTCAATCTACTAATACATCATCACCAAATGTGCAGAAATGATGAAAAGCACACACAAAAGAAGTATTTCCTACATACAGATACAATAGATATAATATTTTCAAATATGATTTACTGAATTGTCAGTTTATGTAATTTTATTTTTAATTAACATTGATATGTATTCAAATGTGAATTCATATTAGTATATTAAAGTTGAAGTTAAATAAAATTAATTTTTACTCCTTTATTAAGAACATTCTTAAGTGAAGGTCATATTTTGTTTCCAATACTATGAATGCATGGCTATGAATAATGCAATGGTTATTGCAGCAGTCAGGTGCCTCTGCCTTGATTTGTGCCAGCAGTTTCACCACGATTGCTTCTGTATATCAGTGTAAATATCAACACAGTATACAAGGCAAATAACATCTTAGTATTATTATGAAAATAGTTTTGACCCTTTGGTAACTGAAGGGGTCTCAGGACCACCTCTTACAGGGGTCCATGGGCAACACGTTGAAAATTGTTGTTTTATACTTTAGACTCCTGAAGGGAAAAGTGTTATTCACCCAATCATGTCTGACTCTTTGCAACCCATGGACTGTTGCCTGCCAGACTTCTCGGTCCATGGGATTCTCCAGACAAGAATACTGGAGCAGGTTGCCATTCCTGTCTCCAGGGGATCTTCCCAACCCAGGTATTGAACCCAGGTCTCCTACACTGCAGGCAGATTCTTTACCATCTGAGCCACCAGGGAAGACCAAAGGGGAAAGACTGACATTAATTTTAAAGAAAAGTTATGTTGCCTGAGTTATATAATTTGAAACTCATTAATCCAACTACTTCATACAGATTTACAACTCTCCAAACAATTTTTAGTCTTACAGACATTAGGTATGTGACAGTTAACTTTTGCCTACAGAACACATCTCTTCAGTCAGTTCCTCTCTTTGGCTGACAAAGAAACCTCTCTTCAAAACACTCACTGAAAAATTGAAGTAAGTAGAATGTTAAAAATTTTATTAAGAAATAGCAAACAATGTTTTGAAGTATAATTTTTAAGCCCTTTTCACTCATATGAGTGAATAGCTATGGAAATACAGCTATGTTGCCATGAATGCCCTTGACACTTTGGCAAAGAAGAAATAAGGTCTATGAGAACATCATGTTTCCCTCACTTATTTGAAACATTTTCAAACTCAAGAAAATACATTTATAAGTCAGAAATAGACATTTTAAAACAAACTGGACTAATATTGGGATTCCTAGGTTGTGCAGTGGTATAGAATCTGCCTGCTGATGCAGGAGATGCAAGAGATGCAACAAACATGGGCTCAACCCCTGGATGAAGAAGATCTCCTGGAGGAGGAAATGGCCTCTCACTCCAATATTCATGCCTGGGAAATCCCATGGATAAAGGGGCCTGGTGGCCTACAGTCCATGGGGTCACAAAAGAGTCAGATATAACAAAGTGATTGAGCACACATGCACAGGCCTAATGTTTCCACATCGTTGCTTTTATTTTAAAATTAAATGTGACCCGTGAGAGTGATTCCTATAAATGTTTTTTTCTCCCCTAGACCATATTTTATATGTATAACTTCTCTGGCATCCTTTGAGACTTTACATATTGCCATTACATTTATGAATTATTTTGCAACAGTCCTAAATAGGAAATGATTAAGAGTCTATGGAAAAACCACAGCCATGACTCCATGGTATGTACACTGAATCATCCAAATGGTAGGGTTTCTATTTTCTTAGATGCTGTTGTCTTCAATCAGATGCCTGCCATCACCCAGATTCCTTCATAGAGATATTTGTTTCTTTATACCAGTTTTGACTAATGTCCTTTCATTTCACCCTGCAGGACTCTCTTAAACATTTCTTGCAGGGCAGGTCTAGTGATAATCAACTTCCTCTGCTTTTCTCTCACACTCCTGAATTACAGTTTTGTCAGATAAAGGATTCTCCATTGACAGGTATTTTCTTTTAGCACTTTAAATATATTGGCCCACTGCTTTTTGGCCTGTAAAATTTCTGATGAAAATTCTGCTGATATTTTTTTGAGGATCTTTTGTACATGAAAAGTCACTTCTCTTTTGCTGCTTTTAAGATTCTCTATCTTTGACAGTAAAGTAATTTTTAAATTGATTAAAAATAAGAAAAAATTTTTATATTTAATTTTTACAATTTCCCTCACTTTTTTCTTTGTGTAGATCTAATCTCTATCTTGTTTCTTCTGTCTAAAAAATCTTTGTTGTTATTCAGTCACTCAGTTGTGTCCAACTCTTTGCAACACCATGGACTGCAGCATGTCAGGCTTCCCTGTCTGCTGGGAGCCAGCATGGGGAATCCCGCCTGTGGCAAAGGTCATGAGGAAGGGGGCCTGGCAAAAGGCAAAGGCTGAGATCAGGCCTCAGGGGTACCCCTGGATTTTCCTGAGCATCTACCCCCAAAACCAGAGTCTGCCTGCTTTATTGTATTGTGCTTTTCACTCTTCTGACATAACAGGGGGCTATCCCCGACCACCTTTCTCTGGAAAGAGTTAACTTAGAGCTCCAGTTAACAGTCTCCTGCATATAAAAGGAGTGTCTCAGCTCAAACCCCTCTGATGGCTCTCTAACTTGTCTGACAGTTAGAGACTTTTACAACTTGTGATTGTTTACAGCCCCTCAACCATGAGAGGCACGAAGCTTAAAGCATCTTAAAGATATAGAGCCTTTTCTAAAAAGCTAAAAATAGTATTGGTGATGGGTTTCACTGTTGAGTCAATGACTGCTGCCAGGCCTCCATATTCTTTATCTTTTAGGCACCTGAAGGATATTAATCAATGTAATTGGATATAGAAAAAGGAATATAGTAGTTTTGATGTTAGCAACACCTGTCCTTGACCATCTCCTGGACTTTGCTCAAACTCATGTCCATTGAGTCAGTAATGCCATCCAACCATCTCATCCTCTGTCTTCCCCTTCTCCTCCTGCCTTGAATCTTTCCCAGCATCAGGGTCTTTTCCAATGGGTCGGCTCTTCTCATCAGATGGCGAAAGTATTGGAGCTTCAACTTCAGTATCAGTCCTTCCAGTGGATATTTAAGGTTGATTTCCTTTAGGATTGACTGGTTTGATCTTCCTCTCTAAGGGACTCTCAAGTCTTCTCCAGCAACACAGTTTGAAGGCATCAATTCCTTGGCGCTCAGCCTTTTTTTATTTTCCAGCTCTCACATCCGTATACGACTACTGGAAAAACCATAGCTTTGACTAGATGGACCTTTGTTGGCAAAGTAATGTCTCTGCTTTTTAATATGCTGTTTAGGTTAGTCATTACTTTTCTTCTAAGGAGCAAGCATGTTTAATTTCATGGCTGCAGTCACCGTCCACAGTGATTTTGGAGCCCAAGAAAATAAAGTCTGTCACTATTTCTATTGTTTCCCCATCTATTTACCATGAAGTGATGGGACCAGATGCCATGATCTTCGTTTTTTGAAGTTTTTCCTTTATGATCAGCTTTGTTTTTCTGGGAAAATCTTTATTTTCATTTTCTGGTAGATATTATTGCTGTATATGGAATTCTGAGTTGATAATTTTTTCTTTTAGCATTCTAAAGATGTCATTTCCATTGTCTTCAGGCTTGTATAGTTTCTCATGAGAAATCTAGCAAAACTCTATTTGTTCCTTGGTATGATTTTTCTTTCTTCTCTGCTCTCATGATTTTCTATTTATACTTGATTTGAAACAATGTAACTATCATGTATTTAGGTGTGCTTTTACACTTTTAACATAAATGTTATTTATCCTGGTGAGATTCTCTGGGATTATTGGATCTACATTTCATTAATTTTCAAAAGTCCTTGGCCATTTTCCTTTACCTTCTACTACCTCATTTCTCTTTCTTCTACTTTTGGAACTCCAGTTACTTGCATGTTATACTGCTAGTATGTTTCATAGCTCTTGGAGGCTCTATTCTCCCTACTTCTCCACCCCTCATCTTCTCTTTTCTTTTGGTGTTTCCATTTGGAACATTTCTACTAATGTATTGACAAATTCATATATTTTTTATTCAATTCTAGTCTGCTAATGAACTTGTCAAAGAACTGCTAATGAACTTAACTTCTGATATTGTACTTTTCCTAGCATTTCCACTAATCTATTTTTAAACTTACATCTCTGAAATTCCCATTTCTTTATACATGCTGTCAACTTTTACATTTTTCTTTTATTAATCAGTTATTAACATATTTTTGTGTGTATGTTCCAATATCTGAGTCATCTCTGAATATCGTTTTGTTATCTCTTGATGAAAGTTGGTTTCTTTCCCCAGCTTTTTTGTGTGTCTAGTTTTTGACTAAATGTCATACAGTATAGAACAGAAAAGAGTAAGGTAGATACTGCTTATGGCCAGATATGGGTACATCTCTATCAGACAGTTAATGTGTGGGTGTTTTATAAGAAAGGATTTGTTCTTTGCCTTGAGTTCCTGAGGTGGGGCTTCTAAACCCTTGAAATTTTCCAAGTGACAGGAGTGTGTTTATTATTTGTGGTGGGTATAAAGGGACTAAAGTGTTAAGGTTTTGAGCCATATATCAGCTTGACTTCCTGACCATTGGAGAGGTGGCAGGGCCTGAAGATTGATTTAAATCACATGGCCAGTAGTACAATTAATTATGCTTATGTAATGAAACTCCAGTGAAAACTCTGAACATTAAGGCTCAGTTGAACTTCCTGATTGGTGAGCACGTCAGTGTGCTGTGGAGAGAGTGTAATGCATCCTGATTCCATGGGGAGAGGGCATGGAAGCTCTATGTTTGAGATCCTCCAAACTCTTGTCCAATAAATTCTTTACTTGGATAAATCTTCTTTGTATCATTACAGCAAAACTATTCAAAAGTAAAATGTTTCCTGAGTTCTCTGGTTTGTTCTAGTGAATTATTAAACCTGATAGGTTTGCATCAATTCCCAAATTTGTGGTCACTTGGTCAGAAGTGTGGGCAGCCTGGGCACACCAGAATTTATGGCATCTGAAGTGAGGGAAGTTTTGTTGGGGATGACCTCAACTTGTGGAGTTTGAATTGATTCCAGTGGATAGCATTATATGCCTAAATAACTTCTTGGCACAAATGGCCAAAAAGTACATGAAAATGTGCTCAATATCAATAACCATCAGGGAAAGCAAATCAAAACTACAGTGAGATAACACCTCACACCTGTTAAGATGGATTTTATATTAAAGAAAAAAGAAAATGAGGTAACAAATGTTGAGAAAATATGGAGAAAAGGAAACCTTTGTACATGGTTGGAATGTAAATTCATTTAACCATTATGGAAAATAGTATAGAGATTCCTCAGCACTCCCATTCCCCAAATAGAACTACCATATAACTCAGAAATCCCTGTTTTGGGTATATATCTGAAGGAAATGAAATCAGTATCTCAGAGACATCATTGTAGCATTATTCATAATCATCAACAGGTTGTGAAAAAAACCTAGGTATTAATGGATGAATGGATGAAGAAGATGTGAGAAAATATAAACATGATATTATTTGGTCACAAGAAGGAAGGAAATCCTGCATTTGTGACAACAAAGATGAACCTGGAGGATACTGTGCTAAGTGAAATAAGCCAGAGAGAGAAAAACTGTATGATTTTACTTGTATGTGGAATCTAAAAAAAAAAAAAAGTCAAACTCAGAAGGTAGACTGGTTACCAAGGCCTAGAAGGTGAGAGAAATAGTGAGATGCTGGTCAATGCAAACACACTTTCAGTTACAAGGTGAATAAAATCTTCAAAATTTAATCATTATAATAGCAATCATGCCTTTGGATTCTATTTTGTCATAATTTGAAAATGACTTAAACAGATATGAATATTCCTAAAATGAAAAACAGGATACAGAATAGCTTTTCTATGGAATTTCTATTAACAAGCAGAAATTTCTATTTCTAGACACTCACTCTATAGGTTTATAAAAATAAATGTTATGTATTGGGTCTCTATTTGTATTATACCCACTCTAGTACTCTATTCTGTATAGAAAATGAGCTATGATGTGAGCAAGACATCCAATGAAGTTGTTGCTATTCAGTTGCTCAGTCATGTCCAACTCTCTGTGACTCCGTGGACTGCAGCATGCCAGGCTTCCCTGTCCTTCACCACCTCCTGAAGTTTGCTCAAACTCATGTCCATCGAGTCAGTGATGCCATTCAACCATCTCATCCTCTGTCACCCCTTCTTCTCCTGCCCTCAGTCTTTCCCAGCATCAGGGTCTTTTCTAATTGAGTAGGCTCTTTGCATCAGGTGGCCAAAGTATTAGAGCTTCAGCTTCAGCATCAGTCATTCCAGTAACTATTCAGGGTTGATTTCCTTAAGGATTGACTGGTTTGATCTTGCTCTCCAAGGGACTCTCAAGTCTTCTCCAGCAACACAGTTCAAAGGCATCAATTCTTTGGTGCTCAGCTTTTTTTTATTGTCCAATTCTCACTTCCATATATGACTACTGGAAAAACCATAGCTTTATCTATACAGACCTAATGTCTCTGCTTTTTAGTACACTGTTTCTCATAACTTTTCTTCCAAGGGGCATACATGTTTTAATTTCACAGCTGCAGTCACCGTCCACAGTGATTTTGGAGCTCAAGAAAAGAAAATCTGCCACTCACTGTTTCCATTTTTCCCCCATCTATTTGCCATGAAGTGATGGGACTGGATGCCATGATCTTAGGTTTTTGAATGTTGAGTTTTAAGCTAGCTTTTTCACTCTCTTCTTTTACCTTCATCAAGAGGCTCTTTAGTTCCTCTTTGCTTTCTGCCATTTGGGTGGTATCATCTGCATATCTGAGGCTATTGATATTTCTCCCCTCGATCTTGATTCCAGCTTCTGATTCATCTAGCCCAGCATTTCTCATGATGTATTCTGCATAGAAGTTAAACAAGTAGGGTGGCATTATATAGCCTTGACATATTTCTTTCCCAATTTTGAACCCAGTCTATTGTTCCACGTCTGGTTTAAATTGTTGCTTCTGAACCTGCATACAAATTCCTTAGGAGGCAGTTAAGGTGGTCTGATATTCCTATCTCTTTAAGAATTTTCCACAGTTTGTTGTAATCCACACACACAGTCAAAGGCTTTAGAGTAGGTCAAGGAAGATTTTTTTTTTTTTTTTTTTGGAACTCTCTTGCTTTTTCTATGACCCAACTGATTCAGGAAATCAGTCCTGAATATTCATTGGAAGAACTGATGCTGAAGCTGAGACTCCAATACTTTGGCCACCTGATGCAAAGAACTGACTCATTGGGAAAGACCCTGATGCTGGGAAAGATTGAAGGCAGGAGGAGAAGGGGACGACAAAGGGCGAGATGGTTGGATGGCATCACCGACTTGATGGGCATGTGTTTGAGTAAGCTCTGGGATTTGGTGATGGACAGGCAAGCCTGGCATGCTGCAGTCCATGGGGTCACAGGAGTCAAACATGACTGAACAACTGAAATGAACTCAACTGAACTGAACAGATGTTGGCAATTTGATCTCTGGTTTTTCTGCCTTTTCTAAATCCAGCTTGTACATCTGGAAGTTCTTGATTCACATACTGTTGAAGTCTAGGTTGAAGGATTTTGAGCATTACCTTGCTAATTTGTGAAATTAGCACAACTGTATGGTAGTCTGAACACTCTTTGGCACTGCTCTTCTTTGCAATTGGAATGAAAACAGACCTTTTCTAGCCCTCTGGCCATTGCTGAGTTTTCCAAATTGGCTGGCATACTGAGTGCAACACTTTAACATCATCTTTTAGGATTTGAAATAGCTCAGCTGGAATTCTATCACCTCCACTAGTTTTGTTTGTAGTAATGCTTACTAAAGCCCACTTGACTTCACACTGAAGGATGTCTGACTCTAGGCAAGTGACCACACCACCATGGTTGTCCAGGTCTTTAAGCCCCTTTTTTTTTTTTTAAAGACCATTTTTGTACAGTTCTGTGTATTCCTGCCACCTCTTCTCACTCTCTTCTGCTTAGCATTTCTGCCCTTTATTGTGCCCATCTTTGCATGAAATGTTCCCTTGGTAGCTCTTAATTTTCTTGAAGAGATCTCTAGTCTTTTCAAATTCTATTGTTTTTCTCTATTTCTTTGCACTGTTCACTTAAGAAGGCTTTCTTATCTCTCCTTGCTATTCTTTGGAACTCTTTATTCAGTTGGGTATATCTTTCTCTTTTTCCTTTGCCTTTCACTTTTGTTCTTTTCTCAGCTATTTGTAAGCCCTCCTCAGAAAACCATTTTTTGCCTTCTTGCATTTTTTTCTCTTGGGGATGGTTTTGGCCACCACTTCCTGTACAATGTTACGATCCTCTGTCCATAGTTCTTCAGGCATTCTATCAGATCTAATCCCTTGAATTTGTTACGTCCACTGTATAATCATAAGGAATTTGATTTAGGTCATACCTGAATGCCCTAGTGGTTTTCCTTACTTTCTTCAATTTAAGTCTGAATTTCACAATAAGGAGCCAATAAAGTTAAATTGTGACAAACATTGATGATCAAATAATTGACAATATCACTTTTTAAAATCTTATTTTTCATTTATCTGAGTAATACTGAACTAGTTTTGTTATAGTAAACATAGAAGCATTTTAAGTCAGAAAGTGAGACAGCATTAAGTCAGAAATTAAAAGAAAAAAAATGAATTATACTGCAGTGTTGCAGGGAGGCTGAGTTAAACCATTCAGGAGTTTAGCCGGGTCTGGCTTTTCATTTCCAATGTATTATAGGCTTCAAGTGCCTGTATTTTTTAGCTGCTATTACCTTATGCTTATAGTGGGGTCTGAAAAGCTGAAGTTTTTTCTATGTTCCTGCTTTACCTCCATCTTCAAGCATCCCTGTCTGCCTTTGCCAGGGGGTGGGATGGGGGAGTGTGGGGAAGGGGCGTCTCTCCATGCTTCCCTACCCCAGTGGTTAACTACTGCTGCTTATTACTTGGTACTAGGCTAGTTGTTGAGACTTGGGTGGTCTTTTGTCCTGATCCAGCCTAAATTTTAGGCCAAGTTTCTTCTTCCTGGGGTTGGAGATAGGGCTTTATTATGCCATGGTAGTCAAACCGCTTCATATCTTGGTTCATTTTTAGCAGGAGTTTGCTCCTTTTCGTTAGCTTACCAGACATCTGCTTTGTGTAGATGTAGGATCTCTGGGCCCAATGTCATTTTCTGCCTCCCTCCCAGGAGACAGGGTTTTTATTTCCATACTTCCCTTAGTAACACTGGACTCTACCTGTATCATGGTAGACTATTTCCTATCACCCCTGTCCCCAGCACCGACAGCTAGGTTTTCTGTTCCTTCCTTAGATGCAATGGAATTTTGTCTGAGCCTTAGATGTAAGAGGGCTTGCTGCCCCTGCTCTAGCAGCCTAAGACCTTTAAGAAAAGGGTCTCGGAAAGCAGGTGAGGCTTTGCGCATGTCACCCAGTAGCAGCCTGTCATCTCCTGTTTGCCTATGCCACAGAGGTATCTTTTCAGGTCTCCTACCCTGCTCCCAAACTTTTTTGTATTTGGTAGAGCTCTAACTTCTAAAGTTCCTAGATATTCTGACATGCAACTCACACTTCACCCTTAAGAATCTGTTAAAATTTTAGTTGATTTTTTTCCACCCACTTTTGTCTCTTGTGCTCTCAAAGATAAAATGGTTTATTTCATAGATACTCAGTCCCATCGATTTATTTGGTTATCTTGAGGCCTCAACTATCTGATAGGCTCAAGAAAAATGATTTTCATAGATTACTTTGCAATTTTTTGTTGTTAAGATGGAAGAAACGTTCTCATGGAACTTTTTATATTCTAAGTGAAACCAGAACTCTCATCTGCTTATTTTTACAAATGACTTTTACTCATTTTCTAAATTATGAATAAAAATTACACTAGATTTTTGACTAGAATTTTACTAAACTTCAGAGGGATTTACATTATAGTATTTGGTCTTTCCATCCAGAAATACTGGTATTTCTACTCATTTATAGAAAAAGCACACTCCAGGTTCCTTATGATATGGCATCAATGATTTAATTGATTTTAACGTAAATTCTGTATTATCAAAACACAAATAGAGGTGGCTTTTGGTATTAAAACACAGAGATAATAGCAAAATTCAAAACTGTTAGGCTAAATCCTAATAATCATGTAGATATTGAGAATCATAGCAGAAATTAAACATTATTTTAGTTCTGAGACTCCTAGGAGACAAGACCAAAACAGAAATAGTAGGTTATATTGTTCTCTTAGTTTAATAGAAAGAACGCAGTTTTATTAGCAGAATTCTGGCATTGAATCCCAAGTGGACTTTTTTAATGTAGTTACTTTTAGAAATAAGAAGAAAGAAGCTGAATTCAAACACTGGTAGAAAATAGTTAATTGTTTTTCTATTGATCATTCTTTCTCTCACCTTAATAAATTCCAAGAGCACACTTCCTGTGAGTGCATGCACGTCTGCTAAATCATGTCTGCTTCTTTGAGATCCCATGGATTACAGCCCTCCAGGCTCCTCTGTTCATGGGATTTTCCAGGCAAGAAAACTGGAGTGGGTTGCCATTTCCTCCTCCAGGGGATCTTCCTGACCCAGGGATTGAACCTGTGCCTCCTGTATCTCCTATATCGCAGGCAGATTCTTTACCACTGTGCTATCTGGGAAGCCTATTTAATAGAAAAATCAATAAATGTGAAAAGTTGAAGTAAACCTGACAAGTTTTTCAGAACAATTGTTGAAAATATTTATTGAGAAAACACCTTTAGTTGGAAAACAGCAGAAACAAAAAAAGAAATATCACATTTCAAATATATATTAATAACAGAATACAATGCTGAGTTTAGTTTCATAATAAAAGCCACACCAATTTGTATGTGTGGCCAAGGATGGAGGTGTGGAAAAAGAAAAGAATTGAAATTGAGGTAGAAAATAACTCTTTGCCTATATCCTTCAAGTCTTGTTTGCAGAAGAACCTCTAGAAAGCCATGAGTTAAGGATAACACTAGTCTACTAGCATGTCAGAGGTAGAACCAATATAATCTCTCTAAATATAGATATGTCATTCCTCCAGGTAACTCCTTTAAGGTGGTTTGGTTCCACCAATGAATAAAGTTCCTAATTCTATACTAAGTTCATCCTTTGGGACATCAGTATCATCTCCTGCTTCTTCCCCAAGCTTCTCCCACCAGGGTGCTTGTATATGTTTCAGGGTGGTAAGATGGGCCTGCTTGGCTTTGGTTGCCACAGGCCTGGATCTACTTTGGAAGAGCTCAGGATCTTTTCCTTCTGCCTCCTTCAGGCTTGGTGCTTCTGTAGTAACAAAAAATAAACAGGTGAGTGGAAGAGTTCTGTACCAGACAAACAGAAACTTAGAAACTGCACAGCTGGAACTCTGCAATAGCAGCAGAAACTAGATTCTAACTCTGAGTCTATTATTGCCAGTTGTGGTTGGCATGTGACTATTCACAAGATGTAGCCCATCCTTCTGTGTTTAAAGGGAAAGAATAAAGAGGTAGATATTTTTTAGATGGTTTATTTAAAACAGTAGGAACTCAAAAACAAATAGCAGAATTCTTACAGATGAGAGGCTCAGTTCTAACCACCCATCCATTCAAAAATACAAAATTCACAGGTAAATGGCACTAAACAGAGGATCCTGACCCCTTCTGCTCCACAAGTAATAAAAGTGTTTCAGAACTTGTCTGAAACACTGGCTTCATGGATGCGATCTCTCATTTAATGCACCAGCAGTTGTGAGAAGCAGGTGAATTAATTTTTGTGAAAACAATTCATTAAAAATATAAAATGGCACCATAAAATACTGTCATCATCTACTTTTAAAGTAGGCTTAAGAAGCTTTTCTTACTATATAACAGTCTGGCTAGTATGGCTCAGCATCTTTGAAATTAATAACTTTGTCTGAGTTGGTACATATGAATGATAGAAAGGCTGAGGGAAGCAGTCAGGAAGGTTACAGGATTTGCATCAGTTGAAAACACTATGTGCTGATATGACCCAGAAGCAGAAATTTCTGAGGATAGGAAATGAGCTAATAGACCACTAAATGCTATTTTCCTTCTAAAGATTATGGCTGTCACCAAAATCTTGCATAGGATATTCCTTTTAGGAAACAAAAATGGAATGAGCACCTACTCATCAACTGTTCAATGTTGGTGTTGATCTGAGCCATCAGTGCCTCCCTGTGCTGTTGAGATCTCTCTTCTAGAGCCCTGCCCATGAAGTAGTGTTGCAGTCGTTCTTGTGCTTGGGAATGGAGCTCCCTGCTGGTCACATCTGATATCTGAGAGCCCTGGGAACAAAGGACAGAAGAAAATTGTCACACGAAGGACACATACATCAAAGTATGTTTCACTTTCACTAGTTGCTGCATGTGGGTTCAGTAGTTGTGGCTCCTGGGCTCTAGAGCAGACTCAGTAGTTGTGGTAGATGGGCTTAGTTGCCCCCAAGCATATGGGATCTTCCTGGACTACAGACTGAACCCATGTCTCCTGCACTGGCAGGCAGATTCTTTACCACTGAGCCATCAGGGAAGCCCGATCTTGTACTCTTGAACAAATATTAAATAACTTCTTAAAAGCAGATTTCATTGAAAATGCAAGTGGGCAAGATTCTTTTTGATATACTCCTATACCTCACTTCCTCATATAGTGTAATATTTTGGGAGAAGAGGTAAGATTGAGGAATCACAGTGAAAATTACAAATGCTTTGGTAAAGACACTGGCCTGGAGGAGTAACAGGACCAATCCCTTTGTTCTGAACCCCACCTGAGAAACTGCCTTACTTCTTATCCTATTCCTTCTCTCAAACTTATCTAAGCCATAATGTTATATAGCTTCTAATTTCAAAGAACTAGGGACAGAATCATTCAAAGGATCATATTCTTCTGGCTAGTTAGCTACTTTAAAGGGAATTGACCTAATTATTAATATTTAGAACAAGGATGACATAACCTCAACACTGAAACTGATAAAGTTTATAACACTACAGTTTTCTCAGGTATTCCAGTTCCTGGATCATGGATGTTGCCTTGTTCTGACTAACACCTTACTTGTCAGCCACAGAGTAACAGCTGTACTAGAGCATGGCTAAAGCAGTACTTCTTTTTTAAATAGAAGAATGCATCAGAATCACACACAGTGCATTAATAAAAATAGAGATCAAAGCCCTAAACAATAAGGGCTAAAATTACAAAACTCTTAGAAGAAAAGATAGAGGGAAAGCTTTATGATATTAGATTTGGCAATGATTTCTTTAATATGACACTGTGAAGGTACAGACAACAACAAAAATTAGACAAATTATACTTCATCAAAATGAAAAAGTTTTGTGCATCAAAGGACACTATCAATAGAGTAAAAGGCAGCCCACAGAATGGAAGAAAATATTTGCAAATCATACATCTGATAAGGAATTAATATCCAGAATATACAGAGAATGCCTAAAACTCAACACTAAAAAAAAAACCTGATTAAAAATGGGTAAAGGACTTCAATTGAAATTTCTCCAAAAAAGGATATATAAATAAGCAATAAACACAAAAGAGATGCTAAAAATTACTAATTATTAGAGAATGTAAATAAACCCAAATCACAATACCACTTCACATTCATTAGGATGTGAAAATAATAAATGTTGATAAGGATGTACCAACAGTCTTGCTGATGCAGTATGGAAAACTACTAAGTTGAAGTGAAGTGTCCTTTACTATTGACTTTACGGTCCATGCAATTATAAGACTCCAAAGCCATAGTAAAGTCAAGGTAATGCCATGGTAAGCCTACAATAAAGCCAGAGACACTTATTTGTTGCTGAGTATCACACACTGCAATAATGTAGCACAAAAGCCTACACACTGGATGTCTTCTGATATAGTCATCCACTTGTTGTTTCAGTTCAATTCTGCGTGCATCAGTGAGTTCTCTGAGTCCAGGCCAAGGAGCAAATTGTTTCTTTTTATTACGGCATTTTGCTAAGAATTTAAGAGTCTGGGGAAAAACAAAAACAAAAACAAAACTTGTGACTTTTCTTCCCTGACTGATAGAACTATTTTCTTTCTACAATATATAGTAGGGACAACACTGTAATAGTTGTTAACTCATAGTGTGTATAGAGGGAGAGATGACAGATGTGACAGAAGACAGTAACTTTATCATTATAATCTTTTGTAGTGTTTTAATGTTTTATAAGGAAATATTCATGTATTCTTTTTACAGAAGGCAATAAAGAGAAATAAACAGGGAACCAGCTCTGGGTTCTAGTCTAAGTTCTAGTCCCTTATAAACCTGTTTGATTTGGGGCAAGTCACTCAATCTCCATAAGACAGGTTCTATGTCTACAGAAAACAGGGACCCCCAATTCTACTTAGCCAAAAGATAGTAAAGATCAAGGAGACACTGTATTAGAAAAAGTTTGGTAAACAAATGTGCTTCCTTTTGTTCTTCAGAATGAATTCCTGACAAGAAATCTTATAACAGGCAAGATTTGGAGACAAGAAATTATTTTGTCCAATTTTTTTCACTCTTCTCCTTTGTTCTACATTCACATTATTAAAGGCAAAGGTTGGAAAATTATGGCCCACAGATCAAATCCAGCTGCTATCTGTTTTTGAGTAGCTGGAGAAGAATGATTTTTTTACATTTTGAAAGTGAAGTGGAAGTGTTAGTTGCTCAGTTGTGTCCGATTCTTTGCAATCCCATAGACTGTAGCCTGCCAGGCTCCTCTGTCCATGGAATTCTCAGGCAAGAATATTGGAATGGGTACCTATTCCCTTCTCCAGGAGATCTTTCTGACCCAGGGACTGAACCAAGGTTGCCTGCACTGCAGGCAGATTCTTTACTGTCTGAGTCACCAGAGAAGCCCTTTTACATTTTATATGATTATGAAGTTCAAAAGGAAAAGAATCATTTTATGATGTGAAAATTAAAGGAAATTCAAAATTCAGTGTCTACAAATGTTTACTGAAACACAATCATGCTCATTTGTGTCCATACTGTTCACAATTTCTTTTGTGCTACAACTATAGAGCTGAAGAGTTGCAAGAAAACTACATGACCTGCAACCTAATATATTTTACAATTTGATGCTTTCCAAAAATTTGTTGATGTAACTCTATTGTATAAACTATCAGTTTTAGAAGAACTGTTAAAAATTTACAGCTCTCTGCTGAGTTATCCTGTCCTCTCTGCTCAAAGACATCAACTTTAGTTCTTTCAGGTTTTTCTTCTGATGTTTATTTCTATCTACATTTTTGTGATTTTTTTTCAGTAATAGGTATTTATTTTCTTATATGAAAGGAAAGGACTTAGCTCTCTTTCACACACACATACTTTCTATATCTCTAAATATTCAATATTATTAAATCATAATTTTAGTTATGTTAATGTTCAGTGTTTACATTATGCCTATATAAGCCTCTTGATGAAAGTGAAAGAGGAGAGCGAAAAAATTGGCTTGAAGCTCAACATTCAGAAAACGAAGATCATGGCATCTGGTCCCATCACTTCATGGGAAATACATGGGGAAACAGTGGAAACAGTGCCAGACTTTATTTTTTTAGGCTCCAAAATCACTGCTGATGGTGATTGCAGCCATGAAATTAGAAGACGCTTACTCCTTGGAAGAAAAGTTATGTCCAACCTAGATAGCATTTTCAAAAGCAGAGACATTACTTTGCCGACTAAGGTCCGTTTAGTCAAGGCTATGGTTTTTCCTGTGGTCATGTATGGATGTGAGAGTTGGACTGTGAAGAAGGCTGATCGCCGAAGAATTGATGCTTTTGAACTGTGGTGTTGGAGAAGACTCTTGAGAGTCCCTTGGACTGCAAGGAGATCCAACCAGTCCATTCTGAAGGAGATCAACCCTGGGATTTCTTTGGAAGGAATGATGCTAAAGCTGAAACTCCAGTACTTTGGCCACCTCATGCGAAGAGTTGACTCATTGGAAAAGACTCTGATGATGGGAGGGATTGGGGGCAGGAGGAGAAGGGGACGACCGAGGATGAGATGGCTGGATGGCATCACGGACTCGACGGATGCGAGTCTGAGTGAACTCTGAGAGCGGTGATGAACAGGGAGGCCTGGCTTGCTGTGATTCATGGGGTCGCAAAGAGTCGGACACGACTGAGTGACTGAATTGAGCTGAACTGAACATGACCCCTGGAGATCTCGGCTTTCCTGTTGAGAGCGCCACCTCTTGAGATGTGACGGGAACAGCGGGTATCCTTTCCCAACGAAGCAGGGAAAAAGACCCTCATCTCGAGCTCACGATGAGGAAACGAGGCTCCTCCTGAGGTGTGACGGGACCCGTTGTGTTCCTCCCGCGTGGGGACTGGTATGTCGGGAAACTTCTTGAGTTGCAGCAAGGGTGGGAAGGACGCTTGCGAGGTTCAAGTGGGAAGGCGTGATTTCCCTCGTGATGCCACACCAGAAAAGGGCCTCATCTCGTCTTCAGGGGAGAACCTCCTGGTTTTTCTCGAGTTGCAGCAGGTCCCTCTCGGGTTATGATGGGGACCTCTGGGACCCGCTGTCGTGGCCTCAGGAAAGACTAGTCTCCATACGAGTTGCGAGGGGCCACTCGGGATTCCTGTCCAGTCAGTGTTGATTCCTAGGTACTCGTCTGGAACTGCAGCCAGAACCTGAGGTTTCCTCTCCAGTGCTGACATGGATCTTGGGGTTCCTCTGAGTCTCCACAGGAGAGTCAGGACTTTTCTCAAGTGGAGACATACACATCCGTTTTCCACCCAGTCTGTAGCTGCAGTGTCAGGCTTCCCAACGAGTTGACACAGGGATCTGTGGCTTTCCCTCGAGGTGCCACAGGGCTGTCGCAGATGACACCGTGATGTGATTCGATTTTCAGGGTGACCTTCGAGGCAGTGCAGGGAAAGCAGGTTCATCTGGAGTGCACTGAGATAATTGGTGGTCTTTTGGAACGGTGGCATGACCCCTGGAGTTCCTCTCGACTTTCCTGTTGAGAGCATGTCCTCTTGCTGTGCGATGGGAATGCCAGAATCCTTTCCTTTCGAAGCAGGGAAAGGATCCCTCATCAGGAGCGGAGGAGGGGGAAAGGGGGCTCCTCTTGAGTTGTGGTGGGACCCTCAGTGTTCCTCTCGAGTGGAGATGGTTATGTCGGGGAACTTCTTGGGTTGCAGGAAGGCTGGGAAGGAACCTTTGAGGTTCACGAGGAAAGGTCGGTTTTCTCTTCGGATGCCGCAGCAGGAAACGGCATCATGTCGCCTGGGGGAAAAACCTCCTGGTTTTTCTCGAGTTGAGGCAGGTCCCTCTCGAGTTACGACGGGGACCTCAGGGACCCTCTCGTGTGGCCTCAGATAAGGCAAGTCTCCATGCGAGTTGAGAGGGGCTCCTCAGGATTCCTCTCCAGTTGGTGCTGGGTTAAGTCCCCGTCTGGAGCCGAAGCTGGAACCTGAGGTTTCCTCTTCAGTGCTGGCATGGAAATTGGGGTTTCACTGGAGTCTCTCAAGGGGAGTCAGGCCTCATCTCCTGTGGTTGCATGCACGTCCACTTTACTCCAGAGCTGTAGCTGCAGTGTCAGGCTTCCGCTCGACTTGACCTCGGGATCTCTGTCTTTTCCTCGAGATGCCACAGGCCTGTGGCACAAGCCACCGTGGTGTGAGGTGATACGCAGGTGACACTCGAGGTAGTGCAGGGAAGTCAGGTTCATCTGGAGTGGACTGAGACATCTGGGGGACTTTTAGTATGCTGTCATGACCACTGGAGATCTCAGCTTTCCTGTTGAGAGCACGGCCTCTTGAGATGTGACAGGAACGGCGGGAATCCTGTCTCGACGAAGCAGGGAAAAAGACCCTCAACTCGAGTCACGATGGGGAAACGAGGCTCCTCCTGAGGTGTGTGGGACCCTTAGTGTTCCTCCTGAGTGGGGACTGGTAGGTCGGGGAACTTCTTGAGTTGCAACAAGGGTGGGAAGGATGCTTGCGAGGTTCAAGTGGGAAGGCGTGATTTCCCTCGTGATGCCGCAGCAGAAAAGGGCCTCATCTCGCCTGCGGAGGAGAACCTCCTGGTTTATTCTCGAGTTGCGGTAGGTCCCTCTCGAGTTACGCGGGGGACCTAAGGGACCCACTGGCATGGCCTCAGGAAAGACCAGTCTTGGTACGAGTTGCGAGGGGGCCCTCGGTATTCCTGTCCAATCAGTGTTGGGTCCTAGGTACTCGTCTGGAACAGTAGCCAGAATCTGGGGTTTCCTCTTCAGTGCTGACATGGATCTTGGGTTTCCTCTGGAGTCTCCACAGAAGAGTCAGGACTCTTCTCACGTGGAGACATACAAATCCGTTTTCCTGCCAAGCTGTAGCAGCAGTGTCAGGCTTCCCGACGAGTTGACACAGGGATCTGTGGCTTTCCCTCGAGGTGCCACAGGGCTGTCGCAGATGTCATCGTGGTGTGATTCGATGCTCAGGGTGATCTTCGAGGAAGTTCAGGGAAATCAGGTTCATCTGGAGTGGACTGAGACATTTCGGGGTCTTTTGGAATGGTGGCATGACCCCTGGAGTTCCTCTCGACTTTCCTATTGAGAGCACACCCTCTTGCTGGGCGCCGTGAAAGCCAGAATCCTTTCCTGTCGAAGCAGGGAAAGGATCCTTCATCGGGAGCGGAGGAAGGGGAAAGGGGGCTCCTCTTGAATTGTGTTTGGACCCTCAGTGTTCCTCTCGAGTAGAGATGGTTACGTTGGGGAACTTCTTGGGTTGTTGCAAGGCTGGGAAGGACCCTTTGAGCTTCAGGAGGGAAGGCCGGTTTTGTCTTGAGATGCCGCAGCAGAAAACGGCCTCATCTCGCCTGGAGGGGAGAACCTCCTGGTTTTTCTCGAGTTGCAGCAGGTCCCTCTCGAGTTACGACCGGAACCTCAGGGAACCTCTCGCATCGCCTCAGGAAAGGCCAGTCTCCTTGCGAGTTGAGAGGGGCTCCTCGGGATTCCACTTCAGTTGGTGCCGGGTCCTTAGTCCCCATCTGGAGCCAAAGCTGGAAACTGAGGTTTCCTCTCCAATGCTGGCATGGAACTTGGGGTTTCTCTGGAGTCTCTCAAGGGGAGTCAGGTCTCCTCTCCTGTGGTTGCATGCATGTCTGCTTTCCTCCCAGGCTGTAGCTGCCATGTCAGGCTTCCCCTCGAGTTGACCCCGGCATCTCTGTCTTTCCCTCAAGATGCCACAGGCCTGTGGCATGAGCCACCTTGGTGTGAGGCGATACACAGGTGACACTCGAGGTAGTGCAGGGAAATCAGGTTCATCTGGAATGGACTGAGACATCTGGGGGACTTTTAGTATGTCGGCACGTCCCCTGGAGATCTCGGCTTTCCTGTTGTGAGTGCCACGTCTTGAGATGTGACAGGAATGGCGGGAATCCTTTCCCGACGAAGCAGGGAAAAATACTCTCACTTCGAGCTCATGATGGGGAAACAAGGCTCCTCCTGAGGTGTGCCGGGACCCGGAGTGTTCCTCCCGCTTGGGGACTGGTATGTCGGGGAACTTCTTGAGTTGCAGCAAGGTTGGGAAAGACGCTTGCGAGGTTAAAGTGGGAAGGCGTGATTTCCATCGTGATGCCACAGCAGAAAAGGAACTCATCTCGCCTGAAGGGGAGAACCTCCTGATTTTTCTCGAGTTGTGGCAGGTCCTTCTCACGTTACGATGGGGACCTCAGGGACCCGCTAGCGTGGCCTCAGGAAAGACCAGTCTCTGTACGAGTTGCGAGGGGCTCCTCGACATTCCTGTCCAGTCAGCGTCAGGTCCTATGTACTCGTCTGGAACTGGAGCCAGAACCTGAGGTTTCCTCTCCAGTGGTGGCATGGAATTTGGGGTTTCTCTGGAGTCTCTCAGGGGGAGTCAGGCCTCGTCTCCTGTGGTTGCAAGCATGTCCGCTTTCCCCTCAATCTGTAGCTACAGTGTCAGGCTTCCCCTCGACTTTCCTCCAGGATCTCTGTCTTTCCCTCGAGATGCCACAGGCCTATGGCACGAGCCACCGTGGTGTGAGGCGATACACAGGTGACTCTCGAGGTAGTGCAGGAAAATCATGTTCATCTGGAGTGGACTGAGACATCTGGGGGACTTTTAGTATGTTGGCACGACCCTTGGAGATCTCGGCTTTTCTTTTGAGATCGTCACCTCTTGAGATGTGACTGTTACGGCGGTAATCCTTTCCCGACAAAGCAGGGAAAAAGACCCTCATCTCGAGCTCACGATGGGGAAATGAGGCTCCTCCTGAGGTGTGCCGGGACCCTTAGTGTTCCTCCCGCGTGGGGACAGGTATTTCAGGGAACTTCTTGAGTTGCAGCAAGGGTGGGAAGGACGCTTGCGAGGTTCAAGTGGGAAGGCGTGATTTCCATCGTGATGCCACAGCAGAAAAGGGCCTCATGTCGCCTGCAGGGAAGAATCTCCTGGTTTTTCTCGAGTTGCGGCAGGTCCCTCTCGATTTACGACGGGGACCTCTGGGACCCGCTGGCATGGCCTCAGGAAAGACCAGTCTTCGTACGAGTTGCGAGGGGGCCCTCGGGATTCCTGTCCAGTCAGTATCGGGGCCTAAGTACTCGTCTGGAACTGCAGCCAGAACCTGAGGTTTCGTCTCCAGTGCTGACATGGATCTTGGTGTTCCTCTGGAATCTCCACAGGAGAGTCAGGACTTTTCTCAAGTGGAGACATACACGTCCGTTTTCCTCCCAGTCTGTAGCTGCAGTGTCAGGCTTCCCGACGAGTTGACACAGGGATCTGTGGCTTTCCCTCGAGGTGTCCCAGGGCTGTCGCAGATGGCACCGTGGTGTGATTCGATATTCAGGGTGACCTTCGAGGCAGTGCAGGGAAAGCAGGTTCATCTAGAGTGCACTGAGACATTTGGGGGCCTTTTGGAATGGTGGCATGACCCTTGGAGATCCTCTCGACTTTCCTGTTCAGAGCACGCCCTCTTGCTGTGCGACGGGAATGCCAGAATCCATTCCTGTCGAAGCAGGAAGAGAATCCCTCATTGCGAGTGGAGGAGGGGGATAGGGGGCTCCTCTTGAGTTGTTTAGGTACCCTCAGTGTTCCTCTCGAGTGGCAATGGTTATGTCCGGGAACTTCTTGGGTTGTAGCAAGGTGTGAAGAACCCTTTGAGGTTCAGGAGGGAAGGCTGGTTTTCTCTTTTGATGCCACAGCAGAAAACGGCCTCATTTCGCCTGGAGGGGAGAACCTCCTGGTTTTTCTTGAGTTGCGGCTGGTCCCTCTCGAGTTACGATGGGGACTTCAGGGAACCTCTCTCATGGCCTCAGGAAAGGCTAGTCTCCGTGTGAGTTGAGAGGGGCTCCTCGGGATTCCTCTCCAGTCGGTGCTGGGTCCTAATTCCCTGTCTGGAGCTGAAGCTTGAACCTGAGGTTTCCTCTCCAGTTCTGGCATGGAACTTGGGGTTTTTCTGGAGTCTCTCAAGGGGAGTCAGGCCTCGTCTCCTGTGGTTGCAAGCATGGCCACTTTCCTCCCGAGCTGTAGCTGCAGTGTCAGGCTTCCCCTCGACTTGACCCTGGGAACTCTGTCTTTCCCTCGATATGCCACTGGGCTGTGGCACGAGTCACCGTTGTGTGAGGCGATATGCAGGTGACACTCGAGATAGTGCAGGCAAATCAGGTTCATCTGGAGTGGACTGACACATCTGGGGGACTTTTAGTATGTTGGCACGACCCCTGGAGATCTCAGCTTTCCTCTTGAGAGCGGCACCTCTTGAGATGTGACGGGAACAGCGGGAGTCCTTTCCCGATGAAGCAGGGACAAAGACCCTCATCACGTGTTCAAGATGGGGAAACGAGGCTCTTTCTGAGGTGTTCCAGGACCCTTAGTGTTCCTCCCACGTGGGGCTGGTATGTCGGGGAACTTCTTGAGTTGCAGCAAGGGTGGGAAGGACACTTGCGAGGTTTAAGTGGGAAGGCGTGATTTCCCTCGTGATGCCACAGTGGAAAAGGGCCTCATCTCGCCTGCAGGGGAGAACCTCCTGGTTTTTCTCGAGTTGCGTCAGGTCCCTCTCGAGTTACCATGGGGACCTTAGGGACCACTGGTGTGGCCTCAGGAAAGACCAGTCTCCATAGGAGTTGCGAGGAGCCCCTCAGTATTCCTGTCCAGCCAGTGTCGGGTCCTAGGAACTCGTCTGGAACTGCAGCCAGTACCTGACGTTTCCTCTCCAGTGCTGACATGGACCTTGGGGTTCCTCAGGAGTCTCCACAGGAGAGTCAGGACTCTTCTCAAGTGGAGACATACACGTCCGTTTCCTCCCAAGCTGTAGCAGCAGTGTCAGGCTTCCCCTCAACTTGGCCCTGGGATCTCTGTCTTTCCCTCGAGATGCCACAGGCCTGTGGCATGAGCCACCATTGTGTGAGGTGATATGCAGGTGACACTCGAGATAGTGCAGGCAAATCAGGTTCATCTGGAGTGGAGTGAGACACCTGGGGGGCTTTTAGTATGTTGGCACGACCCCTGGAGATCTCGGCTATCCTGTTGAGAGCGCCACCTCTTGAGATGTGACGGGAACGACAGGAGTCCTTTCCCGATGAAGCAGGGAAAAAGACCCTCATCCCGAACTCATGATGGGGAAACGAGGCTCTTTCTGAGGTGTTCCAGGACCCTTAGTGTTCCTCCCGTGTGGGGACTGGTATGTCGGGGAACTTCTTGAGTTGCAGCATGGGTGGGAAGGTCGCTTGCGAGGTTCAAGTGGGAAGGCGTGATTTCCCTCGTGATGCCACAGCAGAAAAGGGCCTCATCTCGTCTGCAGGGGAGAACCTCCTGGTTTTTCTCGAGTTGCGGCATGTCCCTCTCGAGTTACGACGGGGACCTCTGGGACCCGCTGTCATGGCCTCAGGAAAGACTAGTCTCCATACGAGTTGCGAGGGGCCCCTCAGGATTCCTTTCCAGTCAGTGTCGGGTCCTATGTACTCGTCTGGAACTGCAGCCAGAACCTGAGGTTTCCTCTCCAGTGCCGAAATGGATCTTGGTGTTCCTCTGGAGTCTCCACAGGAGAGTAAGGACTTTTCTCAAGTGGAGACAAACACGTCCGTTTTCCTCCCAGTCTGTAGCTGCAGTGTCAGTCTTCCCAACGAGTTCACACAGGGATATGTGGCTTTCCCTCGAGGTGTCCCAGGGCTGTCGCAGATGGCACCGTGGTGTGATTCGATATTCAGGGTGACCTTTGAGGCAGTGCAGGGAAAGCAGGTTCATCTGGAGTGCACTGAGACATTTGGGGGTCTTTTGGAATGGTGGCATGATCCCTGGAGTTCCTCTCGACTTTCCTGTTGAGAGCACGCCCTCTTGCTTGCTGTGCGACGGGAACACCAGAATCCATTCCTGTCGAAGCAGGAAAAGAATCCGTCATCGCGAGTGGAGCAGGGGGATAGAGGACTCCTCTTGAGTTGTTTAGGTACCCTCAGTGTTCCTCTCGAGTGGCGATGTTTATGTCCGGGAACTTCTTGGGTTGTAGCAAGGCTGTGAAGAACCCTTTGAGGTTCAGGAGGGAAGGCCGGTTTTCTCTTGGGATGCCGCAGCAGAAAATGGCCTCATCTCGCCTAGAGGGGACAACCTCCTGGTTTTTCTTGAGTTGCAGCTGGTCCCTCTCGAGTTACGACGGGGACCTCAGGGAACCTCTCGCGTGGCCTGAGGAAAGGCCAGTCTCTGTGCGAGTGAAGAGGGGCTCCTTAGGATTCCTCTCCAGTCGGTGCCGGGGCCTAAGTCACTGTCTGGACCCGAAGCTGGAACCTGAGGTTTACTCTCCAGTGCTGGCATGGAACTGGGGGTTTCTTTAGAGTCTCTCAAGGGGAGTCAGGTTTCGTCTCCTGTGGTTGTAAGCAGGCCCGCTTTCCACCCGAGCTGTAGTTGCAGTGTCAGGCTTCCCCTCAACTTGACCCCAGGATCTCTGTCTTTCCCTCTAGATGCCACAGACCTGTGGTACGAGCCACCGTGGTGTGAGGTGATACGCAGGTGACACTCGAGGTAGTGCAGGGAAATCAGGTTCATCTGGAGTGGACTGAGACCTCTGGGGGACTTTTAGTATGTTGGCCAGACCCCTGGAGATCTCGGCTTTCCTGTTGAGAGAGCCACCTCTTGAGATGTGACTGGAACGGCGGGAGTCCTTTCCCAATGAAGCAGGGAAAAAGACCCTCATCTCGAGTTAACGATGGGGAAACGAGATTCCTCCTGTGATGTGCCATGACCCTTAGTTTCCTCCCGCGTGGGGACTGGTATGTCGGGGAACTTCTTGAGTTGCAGCAAGGGTGGGAAGGACACTTGCGAGGTTCAAGTAGGAAGGCGTGATTTCCCTCGTGATGCCACAGCAGAAAAGGGACTCATCTCGCCTGCAGGGGGGAACCTCCTGGTTATTCTCGAGTAGCGGCAGGTCCCTCTCAAGTTACGACGGGGACCTCATGGACTGTCTTGCGTGGCCTCAGGAAAGGCCAGTCACCGTGCGAGTTGAGAGGGGCTCCTCGGGATTCCTCTCCAGTCGGTGCCGGTTCCTAAGTCCCTGTCTGGAGCTGAAGCTGGAACCTGAGGTTTCCTCTCCAGTGCTGGCATGGAACTTGGGGTTTCTCTGGAATCTCTCAAGGAGAGTCAGGCCTCGTATCCTGTGGTTGCATGAACGTCCGCTTTCCTCCCGAGCTGTAGCTGCAGTGTCAGGCTTCCCCTCGACATGACCCCAGGATCTCTGTCTTTCCCTCGAGATGCCACAGGCCTGTGGCACGAGCCACCATAGTGTGAGGCGATATGCAGGTGACACTCGAGGTAGTGTAGGGAAATCAGGGTCATCTGGAGTGGACTGAGACATCTGGGCGATTTTTAGTATGTTGGAACGACCCCTGGTGATCTCGGCTTTTCTGTAGAGAGTGCCATCTCTTGAGATGTGAAGGGAATGGCCGGAATCATTCCCGATGAAGCAGGGAAAAAGACCCTCATCTCGAGCTCACGATGGGGAAATGAGGCTCCTCCTGAGGAGTGCCAGGAACCTTAGTGTTCCTCCCGTGTGGGGACTGGTATGTCAGGGAACTTCGTGAGTTGCAGCAAGGGTGGGAAGGATGCTTATGAGGTCAAGTGAGAAGGCGTGATTTCCCTCGTGATGCCACAGCAGAAAAGGGCCTCATCTCGTCTGCAGGGGAGAACCTCCTGGTTTTTCTCGAGTTGCGGCATGTCCCTGTTGAGTTATGACGGGGACCTCAGGGACCCGCAGGCGTGGCCTCAGGAAAAACCAATCTCCTTACAAGTTGTGAGGGGCCCCTAGGAATTCCTGTCCATTCAGTGTCGGGTCCTAGGTCCTCGTCTGAAACTGCAGCCAGAACCTGTGGCTTCCTCTCCAGTGCTGACATGGACCTATTGGTTCCTCTGGAGTCTCCACAGGAGAGTCAGGACTCCTCAGGTGGAGACATACACGTCCGTTTTCCTCCCAAGCTGTGGCAGCAGTGTCAGGGTTCCTGACGAGTTGACACAGGGATCTATGGCTTTCACTCGAGGTGCCACAGGGCTGTCGCAGATGCCACTGTGGTGTGATTCGATGCTCAGAGTGACCTTCGAGGATGTGCAGGGAAATCAGGTTCATCTGGAGTGGGCTGAGACTTTTGGGGTTCTTTTGGAATGGTGGCATGACCCCTGGAGTTCATCTCGACATTCCTGTTGAGAACACACCCTCTTGCTGTGCGACGGGAATGCCAGAATCCTTTCCTGTCGAAGCAGGAAAGGATCGCTCATCGGGAGTGGAGGAGGGAGAAAGGGGGCTCCACTTCAGTTGTAGTGGGGCTCTCAGTGTTCTTCTCGAGTGGAGATGGTTATGTCTGGGAACGTCTTCGGTTGTAGCAAGGCTGTGAAGGACCCTATGAGGTTCAGTTGGGAAGGCTGGTTTTCTCTTGGGATGCCGCAGCAGAAAACGGTCTCATCTTGCCTGCAGGGAAGAACTTCCTGGTTTTTCTCGAGTTGCGGCAGGTCCCTCTGTACTTATGACAGGGATCTCAGGGACCCTCTTGCGTGGCCTCTGGAAAGGCCAGTCTTCATGTGAGATGAGAGGGGCTCCTCAGGACTCCTCTGCAGTTAGTGCCGGGACCTCAGTCCCCCTCTGGAGCCAAAGCTGGAACCTGGGTTTTCCTTTCCAGTGCTGGCATGGAACTTAGGGTTTCTCTGGAGTCTCTCAAGGGGAGTCAGGCCTCGTATCCTGTGGTTGCATGCACGTCCGCTTTCCTCCCGAGCTGTAGCTGCAGTGTCAGGCTTCCCCTCGACATGACCCCAGGATCTCTGTCTTTCCCTCGAGATGCCACAGGCCTGTGGCACGAGCCACCATAGTGTGAGGCGATATGCAGGTGACACTCGAGGTAGTGTAGGGAAATCAGGGTCATCTGGAGTGGACTGAGACATCTGGGCGATTTTTAGTATGTTGGAACGACCCCTGGTGATCTCGGCTTTTCTGTAGAGAGTGCCATCTCTTGAGATGTGAAGGGAATGGCCGGAATCATTCCCGATGAAGCAGGGAAAAAGACCCTCATCTCGAGCTCACGATGGGGAAATGAGGCTCCTCCTGAGGAGTGCCAGGAACCTTAGTGTTCCTCCCGTGTGGGGACTGGTATGTCAGGGAACTTCGTGAGTTGCAGCAAGGGTGGGAAGGATGCTTATGAGGTCAAGTGAGAAGGCGTGATTTCCCTCGTGATGCCACAGCAGAAAAGGGCCTCATCTAGACTGCAGGGGAGAACCTCCTGGTTTTTCTCGAGTTGCGGCATGTCCCTGTTGAGTTATGACGGGGACCTCAGGGACCCGCAGGCGTGGCCTCAGGAAAAACCAATCTCCTTACAAGTTGTGAGGGGCCCCTAGGAATTCCTGTCCATTCAGTGTCGGGTCCTAGGTCCTCGTCTGAAACTGCAGCCAGAACCTGTGGCTTCCTCTCCAGTGCTGACATGGACCTATGGGTTCCTCTGGAGTCTCCACAGGAGAGTCAGGACTCCTCAGGTGGAGACATACACGTCCGTTTTCCTCCCAAGCTGTGGCAGCAGTGTCAGGGTTCCTGACGAGTTGACACAGGGATCTATGGCTTTCACTCGAGGTGCCACAGGGCTGTCGCAGATGCCACTGTGGTGTGATTCGATGCTCAGAGTGACCTTCGAGGATGTGCAGGGAAATCAGGTTCATCTGGAGTGGGCTGAGACTTTTGGGGTTCTTTTGGAATGGTGGCATGACCCCTGGAGTTCATCTCGACATTCCTGTTGAGAACACACCCTCTTGCTGTGCGACGGGAATGCCAGAATCCTTTCCTGTCGAAGCAGGAAAGGATCGCTCATCGGGAGTGGAGGAGGGAGAAAGGGGGCTCCACTTCAGTTGTAGTGGGGCTCTCAGTGTTCTTCTCGAGTGGAGATGGTTATGTCTGGGAGCGTCTTCGGTTGTAGCAAGGCTGTGAAGGACCCTATGAGGTTCAGTTGGGAAGGCTGGTTTTCTCTTGGGATGCCGCAGCAGAAAACGGTCTCATCTTGCCTGCAGGGAAGAACTTCCTGGTTTTTCTCGAGTTGCGGCAGGTCCCTCTGTACTTATGACAGGGATCTCAGGGACCCTCTTGCGTGGCCTCTGGAAAGGCCAGTCTTCATGTGAGATGAGAGGGGCTCCTCAGGACTCCTCTGCAGTTAGTGCCGGGACCTCAGTCCCCCTCTGGAGCCAAAGCTGGAACCTGGGTTTTCCTTTCCAGTGCTGGCATGGAACTTAGGGTTTCTCTGGAGTCTCTCAAGGGGAGTCAGGCCTCGTATCCTGTGGTTGCATGCACGTCCGCTTTCCTCCCGAGCTGTAGCTGCAGTGTCAGGCTTCCCCTCGACTCACCCCGGCATCTCTGTCTTTCCCTCGACATGCCACAGGCCTGTGGCATGAGCCACCGTGGTGTGAGGCTGTACACAGGTGACACTCGAAGTAGTGCAGGGAAATCAGGTTCATCTGGAGTGGACTGAGACATCTGGGGGACTTTTAGTATGTTGGCACGACCTCTGGAGATCTCGGTTTTCCTGTTGCGAGTGCCACCTCTTGAGATGTGACGGGAACGGCGGGAATCCTTTCCCGACAAAACAGGGAAAAAGACTCTCACCTCGAGCTCACGACGGGGAAACGAGGCTCCTCCTGAGGTGTGCCGGGACCCTTTGTGTTCCTCCCGCGTGGGGACTGGCATGTCGGGGAACTTCTTGAGTTACAGCAAGGTTGGGAAGGACGCTTGCGAGGTTCAAGTGGGAAGGCGTGATTTCCATTGTGATGCCACAGCAGAAAAGGAACTCATCTCGCCTGAAGGGGAGAACCTCCTGATTTTTCTCGAGTTGTGGCAAGTCCTTCTCGAGTTACAACGGGGACCTCATGGACCCGCTGGCGTGGCCTCAGGAGAGACCAGTCTCTGTACGAGTTGCGAGGGGCTCCTCGACATTCCTGTTGAGTCAGTGTCGGGTCCTATGTACTCGTCTGGAACTGGAGCCAGAACCTGAGGTTCCTCTCCAGTGGTGGCATGGAACTTGGGGTTTCTCTGGAATCTCTCAGGGGGAGTCAGGCCTCATCTCCTGTGGTTGCAAGCATGTCCGCTTTCCTCTCAATCTGTAGCTACAGTGTCAGGCTTCCCCTCGACTTTCCTCCGGGATCTCTGTCTTTCCCTCGAGATGCCACAGGCCTATGGCACGAGCCACCGTGGTGTGAGGCAATACACAGGTGACTCTCGAGGCAGTGCAGGAAATCATGTTCATCTGGAGTGGACTGAGACATCTGGGGGACTATTAGTATGTTGGCACGACCCCTGGAGATCTCGGCTTTTCTTTTGAGATCGTCACCTCTTGAGATGTGACTGTTATGGTGGTAATCCTTTCCCAACGAAGCAGGGAAAAAGACCCTCATCTCGAGCTCACAATGGGGAAGTGAGGCTCATCCTGAGGTGTGCCGGGACCCTTAGTATTCCTCCCGCATGGGGACAGGTATTTCGGGGAACTTCTTGAGTTGCAGCAAGGGTGGGAAGGACGCTTGCGAGGTTCAAGTGGGAAGGTGTGATTTCCATCGTGATGCCACAGCAGAAAAGGGCCTCATGTCGCCTGCAGGGAAGAATCTCCTGGTTTTTCTCGAGTTGCAGCAGGTCCCACTCAAGTTACGACGGGGACCTCTGGGACCCACTGGCGTGGACTCAGGAAAGAGCAGTCTTCGTGAGAGTTGCGACGGGGCCCTCGGGATTCTTGTCCAGTCAGTGTTGGGGCCTAAGTACTCGTCTGGAACTGTAGCCAGAACCTTAGGTTTCCTCTCCAGTGCTGACATGGATGTTGGGGTTCCTCTGGAGTGTCCACAGGAGAGTCAGGACTCTTCTCAAGTGGAGACATTCAAATCCGTTTTCCTGCCAAGCTTTAGCAGCAGTGTCAGGCTTCCCGATTAGTTGACACAGGGAACTGTGGCTTTCCCTCGAGGTGCCACAGGTCTGTCGCAGATGCCACTGTGGTGTGATTCGATGCTCAGGGTGACCTTCGAGGCAGTGCAGGGAAATCAGGTTCATCTGGAGTGGACTGAGACATTTGGGGGTCTTTTGGAATGGTGGCATGACCGCTGGAGTTCCTCTCGACTTTTCTATTGAGAGCACACCCTCTTGCTGTATGACAGGAACGCCAGAATCCTTTCCTGTCGAAGCAGGGAAAGGATCCCTCATCATGAGCGGAGGAGCGGGAAAGGGGGCTCCTCTTGAGCTGTGGTGGGACCCTCAGAGTTACTCTGGAGTGGAGATGGTTATGTCGGGGAACTTCTTGGGTTGTATCAAGGCTGTGAAGGACCCTTTCAGGTTCAGGAGGGAAAGCCGGTTTTCTATTGGGATGCCACAGCAGAAAACGGCCTCATCTCGCCTGGAGTGGAGAACCTCCTGATTTTTCTTGAGTTGTGGCAGGTCCCTCTCGATTTATGACGGGTACCTCAGGGACCCTCTTGCGTGGCCTCAGGAAAGGCCAGTCTCCGTGCGAGTTGAGAAGGTCTCCTCAGAGTTCCTCTCCAGTCGGTGCCGGGGCCTAAGTCCTCGTCTGTATCTGAAGCTGTAATCTGAGGTTTCCTCTCCAGTGCTTTCATGGATCTTGGGGTTCCTCTGGAGTCTCCCCAGGGGAGTCAGGCCTCGTCTCCTGTGGTTACATGCATGTCCGCTTTCCTCCCAGGCTGTAGCTGCAGTGTCAGGCTTCCCCTCAACTTGACTCCGGGATCTCTGTCTTTCCCTTGAGATGCCACAGGCCTGTGCCACGAACCACCGTGGTGTGAGGCGATACGCTGGTGACACTCGAGGTAGTGCAGGGAAATCAGGTTCATCTGGAGTGGACTGAGGCATCTGGGGGACTTTAGTATGTTGGCACGACCCCCGGAGATCTTGGCTTTCCTGTTGAGAGTGAAACCTCCTGAGATGTGACGGGAATGGCGGGAATCCTTTCCTGACGAAGCAGGGAAAGGAACCCATATCTCGGCTCACGAGGGGGAAATGGGGCTCCTCCTGAGTTGTGCCAGGACCCTGGTGTTCCTCCCACGTGGAGACGTGTATGTCAGGAAACTTCTAGAGTTGCAGCAGGGTGAGAAGGACCCTTGGAAGGTTCAAGAGGGAAGGCGTGATTTCCCTCGCGGTACCCCAGCAGAAAAAGGCCTCATCTAGATTGCAGAGGAGAACCTCCTGGTTTTTCTCAAGTTGCAGCAGTTACCTCTTGAGATATGACAGGGACCTCAGGGACCCGCTGGTGTAGCCTCGGGAAAGACCAGTCTCCATGCAAGTTGCGAGGGGCCCCTCGGGGTTCCTCTCCAGTCATTGTCGGGTCCTAAGTCCTCATCTGGAACTGCAGCCAGAACCTGAGGTTTCCTCTCCAGTGGTGACATGGATCTTGGGGTTCGTCTGGAGTCTTCACAGGAGAGTCAGGAATCTTCTCAAGTGGAGACATACACGTTTGTTTTCGAGCTGTAGCAGCAGTGTCAGACTTCCCGACGAGTTGACACAGGGATCTGTGGCTTTCCCTCGAGTTGCCACAGGGCTGTCGCACGTGCTACTGTGGTGTGATTCGATGTTCGGCATGACCTTCGTGGCAGTACAGGGATATCAGGTCTATCTAGAGTGGACTGAGACATTTGGGCGTCTTTTGGAATGGTGGACAACCCCTGACACTGACACTGGCCCCTGGAGTTCCTCTCAACTTTCCCGTTTAGAGCATGTCCTCTTGCTGTGCGACGGAAATGCCAAAATCCTTTATCGACTAAGCAGGTAAAGGAACCTTCATCTCCAGCGGAGGAGGGGGAAAGGTGGCTCCTCCTGAGTTGTGGTGGGACCATCAGTGTTCCTCTCGAGTGGAGACGGGAATGTCGGGGAAATTCTTGAGTTGCATTATGACGGGGACTCCAGGGACACGCTCATGTGGCCTCAGAAAAGGCCAGTCTCCATGCGAGTTGAGAGGGGCCCTTCTGGATTCCTCTCCAGTCAGTGCCGGATCCTAAGTCCCTGGCTGGAGCCGAAGCTGGAACCTGAGATTTCCTCTCCAGTGCTGACCTGGATCTTAGGATTCCTCTGGAGTAACCCCATTGGAGTCAGGCTTCGTCTCCTGTGGTTACATGCACGTATTCATTCCTCACGACCTGTAGCAGCAGTGTCAGTCTTCCCGTCGAGTTGAAACAGGCATCTCTGTCTTTCCATCTCGATGCCACAGGGATGTGGCATGAGCCACAGTTGTGTGAGGCGATACAAGGGTGACACTCGAGGTAGTGCAGGGAATTCAAGTTCATCTTGACTGGACTGAAACATCTGGAGGATTTTTAGTATGTTGGCATGACCCCTGGAGATCTAGGCTTTACTGTTGAGAGCGCCACCTCCTGAGATGCCATGGGAACGGCGGGAATCCTTTCCTGACGAACCAGGGAACGGAACCCTCATCTCGAGCGGAGGAGGGGGAAAGGGGGCTCCTCTTGAGTTGGTGGGACCCTCAGTGTTCCTCTCGAGTGGAGACGGGTATGTCAGAAAACTTATTGAGTTGCAGCATGGTTGTGAATGACTCTTTGAAGTTCAGGAGGGAAGGTGTGATTGCTCTCCAGAAGCCGCATCAGAAAACGGCCTCATCTCGCCTGGAGGGGAGAACCTCCTGATTTTTCTCGAGTTGTGGCAGGTTCCTGTTGAGTCAAGACAGGGAACTCAGGGACCCGGTCGTGTGGCCTCAGGAAAGGCCAGTCTCCATGCGAGTTGAGAGGGGACTCTCGGTATTCCTCTCCAGTCGGACCGGGGTCCTAAGTCCCCGTTTGGAGCCTAAGCTGGAACCTGAGGTTTCCTCTCCAGTGCTGACATGGGTCTTGGGGTTCCTCTGGAGTCTCCACAGGGGAGTCAGGCCTCGTCTTCTGTGGTTACATGCACGTCCGCTTTTCTCCTGAGCTGTAGCAGCAATGTCAGACTTCCCATCGATGGCCTCATCTCGCCTGGAGGGGAGAACCTCGTGGTTTTTCTCGAGTTGCAGCAGTTCCCTCTCGAGTTATGATGGGGACCTCAAGGACCCACTCGTGTGGCCTCAGGAAAGACCATTCTCCATGCGAGTTGCGAGGGGCCCCTCGGGCTTCCTCTCCAGTCAGTGTCGGGTCCTAAGTCCTCGTCTGGAACTGCGGCCAGAACGTGAGTTTTCCTCTCCAGTGCTGACATGGATCTTGGGGTTCCTCTGGAATCTCCACAGGAGAGTCAGGACTCTTCTCAAGTGGAGACACACCCATCCGTTTTCCTCTCGAGCTGTAGCAGCAGTTTCAGGTTTCCCGACGAGTTGACACAGGGATCTGTTACTTTCCCTCGAGGTACCGCAGGGCTGTTGCACGTGCCACTGTGGTGTAATTTGATTTTCGGGGTGACCTTCGAGGCAGTGCAAGGAAATCAGGTTCCTCTGGAGTGGACTGAGATTTTTGGGGTCTTTTGGAATGGTGGCACCACCCCTGAAGTTTCTCTCGACTTTCCTGTTGAGAGCATGTTCTCTTGCTGTGTGACAGAAATGCCAGAATCTTTTCCTGACAGAGCAGGGAAATGAAACCTCATTTCAAGTGGAGGAGGGGGAAGGGGCCTCCTCTTGAGTTGTGGTGGGACCCTCAGTGTTCCTCTCAAGTAGAGACAGGTATGTTGGGGAACTTCTTGAGTTGCAGCAAGGGTGTAAAGGAGCCTTTGAGTTTCAGGAGGGAAGGCGTGATTTCTCTCGAGATGCCACATCAGAAAACGGCCTCATCTCGCCTGGAGGGGAGAATCTCATGCTTTTTCTCGAGTTGCAGCAGGTTCCTCTCGAGTCAAGACGGGAACCTCAGGGACCCACTCGTGTGGCCTCAGCAAAGGCCATTCTCCTTTCGAGTTGAGATAGGACTCTCGGTATTCCTCTCCAGTCAGAGGCGGGTCCTAAATCATCATTTGGAGCCAAAGCTGGAACCTGAGGTTTCCTCTCCACTGCTGACATGGATCTTGGGGTTCCTCTGGAGTCTCCACAGGGGAGTCAGGCCTTGTCTTCTGTGGTTACACACACGCCCGCTTTTCTCCCAAGCTGTAGCAGCAATGTCAGACTTCCTGTCAAACTGACACAGGGATCTCTGTCTTTCCCTCGAGATGCCACAGGGCTGTGGCACGAGCCACCGTGCTGTGAGGCGATACGCGATTGACACTCGAGGTAGTGCAGGGAAATCAGGTTCATCGGGAGTGGACTGAGACATCTGGGGGACTTTTAGTATGTTTGCACGACCCCTGGAGATCTCGGCTTTCCTGGTGAGAGCGCCACCTCTTGAAATGTGATGGAAATGGCAGGAATCCTTTCCCGAAGAAGAAGGGAAAGGAACCCTCATTTCAAGCTCAGGAGGGGAAAACAGGGCTCCTCTTGAGTTGTGCCGGCAACCTCGTTGTTCCTCCCTTGTGGAGACGGGAATGTCGGGGAACTTCTTGACTTGCAGCAAGGGTAAGAAGGACCCTTGTGAGGTTCAAGAGGGAAGGCGTGATTTCCCTCGAGACATCGCAGCAGAAAAGGGCCTCACCTCGCCTTCAGGGGAGAACCTCCTGGTTTTTCTCGAGTTTCGGCAGTTCCCTCTTGAGTTATGTCAGGGACCTCAGGGACCCGCTTGTGTGGCCTCAGAAAAGACCAGTCTCCTTGCAAGTTGTGAAGGGCCCCTCGGGATTCCTATCCAGTCAGTGTTGGGTCCTAAGTCCTCGTCTGGGACTGCAGCCAGAACCTGAGGTTTCCTCTCAGTGTGACCTTCGAGGCAGTGCAGGGAAATCAGGTTCATCTGGAGTGGACTGAGAAATCTGGGTGTCTTTTGGAATGGTGGCACGACCCCTGAAATTCCTCTCATCTTTCTTGTTGAGAGAATGTCCTCTTGCTGTGCGATGGCAACGCCAGAATCTTTTCCTGATGAAGCAGGGAAAGGAATCGTTATCTCGAGCTCACAAGGGGGAAAAGGGTCTCCTCTTGAGTTGTGCTGGGACCCTCGGTGTTCCTCCCACATGGAGATGGGTATGCCGGGGAACTTTAGTTGCAGAATGGGTTGGAAGGACCCTTGCCATGTTCAAGAAGGAAGGCACGATTTCCCTCGAGACATCGCAGCAGAAAAGCGCCTCATCTCGCCTGCAGGGGAGAACCTCCTGGTTTTTCTCGAGTTGCGGCAGATCCATTTCGCGTTATGGTGGGGACGTCAGGGACTCCCTCGTGTGGCCTCAGGAAAGACCAGTCTCCATGCGAGTTTCGAGGGGCCCCTCGGGATTCCTGTCCAGTCAGTGTCGGGTCCTAAGTCCTCGTGTGGAACTGCGGCCAGAACCTGAGGTTTCCTCTCCAGTGCTGACATGGATCTTGCGGTTCCTTTGGAGTCTCCACAGTAGGGTCAGAACTCTTCTCGAGTGGAGACATACACGTCTGATTTCCTCCCGAGCTGTAACAGCAGTGCCAGTCTTCCCGATGAGTTGACACAGGGATCTTTGGCTTTCCCTCGAGGTGCAACAGGGCTGTGGCACGTGCCACTGTGGTGTGATTTGATGCTCTGGGTGAACTTTAAGGCAGTGCAGGGAAATCAGGTTCGTCTGGAGTGGACTGAGATATTTGCGTGTCCTTTGGAATGGTGGCACGACCCCTGGAGTTCCTCTCGGCTTTCCTGTTGAGAGCACGTCCTCTTGCTGTGCGACAGACAGGAATGTCAGAATCCTTTCCTGAAGAATCAGGGAAAGGAACCCTCATCTCGAGCAGAGAAGGGGAAAGGGGCTCCTCTGGAGTCGTGGTGGGGCCCTCATGGTTCCTCTCGAGTGAAGACGGGTATTTCGGGGAATTTCTTGTGTTGCAGCAAGGGTGTGAAGGACCCTTTGAGGTTCAGGAGGGAAGGCGTGATTTTCCTTGGGATGCCGCAGTAGAAAACGGCCTCATCTCGCCTGGAGGGGAGAACCTCCTGATTTTCCTCGAGTTGTGGCAGGTTCCTCTCGAGTTACGACAGGGACTTCAGGAACCTGCTCTTGTGGCCTCAGGAAAGGCCAGTCTCCATGCGAGTTGTGAGGGGCCTCTCGGGTTTCCTCTACAGTCCATGCACGGTCGTAAGTCTTTGCCTGGAGCTGAGATCGGTTCCTGAGGTTTCATCTCCAGTGCTGACATGGATCTTGGGGTTCCTCTGGATTCTCGACTGGGGAGTCAGCCCTCGTTTCGAGTGGAGATGTGGACGTCCACTTTCCTCCCGGTCTTTAGCAGCAGTGGCAGTCTTCGTATCGAGTTGACACAGGGATCTGTGACTTTCCTTTGAGCGGCCACAGGGCTGTCACACGTTCCACCATGGTGTGAGTCTATACTCGCGGTGACAGTCGAGGCAGTGCAGGGAAATCAGGTTCATCTAGAGTGTACTGAGATTTTTGGGGTTTTTTTGGTATGGTGGCACGACCCCTTGAGTTCCTCTCGACTTTCCTGTTGAGAGCGTCTCCTCTTGAGATGCGACGGGAACGCCAGTAATCCTTTCCCAAAGAAGCAGGGAAAAGAAGCCTCATCTCAAGCTTAGGAGGGGGAAACGGGGCTCCTCTTGAGTTTTTACCAGACCTCGGTGTTCCTCTCGAGTGGGGAGAGGTGTGTTGGGGAACTTCTTGAGTTGCAGCAAGGGTGTGCAGGAACCTTTCGAGGTTCAAGAGGGAAGGTGTGATTTCCCTCGAGACATGGCAGCGGAAAAGGGCCTCATCTCGCTTGGAGGGGAGAACCTCCTGTTTTTTCTCGAGTTGCGGCAGTTTCCTCTCGAGTTACGATGGGGAACTCAGGGACCCGCTTCTGTGGCCTCAGGATAGGCCAGTCTCCATGTGAGCTGCAAGGAGTCTCTCGGGATTCCTCTCCAGATGGTGCTGGGTCCTAAGTCCTCGTATGGAATTGAGGCCAGAACCTGGAGTTTCTTCTCCAGTGCTGATATGGATCTTGGGGATCCTCTGGGGTCTCCAAGGGGACTCAGGCCTCATCTCGAGTGGAGACATGCACGTTCGCTGTCCTGCCAAGCTGTAGCAAAAGTGTCAGGCTTCCCGTCGAGTTGACACAAGAATCTGTGGCTTTCCTTCAAGGTGCCACAGGGTTGTCACACGTGCCACCATGATGTGAGTCAATACTTGGGGTGACAGTTGAGGCAGTGTCTGGAAATGAGGTTCATCTGGAGTGGACTGAGACATTTGGGGGTCTTTTGGAATGTTGACACGACCCCTGGAGATCCTCTCGACTTTCCTGTTGAGAGTGCCTCCTTTTGAGGTGCTACAGGAACGCCGGGAATCCTTTCCCTGAACCCTCACCTTGAGCTGTGGAGTGGACAATGGGGGTCCCCTTGAGTTGTGGTGGGATGCTCGGTGTTCCTCTTGAGTGGAGACGGGTATGTCGAGGAGCTTCTTGAGTTGCAGCAAGGGTGTGAAGTACCCTTTCGAGGTTCAAGAGAGAAGGTGTGATTTCCCTCGAGACCCCGCAGCAGAAAAGGGCCTCATCTCTCCTGGAGGGTAGAATTTCCTGGTTTTTCTTGAGTTACTGCAGGTCCCTCTCCAGTTACAAAGGGGACCTCGGGGATCCGCTTGTTTGGCCTCAGGAAAGGCCAGTCTCCATGTGAGTTAAGAGGGGCCTCTCACCATTCCTCTGCAGTAGGTGCCAGGTCCTAAGTCCTCGGCTGGACCTGAGGCCGGAACCTGAGGTTTCCTTTCCAGTGCTGACACGGAAATTGGGGTTCCTCTGGAGTCTCCACAGGGGAGTCAGGCCTCATCTCGAGTGGAGACATGCACGTCCGCTTTCCTCCCAAGATGTAGCAGCAGTGTCAGGCTTCCCGTCATGTTGACTCAGGCATATTTGGCTCTCCCTCAAGGTGCCACAAGACTGTCAAACGTGCCACCATGGTGTGAGTCAATACTCGGGGTGACAATGAGGCAGTGCAGGGAAATCAGGTTCATCTGGCGTGGACTGAGATATTTTGGGGTGTTTTGGAATGGTGGCTGTTTGGGTCCAGCTGCAGTGGATCCAGGAAATTCAATGTGGAGATGGCATTGGTGAGGAAACTTGTTTATTTATTAATATAAGATTAGATTAGGAAGAAATAGTGTAGTAGGGAAATTAAGTCTAGAAATGAGGCTGAATAACTTGGTTTATGGGGAAGGCCAATAAAGTTCCGCACAAGTAGCTTGCCCCATCTACGTTGGGCCACTGGCACCCGCTTGAATATCTAAGGGTGCCCCACCTTAGGCTCTCTTTTGCGCAGGTCTTAGAAGCCAGGACTAGTAAGTAGACTTGGTGAGCCGCCCACTCCAGATGGAAATTCAGCCTGAATTTAGAGTAAAGAGGAGAGGGAGGGAAAGAGAGATGGCATTGGTGAGGAAACTTGTTTATTTATTAATATAAGATTAGATTAGGAAGAAATAGTGTAGTAGGGAAATTAAGTCTAGAAAAGAGTCTGAATAACATGGCTTACAGGGAAGGTCAATAAAGTTCCACACAAGTAGCTTGCCCTATTTACGTTGGGCCACTGGCACCCGCTTGAATATCTAAGGGTGCCCCACCTTAGGCTCCCTTTTGTGCGTGTCTTTGAAGCCAGGACCAGTAAGTAGACTTGGTGTGACACCCACTCCAGATGGAAATTCAGCCTGAATTTAGAGTAAAGAGGAGAGGGAGGGAAAGGGCCAAAAAGAGAGAGAGAGAGATACGGGGGGAGCCAGATTCCCAAGAAACTAGTCCGAGAGACTAGTCCAAGAAACTGGTTCATCCTTTATTGTTCAGAAGGCCTTTTATACTTTTGATAAAACATGGAGATCAATGGATAACACAAAGTTATGCAGTGTTAACAGCCCAGACTCATCAAAAATAGGCTTTTCTCTCTGCATACCTAATTGTATACACAAGTCTTAGACAACTTACATCTCTTCCGGCCAAAAAGGGCCAATTAATATTTTACGGCCTTTTTCTGGTAACGTTTTGTCAACCAGAAGACTTTTTTGTGTTGATCTTCCCAAAGTCCGGTGCCACTCTCAGAAAGCACTAAATAAAGCTATATTCATACATAGCAAAGATACAGAAAGTTAAAACAAGTGAAAGGAGTACAGTGATTTATAACAAAAGAAAAGTGATTAACTCAAAAGTCTAGTGTTGGTAACATCAAAATTACTATGTATCTTTTCCCATATCCCATTTACATGGATTAACATCCTCACAGGTGCCTAAAAGATAAAGAATATGGAGGCCTGACTGCAATCATTGAGCCAACAGTGAAAACCCGTCACTAATATGATTTTTAACTCTTTAGAAAAGGCTCTGTGTCTTTAAGTTGTTTTTAAGCTTTGTGCCTCTCACGGATGGGGGCTGTAAGCAATTCACATGCTGTAAGAGGTCCGGGGGAACCTGTTAGGCAAGCTAGAGAGTTATCAAAGGGGGTTTAACTGAAACATCCCTTTCAAATGCAGAAGACTAAAGCCCTCATTTGACT
>SJYT01062148.1:7998-19131 GCA_006410635.1 Cephalophus harveyi
TAGTAATATCTGCCACTATTCATAGTAAGAAAAAAATTAACAAGCAAAATATAACTTTAGGAACTTGGAAATGACAAGGATTCCAGGCATGACTTCTCCTGACCTGGGCAAAATAAATTCTGCTGTTCACACACCACTGGCTGAAAAGCAAAGTTAAGAATTATGACATTAAAAATAAAAATTTGAAGTAGAGCTAAGTGGGAAGAAAGTTGAGGGCAGAAGCCCCTCTGGGAGATGAGACACACAGTGTGGGAGCTGAAAGAGAAAATCAATTCTTCCTTACCATTCCCTGGGGAGATGTAAAATATATGATTAGAGTACAAAAACATTCAATGACATTAAAAATAAAAATTTGAAGTAGAGCTAAGTGGGAAGAAAGTTGAGGGCAGAAGCCCCTCTGGGAGATGAGACACACAGTGTGGGAGCTGAAAGAGAAAATCAATTCTTCCTTACCATTCCCTGGGGAGATGTAAAATATATGATTAGAGTACAAAAACATTCCACACTCAACTCCCAAGACTGCCTTTGAGTTATAGACTGATGTCCATAGCCTAGCTACAGCTCTGCTTGAATTCTGAAACAAACAACTGTTGAATTTGCAGTTGTAAATCTGTTAGATGCCATTGATTTTTAATATCAGAAGCTGCCACTAATATTGATAAAGTAGTTTTCTAGTGAATAAAAAGACATTTGGTGGGTATGAAAAAACTTCCAAAAGATGGCTCAATAACTATAAACAGGTGGAATTCGCTACTCCATTAATGAATTTCATAAGAATGGGAATCCACTAAACTAATACATTGAAGAATACGGTTTGTTTACTCCTGTTTAAGAGAGGACAAAAGATGCTGGGAAAAATAAGATCCACAAACAGTCTATTTTCTCAGATGTTGTGATGCAAATAAAAAAAGTCTAGTTTGGGAATCCTGCAGCTTGTGTATGCACCTGAGAATCAAAACAAGAATCACTGTGGGGCCATTTCAAAGGAATATGCCACACAGCTGGTCTCATTCAGCTGATTTTATGTAGTGCTATGAGTATCTTTGAACAAAAAGATCTTTGCTACTGTCAGCTGCTCCTTAGCATTTGTTTGTCTTGGGGAGAGTTTTTCTTTTCTTTTTTTTTTTTTGAGGACTGAAAATGAAGGAAAAGAAGTGCTATTAAATCCTATCTTCAGGGATAAGTGTTATACATTATAATGTTGTTTCTTTATTTACATATCAGAGTTGTCATTAAATAATTCTTAAAACTACTTTTCAAAAAATAAAATATTGACTGGGTTTAATGTTATTATCCCTGAACAACAAGAAGGGAGATACTAAAGTTCTGTAAGATATTTAGAGAAAGGAATGCGTATTTTCCAGAAGATAAACATAGTATTAAGTAGGCCAAATATCTGTTCAGATTTTTCTGTAACATCTTGCAGATATGAATCAACTCAATATTTACTTGGTATTTTAATTTCCTTTCTTTCTTCCTTCCTTGTTTCCTTTTTTCTTCCTTTCTTTCTCATTTTCCTTTCTTTCTCTATATAATTTGTTTTTATTCCAAATTAAAAAAAAGTTTTTGGGCCCCCTTTTTAAAAGCCAAAACTAGTGGATAAAGTCTGAGTTGACCCAGTGTTCTATTCACTCTTTCTTCCTTGACATTGATTCTCAAATTTAATGAACTAGAACTCACTTTACTTGGATAACAGAAACTCTAGAACTTTTAATCCTGACTTTCAAATTGCAGCCTCTTGAAAAAAGTACATTTTATGCAAACATGCACCTTCTTAGCTGCCCAAGAATACAGATCTGTTTTTTTTTTGTGTGTGTGTGTCTTGCTCTATTCTACTCTTGTTAGTGCTTAAGTCAACATTTAAAAGATGGCCTTTGAACGTATCATCAAGCTTTGGTTTAAACAACACTTGTTCTTCAGAATCCTAGGTAGTGTTATTTATGTGATACATATGAGTTTGGGGCATCTGTCATGGGCAGTTTTTCAGGTCATAACACCATCTCCAATTCAGGCACCGTGCAGCACATGTTCAATCCCTTTACAAGACTCTCCCTACCACCCTACTCTTGTACTATTACAAAGACTCAGGATTACATAAATATCTTTCAGGTGTTTTTTCAACTTCTTGCTTTTATTAAGAAGTAATACAAATATTGCCAGTGTTCATTTAACCCACTGGTTCTGATTAGGCAGAGCTTTTCAATACTGTGTAATACTTATGGTTCAGAAAAATAATTGAGAACTGAATATAACTGCTCTCTTTTGTCTGTTCAGGCTCACTAGATCTTATTCTTCTGATAAGTAACACTATTTACAAAAATAAATAAGACCTTTCCCCAAATATCTTATATGTACTCTTTGTTTTCCTATATGGTAAATTTGTATAAAATATTAGATTTTCCATTGTATAAAAAAAGAAACAGAGTCACAGAAATTAGTACCTTAACAATAACTGATGGAAAAATATTTCAAATCAACTAACTTCTAATGTCCAGTCTTAATCCATAAAATCCCTTTTTTCTCAGATATTAAGTCTATTTCTTAAACTATATTTAGGAAACACATACAATATTTTAACCCCTCTTTTTCAGAAATTTGAAATCACTTTCAAATAGTATTCTATAATGGCCTTAGATCAGTGGCCCCCAACCTTTCAGCACCAGGGACCAGTTTCAAGGAAGACAATTTTTCCAAGGATGGGGGTAAGGGGATGGTTCAAGTGATAATGTGAGAGAGAACACATGAAGCTTCACTCACTCCCACAATTTTCCTCCTACTCTGCAGCCATATGCTTAACAGGCCAGTCTGAGGCCTGCTGGCTGGGGACCCTTGCCTTAAATGATATCATTACAAAATTCATCATTTTTGACAGCAAAAACATTTAATATTATGTCTTAGAAAATTTGGAGAGTTCTGAGACATTCATGAAACTTGAGAATTAGGAAGCAAAGAAATGAAAAAACCTGAATTTTTGTGCAGTGCTGATGTTTTGTGTGGAAAAATTCTATTGACCTACCAAAAAAGTCTCAAAGGAAACCATTCTTAGAATTTCTTTTCCTTAAGTGTACAGCAAGAATTGAAAAATAATTTATCATAAGGAATTTTTCAGGCAGCTTCAATGCAGCCTCCAAATGCTTGTACATTCTCAGGGTCTGCAGAGTTAGTGCTGTTTCTGAAATGTAGAACTAGGTGCATCGGTGCAGAACAGAGCATCAGTGATAAGGGTGTTGAAGGAGATCCAAGCAGCAGAAGTTTGATAAATCCATTCAGGCAGAGACCTGGACTCTCTCTCCTGTCTATACCAGCATTCCATATGCAGTATTAAAATGTTGTCAAATATCTACATGGATTAGATTAAGGAGAAACTTAATCATTTGGACCTTACTTAAAAGTCATGTTATTATTTATCATAAACTTTTAATATAATTTCATTTGCATTCATATCTACTAAAATATCTGTCAACTCTAAATAAGATAAAGTTCATTGGATATGCAGGTCAAGAAGCATGGAACAACAGACTGATTCAAAGTTGGGAAAGAAGTACATCAAGGCTGTATTTGTTACCCTGCTTATATAACTTATATGCAGAGTACATCATGCAAAACGCCCAAGCTGGATGAATCACAAGCAGGAATCAAGATTGTGGGGAGAAATATCACTAACCTCAGATATGCAGAAGACACCACCCTTATGGCAGATAGCAAAGAGGAACTAAAGAGCCTCTTGATGAAGGTGAAAAAGAAGAGTGAAAAAGCTGGTTTAAAACTCAACAATCAAAAAACTACCCATCATGGTATTTGGTTTCATCACTTCATGCAAATAGATGGGGAAACAATGGAAACAGTGACAGACTTTATTTTCTTGGGCTCCAAAATCACTGTGGATAGTGACTGTAGCCATGAAATTAAAAGATCCTTACTCTGTGGAAGAGAAGCTATGGCAAATCTAGACAGTATTATTAAAAAACAGACATCACTTTGGCTACAAATATCCATCTAGTCAAAGCTATGGTTTCTCCAGTAGTCATGTAGGGATGTGAGAGCTAGACCCTAAAGAAGGCTGAGTGCTGAAGAATTAATGTCTTCTAACTGTTGTGCTAGCGAAGACTTTTGAGAGTCCCTGGGACAGCAAGGATATCAAACCAGTCAATCTTAAGGGAAATCAACCTGAATATTCATTGGAAGGGCTGATGTTGTGGCTGAAGTTCCAATACTTTGGCCACCTGATGTGAAGAGCTGACTTATTGAAAACTACCCTGATGCTAGGAAAGATTGAATGTAGGAGGAGGAGGAGACAACAGAGGATGAGATGGTTGGATGGCATCAGTGACTTAATGGGCATGAGTTTGAGTAAAGTCTTGGGAATGGTGAAGGACAGGGAAGCCTGGCATGCTGCAGTCCGTGGGGTCACAAAGAATCAGACATGACTGAGCAACTTTTCATAAGCATAAAATATCATTGGGTGACAGGATGATCTCAGTCTGTAGTTGTCTTGGTCTTATCCATATTTATACTTATATAAATATTTATATTTATTTATAGAGTCTTAGTACTATCCATATTTAGATTTATAACTAAAAACGAGTCAAATGTAGATCAGTTTTACCTCATAGCCATTACTAGAGATGTAAGATCTTAATTAAATCTTTATTAATCTGATGCTTTTTCATCAATGTGTTTGCATCCTCACAGAGCATTTCTGCAACTCAAAGATAGGCAATGTGAGAAGATGGTTGTCATTCTTAAGAACAAGTTATTTTTTTAATCTTTTATCCTTCTCTGATGAAACTGATGTTCATGTTTCTCTCCCAAGTTCCTTATTCTCTGTGCCTACTTTAATGTTTCTGTGATGTGTCAGACAAGTCTAACATTTTTATGCAGAATGTTCCCTCACATGTAGCAAGGGACAAAACATCCAGTTCTACTGAGAAGGGCACTCAAGACCCTGAAGCTCCCATGCACTCATTTGGAGACTATGTCAGCTTCCCTTTCTTTAGGGTACACTATTTCTCTCTCACAATATATAAAAGACAGTTAGATTAACATGAAACAGTCATTAGTAGGCTGATACAGCACCAGGATTCTTGTAGGCTTTTTCACTAAGCAAAATTCTTACTTTTGAAAATATGCATGAGAGACTTCCCTGGTGGTCCAGTAGCTAAGACTGCACTCTCCCAATGTAGGGGGTCAGGATTTGATCTCTTCATGGAACTAGATCCCACATGTATGCCATAACTAAAGATCCTGCATGCCACAACTAAGAACCAGTGTGATCAAATAAATAAGTTAAGTAATTAAGTTATTATGACTAAAACACCTAAAGAGGAAACTTGAAGAACTTATAATCCAAGCAGTTTCTTTACCTGGTATCNCCTATTTATTAAGCACTTGGTCTCCTATCCAAGACTATATGGTAAATATTATCAGCTCCTTTTTATAGATGAAAAGTCAGAGATTTAGTGAGATTGAGCATTTTATCCAAGGAGTCAGAAAACAAATCTGTGACTTGAAACTAGATCTTTCTAATTTGAAGTCATGATACCACGTTGCCTCCAGTAACAAGGTTTGGACAATCAGGTAACTGAATTTAGAACTTTCAGTATAGAAATGAGATTTATTAGTATTTCATTTTCTCATTGCAATATACATAAGGGAAGAAATTAATGTTCTCCTTTTCCAATTTCATTCTTTAGAGTTTATTATGTTAAGAAGCTATAGCTCATTCTGTATATTTTCAGATATATGTATACAGGTGTATATATATATATATATTAATATATGCTTTCTTTTCCTCTCTGTATTTATTTACCCATTTACTTTATTTTTTGTTGTTTATTTACCATAATATGATTGTGCTAAACTCTACATTGCTTTTTTACACCACAGCTTGTAGAAATATTTCTAGCATATACTTCTATTTAATTTAATTTTTTCTGAATGGCCTTATATTATATAGCTATACTAGTGTTCATTTAACTATCCTCTTTATATTTATAGACTTTGCTTATGCTCAGCATCTCTACTTCAAAGCCTAATTCCTGTTATTGATCCCAAACCCACTTTCACCAGTCACCTTTCCTTCCAAGTTAGCAGCAACTCCATCTTTCCAGTATCTCAAGAGAAATCTCTCTTTCTCTCAGTCCGCACATACACAGGGTCAGTAAAGCCTGTTGGCTCTTGCTTTAAAATATAACCTTAATTTGGTCACATCTTACTAAGTTTCCACTGCCACCACCCTGGCCCAAGCCACTGTCATCTCTCACCAGGAGTACTGCAACAATTGATGATGTCCTTCCCTACTGAAAACCCCTAATTCATTCACAGTAAAAGCCAACATTCCTGCCATAGGTCACAGAGTTAAATGCACCCCCACCCCTATCACCAGCCTTTTATCTCCCATGCTATCTCTCTCCCCTAGAGCTCCAGAGCTGAAAGTCCTTCCTGCATCCTTTGATCTCCTGTCCCCTCTCTTCCCCAGATCGTTCTGACCACACAGCCATCTGGACTCTTTTTGTGACACACGGCTTGCACCTGCCTCAGGGCCCTTCCACTGGCCATTCTCTCTACTTGAATCACTCTGACAATTGATGTCCACAAGGCCCCCTCCTTCACCTTCTTCAAGTATTTTTTCAATGTCACCTTCTTAGTAAGGTTTATTCTAACTGCCACATTTAATTTTAGACTTCCATCTCACTACTACTGATCCTTTTGGCCAAGTTCTACTATGTCTTAATTACTTTTTGGCTGTACCCCAGGGCATGTAGGATCTTAGTTCCCCCACCAAGGACAGAACCAACACTGCCTGTGTTGAAAGGCAGAGTCTCAACCACTGGACGGCTGGGGAATTTCCACTTCTACCTTTTTTTTTTTNTCCATCTCACTACTACTGATCCTTTTGGCCAAGTTCTACTATGTCTTAATTACTTTTTGGCTGTACCCCAGGGCATGTGGGATCTTAGTTCCCCCACCAAGGACAGAACCAACACTGCCTGTGTTGAAAGGCAGAGTCTCAACCACTGGACGGCTGGGGAATTTCCACTTCTACCTTTTTTTTTTTTTTCTTTTAATATAGCCTGAAACTGAAAGTGTCAGTTTCTCAATCTTGTCCAACTCTTTGTGACCCCATGGACTGTAGCTTGCCAGGCTCCTCTGTTGATAGAATTCTCCAGGCAAAAATATTGAAGTGGATTGTCATTTCCTTCTCCAGGGGATCTTCCAAACTCAGGGATCAAATTTGTGTTTCCTGCATTGCAACCATATTCTTTACCATCTGAGCCACCTGGGAAATCCATAATATAGCATAGATTTTTTCAAAAAAAATCATTATCTTTTATTGTTATTTTGTCTCTCTCTGTTTACAAGAATGTGACTTTAGGGGATATGGGGAAAAGGGGCAGGAGTCCTTGTGAACTTTATTCACTAATGTATCCCAAGTATCTAGAACAGAGTCTGAAGCATGAAGGCTGCTCAATAACTGCTGAATGAGTGAATGAATGATCAGTGATGCTAATTCATGAGATATGGAAATGCTATTCATTCAGTCGTGTCTGACTCTTTGCAACCCATGGACTGTAGCCCACCAGGCTCCTCTGTCCATGGATTTCCTAGGCAAAAATATTGGAGTGGGTAGTCATTCCTTTCTCTGGGGGGATCTTCCTGATCTAGGGATCAAACACATGTCTCTTGCATCTCCTGTACTGGAAGGTGGATTCTTTACTGNCCATGGACTGTAGCCCACCAGGCTCCTCTGTCCATGGATTTCCTAGGCAAAAATATTGGAGTGGGTAGTCATTCCTTTCTCTGGGGGGATCTTCCTGATCTAGGGATCAAACACATGTCTCTTGCATCTCCTGTACTGGAAGGTGGATTCTTTACTGTCTGAGCCCCCAGGGAACGCTAATTCACATCTGCTCTACATAATAAAAATGGACAGTATGAGTGATCAAATGTGATAGAAGTAGAATTTTAGAACCATAAGATGCTTTAAAGTTTATCAAGTACAACTCATTTCAAAATTTAGAAAACAGCACCAGAGAAATGAAAGATATCATACTGCTGGTTTATGGCAAAGAATAATAAAAGTCTGGATATTTTGGCTTAGTGCTCTTCCCCAATCCATCACAGGTTTTGTTAGCTGTCCTCTAAGTTTAACCTAGACTTCTTGAGTCTCTGGAGGACAGTCATAATTATATTCAAATGGTGTTTAACTTTTTCCTCTCAAGATATGTTGACTAATGCCTAAAGAAATGACATCTTGATAGCTCATACACCAGCTCCAAGGATCCCCCACCCAACAGTCTGAGACCAGCCACCAGAACAAATGCAAATGAACCCCAGACTCAGGATCAGAGCTCAGTAGGATCCCAGAATCCATCACCAATTGATTTAAGCACCTGGCCCTCTATAGCCTCCTCTGTTTTCATAGATGACTGTTTCTCACATGCAGTTAATTTAAAAATCAATCTAAATGCTTATATATCTGAGAGACAATTCACATCTTACAAAAGATAATATTAGCCTTTGTGGTATTGAACAGGAACATCACTCGGGAAGAAATGAAGGCTTGGTAAGTTCTTCTCAGTAGGCAGATTTCTGCTGTCTCTTTACCTTGTCCTCTTTCCCTAGATGTCACTCTTTTCCTCGGCAGAGTGCAAAAGCTGTGATAGTGAGTATCTAAGTTCTTTCATAACCAAAATTAATTTCTGCTCTTCCAAATTGTTAATTTTCAATTCTTTTTCCTAAATTCTTTTTTTTTTTTTTTTTTACTATAGAGGAGGAACACCAAATAAAGGAAAAGAAAAGAAAAAAGTCTGGAAAGAAGAAGAGAGATGCCACCCCTGATCCCACAACCACAGATATTTCCTACTGAGGATGTGGAAGAAATGACTTGTGGGAGCCACTTATCCACAGAAAAAAAAGATGAAGGGAAAATCAAGGAAATTAAAAGATGCACTTACTGTTATACATGATGGTCTCATAACCTTTAATGAACTGAATACTGGGGAAATAATTCTGTAACATTTTTGTGACTCAGCTTTATCAAAAAAAAATTTGTTATACTTATTAAGAGCAATACATCATGCTAGTGGCAGCAAATTATAAAAAGAAATATATCCAAAGTGGAAACAGTAATATCATAGTACAAAGGGCCAGAAGAGCCCAAACATTTAAAATCTGCTAAGAAAAGGAAAAAATATAAATAAAAAAAAAAGAAAGAAAGAAAAAACTTAAGACTCATACAGTAATCAATAGGCTTTAATTCTCCTAACACATGATGGTGAAAAACTATAATTGACAGTAATACTGTTTCCATATCTGAAATAAACATGAAAGATAAGGAATACTATGCATTTTTACAACTTTAAGGCAGAACACTTGAAGTATTTACATAAAATGGAAATATTGTCATTGCTTTTGTTGTATTCAGTCACTAAATCGTGTCTGACTCTTTTGCAAGCCCATGGACTGTAGTCCTTTGTTCATGGGATTTTCCAGGCAAGAATACTGCAATGGGTTGTTATTTTCTTCTCCAAGGGATCTTCCTAACTCAAGAATCAAATTCACATCTCTTTACCATTGAACCATCAGAGGAAGCTCATGTTATTGCTTTAGTGGGTTTCAAACCACCAATGTCTAAGTTCTTCAAAAGAATATGATTTAAATTAAAATTTATAACATATAAACACCCAGGAAAAAATATCATTGCATGTCTAATTTTTTTCCCTAGAGTTAAAATTTCCATAATTATCATGCATGTGTGCTAAATTGCTTCACTGATGTCCGACTCTTTGCAACATCATTGGCTATAGCTCCCCAGGCTGCTCTGTCCATGGAATTTTCCAGGCAAGAATACTAGACTGGGTAACCATTCCCTTCTCCAGGGGATCTTTCCAACCCAGGGATTAAACCTGGGTCTCCTGCATTGGAGGGAGATTCTTTACCATCTGAGCCACCAGGGAAGCCCACCATAGATATCTAACCTGCATCTGGTAAAGATCATAGCTTAGGTCTATATTGCTTCTTGCTAATGAGTTCCAGTCTTGTAAAAAGCCCAGTTCATCCATACTTGTCCCTATCATGCATACTTCACTCTCAAGCGAATGTCATAGATATATATGCATATTGCTATCAATATACTGTTTAGTGGGCTTTCCCTGTGGTTCAACAGTAAAGAATCCACCTGCCAATGCAGAAGACATAAGAGATACAGGTTCAGTTCCTGGGTTGAGAAGATCCCCTGGAAGAGGGCATGGCAATCCATTCCAGTATTCTTGCCTGGAGAATCTCATGAAGAGAGGAGCCTGATGGGCTATAATTCATAGAGTCTCAAANATAAAAAGAAATATATCCAAAGTGGAAACAGTAATATCATAGTACAAAGGGCCAGAAGAGCCCAAACATTTAAAATCTGTTAAGAAAAGGAAAAAATATAAATAAAAAAAAAAAAGAAAGAAAGAAACTTAAGACTCATACAGTAATCAATAGGCTTTAATTCTCCTAACACATGATGGTGGAAAACTATAATCGACAGTAATACTGTTTCCATATCTGAAATAAACATGAAAGATAAGGAATACTATGCATTTTTACAACCTTAAGGCAGAACATTTGAAGTACTTACATAAAATGGAAATATTGTCATTGCTTTTGTTGTATTCAGTCACTAAGTCGTGTCTGACTCTTTTGCAAGCCCATGGACTGTAGTCCTTTGTTCATGGGATTTTTCAGGCAAGAATACTGCAGTGGGTCGTCATTTCCTTCTCTAAGGGATCTTCCTAACTCAAGAATCAAATTCACACCTCTTTACCATTGAACCATCAGAGAAAGCTCATATGATTGCTTTAGTGGGTTTCAAACCACCAATGTCTAAGTTTTTCAAAAGAATATGATTTAAATTAAAATTTATAATGTATAAACACCCAGGAAAAAATATCATTCCATGTCTAATTTTTTTCCCTAGAGTTAAAATTTCCATAATTATCATGCATGTGTGCTAAATTGCTTCAGTGATGTCCGACTCTTTGCAACATCATTGGCTATAGCTCCCCAGGCTACTCTGTCCATGGAATTTTCCAGGCAAGAATACTAGACTGGGTAACCATTCCCTTCTCCAGGGGATCTTTCCAACCCAGG
>SJYT01062152.1:0-54183 GCA_006410635.1 Cephalophus harveyi
GAGGAGCTAAAAAGCCTTTTGATGAAAGTGAAAGAGGAGAGTGAAAATGTTGGCTTAAAGCTCAACATTCAGAAAACGAAGATCATGGCATTTGGTCCTATCACTTCATGGGAAATAGATGGGGAAACACTGGAAACATTGTCAGACTTTATTTGTTTGGGCTCCAAAATCACTGCAGATGGTGATTGTAGCCATGAAATTAAAAGACGCTTACTCCTTGGAAGAAAAGTTATGACCAACCTAGATAGCATATTGAAAAGCAGAGACATTACTTTGCCAGCAAGGGTTCATCTAGTCAAGGCTATTGTTTTTCCAGTAGTCATGTATGGATGTGAGAGTTGGACTATGAAGAAAGCTGAGTGCCGAAGAATTGGTGCTTTTGAACTGTGGTGTTGGAGAAGACTCTTGAGAGTCCCTTGGACTGCAAGGAGATCCAACTAGTCCATTCTGAAGGAGATCAACCCTGGGTGTTCATTGGAAGGAATGATGCTAAAACTGAAACTCCAGTACTTTGGGCACCTCATACGAAGAGTTGACTCACTGGAAAAGACTCTGCTGCTGGGAGGGATTGGGGGCAGGAGGAGAAGGGGACGACAGAGGATGAGATGGGTGGATGGCATCACTGACTCGATGGACGTGAGTTTGTGTGAACTCCGGGAGTTGGTGATGGACAGGGAGGCCTGGCGTGCTAGGGGTCGCAAAGAGTCGGACAGGACTGAGTGACTGAACTGAACTGAACTGAACTGAACCTTGCCTGTGTGCTAAGTCACTTCAGTCGTGTCTGACTCTCTTTGTGACCCCATGGACTGTAGCCCACCAGGCTCCTCTGTCCACGGGATTCTCCAGGCAAGAATACTGGAGTGGATCGCCATGCCCTCCTCCAGTGGATCTTCCCAATCCAGGGATCAAACCCGCATCTCTTATGTCTCCTGCATTGGCAGGCAGCTTCTTTACCACTAGCACCACCTGGGAAGCCCCTGTTTAACCTTGAAAGAGCCTAATTATAGGCATGAAATCACTAGACATTTTAACCTAACTCCTGACTTATGCCCTCCTGAATGCATACTACGCTTTGTCTAAACTGCTGATTGTTTTCCTAGATAAAAAGAAGTTAAAATGAATAATTCAGCAATTAAAAAATGTTGTTGTTGTTGTTGTTCAGTCACTAACTCATGTCTGACTCTTTGTGACTGCATGGACTGCAGCACACCAGGCTTCCCTGTCCTTTACCATCTCCCAGAGCTTGCTCATACTATGTCCATTGAATTGCTGATGCCATCCAACCATCTCATCCTCTGTTATCCCCTTCTCCTCTTGCCTTCAATCTTTCCCAGCATCAGGGTCTTTTCAAATGAGGATGAAAAGTATTGGAGCTTCAGCTTCAGCATCAGTCATTTCAATGAATATTCAGGGTTGATTTCCTTTAGGATTAACTGGTTGGATCTCCTTGCAGTCCAAGAGACTCTCTAGAGTCTTCTCCAGCACCACAGTTGGAAAGCATCAGTTCTTCAGTGCTTATCCTTCTTTATGGTCCAACCCTCACATCCATACGTGACTACTGGAAAAACCATAGCTTAGACCATATAGACCTTTGTCAACAAAGTGATGCCCCTGCTTTTTCATATGCTGTCTAGGTTTTCTTAGCTTGTCTTCCAAGGAGCAAGAATATTTTAATTTCACGGCTACAGTCATCGTTTGCAGTGATTTTGGAGCCACTGTTTCCACTTTTTCCCCAACTATTGGTCATGAAGCGATGGGACTGGATGCCATGATCTTAGTTTTCTCGATGTTGAGATTTAACCCAGTTTTTTCACTCTCCTCTTTCACACTCATCAGGAGGCTCTATTCTTAATAGTCCTCTTCTCAATCCTGTGGGCAAATCATGCAGGCAAGATGCCATTGGGATATTCAACCAGTCTGCACACAGTGGGGAATAATGCAGAATCCAATTTCCTGCATCAAAAATTCACTAAGATTCTTCTCTCTTTCTCTCCTTTAAAAATCGTCAAGGCTGAGCAGAATCTTTGGAGTTGGCCTCTGGACACAAGTTCACCTTCTCCCTAAATTGCCAGCTTTTCTGAGTTAAGCACCTTTCCTTTCTAAGCAACAAGCAGTCAAATTGGGTAACAAAGGGGGTACCTCAAATGTATCAGGAACAAGCAACATAGACGCTCTATATGCTTAAATACCTTACCTCCTACTACCTTTAGGAATAAGAGTATCAGGATTTGATGTTAAATAAAAAGAACACCTTTATGCCTCTGTTGCTACTCCTGTTGCATTATCACCAGCTTCCACGTGCAGAGTGCTTTCTTGCCACCAGGCTCTATGCTGAGGGGTTTATTTGTACTACATATGTATCTTAGGGAGGTGAGGAAACAGGCTGGGTGGCCACCCGTCTAAGATCCGACTCTGTGTGACCCCATAGACGGCAGCCCACCAGGCTCCCCCGTCCCTGGGATTCTCCAGGCAAGAACACTGGAGTGGGTTGCCATTTCCTTCTCCACTAAGATCACACAGGGAGGTGGAAAAGCCTCTTTTCAGATTCAGCTCACAAATTTCTGCCACCAAACCTGTCAACTTTGGCTTTTATAAAAAACCAAGAAATTGGAAATATGGCAATGAAAATCATTAGATGGTTGGGATGCCTTGGTTATTTTATCAGGGGGAAAGAAAGTGAAAGACATCCTTGACTCTTAGAGTAGAAATTGATCTTCTTAAGGAGAAGGCTGACCACTGATAACCACTCCAAATGAATAGGCTTGAATTTCAGTAAGGAACAGTCTGGAGAGAGATTACGAAGCATACTTTTCAACTGAACACTGGCAAAAAGATGCTGAAAGAGGTAGAAGGAAAGAGTCCACGTCTCTGACTCCAGCCTGAGGTTAAGGCCCTTGGCTTCACACCAGGCGCTCCTCGCCCAGTTCTCCCTGATTTCTCTTTCGAACTCATCAGTGACTCTGCTTGGCATCCTGTGGGCAAATGCGTTAGCACAGATTCTCCACCACCAGGCAGTTTATTTCTTCCTGCATCCAGGGAGTGAGAGCAGAGCCCCCAGCGGCACCCTGGAGGACCTAGAGGGGTCGGGGCAGAGCACACCTTGGCTCACGCTGCAGCCGGGCACCGGGGCACCGGCGCGCTCTTTCCCCTGCCCCTGGGTCTGAGCGCCCTTCTCAGGTTCTGTCCACGCCGCTCTGTTCGGCCTCCTCTGTGCCTCCCTGACCCTTTCCGTGTATCTCTCTCTGTTTCCTACTGTCTTCCCGCTCGCCCTGGTGGCTCTCACTAACTCTCTGCTGGTCTCTGTGCCCGGGTCGCAGTGTGTCGACGGCTGCCTGTCTCTCTGCCTCGTTCTTTGCTCTGCTTCCTCCTCCCTCACCGCACCACTCACCTCCCACACACAGCCAGGGCCGCGGCTCCCCGGGCCCCCTGGGCCCCCTGGGCCCCCTGCCGGAGCCGCGTGAGCTCCTGGTGGGCAAACCGCGCTGCGCTGCGGGCTGCCGCCCTGCCTTCCACCGCCTCACGCTTCCCGGGAGCTCCTCCAGGCACTCGAGTCACCCTCATAATAACCCTGTGAAGGAGACTGTCATTATCCCCAGTTCCAGAGGAGAAAACAAAGGCAGAGAGTTGTCACGTCCTGGAGTCCTGCAGCAAATAAGTGACAAAGACAGGACTGGACCACCCAAGACGGTTCGACTCTAAATAGAAGCTCTCGGTCATGATAGTCATTGAAAGTGAAAGCGTTAGTCCCTCAGTCGTGTCCGATCCTTTGCAACCGCACGGACTGTAGCCCGCCAGGCTCCTCTGTCCATGGAATTCTCCAGGCAAGGATGCTGGGGTGGGTTGCCATTCCTTTCTCCAGGGGATCTTCCCGACCCAGGGATTGAACCCAGGTCGGCTGTATTGCAGGCAGATTCTTTACCGTCTGAGGCACCAAGTTTGCAGCATTGTAGTCATTAGGCTCAATTCATTTGTTAAAAAACCCCCATGGGCCAAGTACATTCATTTAGATTGCCTTTTTTAATTACCAGAGCTTTCCTAAGTAGTAAGGATGTATATGCCCACTGGACAGATAAGAAAACCTCTTCAGGGTGAAGTAACCTACTGAAGACACCCATGGGGAATGAGGAGGGACCTGGGAGAGGAGCCAGTGCCCAGAAGCCCTAGAACCTTGATCCTGCCACTCATGGTTCTAGACCCCCTCATCCATACACTTGCAGTGGCAGGAGGTTTTGCCTCCTAACATCCCACCTGGACGACTAATAGTCTTTTTACTCCACCACTTACTAGAAGTGTGGCCTTGGGAACATTAGTTAAACTCTTTTAGTTTTGGTTTTCCTGTTTATACACTGAATCATAGGGTTGTTGGGAGGATTAAGTGGGATAATGCATGTACAGTGATTAGCACTGAGTGTCTAATAATTGTCAAAAAATAGTAACTACTTAATAAATTGTAGCTATCAAAATAATCACATTATCATTATAACCCTCGAAATATGTTTTGAAAATAGTACCTAGTTAGGATGTTTTTTGTTTTGTTTTTTTTAACTTTTTGTTTTCTATTGGAGTATAGCCGATGAACAATATTGTGAGAGTTTCAGGGGAACAGTGAAGGAATTCAGCCATATATATATGTGTGTGTGTATATATATATATGTATATATGTGCGTCCATTCTCCCCCAAACTCCCCTCTCATCCAGGCTGACACATAACGTTGCTCAGAGTTCCCTGCGCTGTGCAGTAGGTCCTTGTTAATCCATTCTCAACAGAGCAGTGTGTACATGTCCATCCCAAACTCCCTCACTGTCTCTCCTCCCCCACCCCCCTTCTTGGACAGCTCACTCTCCACGGCACAGTTTGGGCAAATTTCAAGCCCCCTCAGGGGAGCCAGGACCAGAGCAGCAAGGCACTGACTACCCAGGCTGTTGATTAGAAACGGCCGGGAACCCGGCCGCTGGGGGAGCTTGAGGGCAGCCTCTCCCAGTCTTTCACACGCTAGCACGCTCCAGAGAAAGTGGTTGAGTTCCCCAGGTCCTGAGTGGCCGTAGACGGCCGAGAGAGCTGGTAGCTGGACCCGCAGACTTCAGCCACGAGCACCAGCATGAGGCCCCAAGAACCCTGCTTCTCTCTGTATCTCCTTCCAGTCACTCTCTCCCCTGGCCTAGGTTTCGGCGCTGGGAGAAGTGCTGGGTCATGTACAGCCCTGGGCCCTCTCAAGAGGCCTCTTCTCAACAGCAGTGCTGCTCAGGCGAGTCTTTTCACTCCCTGTACCCACACGACACCAGCAGGGCCTCTGCAGACTGTCAAAGCAGCCAGGATACTTATTCTTAGCTCATATATGCAGCTTTCCTCCCCTGCTTTCTCCACTGGTAGATTCTAGGGTATTGCTTACTACCTCACAGATGTATTACTTTGGTATTTTGTTTATAAAATGTTTTATTTTTGTTTATTTGTTTATTTGTCTGTGCCCGGTCTTAGTTGCAGCATGTGGGATCTTAGTTCCCTGACCAGGGATTGAACCCAGCTGAGCCACAAGGGAAACCCAAGAATACTGGAGTGGATAGCCTTCTCCAGCGGATCTTCCCAACCCAAGAACTGAACTGGGGTATCCTGCATTGCAGGCAGATTCCTTGCCAACTGAACTATCAGGGAAGCCCTATTTTTGTTTATTTCTTTATTTGTCTGTGCCAGGTTTTAGTTGCAGTATGTGGGATGTTAGTTCCCTGACCAGGGATTGAACCCAGCCACCTGCATTGGGAGCGGAGAGTCTTAGCCACTAGACCACAAGGGAAGTCCTGACATGTGACTTTATACTTGATGCTGGGCCTAAATATGTTGGAGCCATCTCTCCAACTAGTCTTTATGTTCTTTGCAAACTGGAATCCCCCAATATGTTCAAATAGGAAAATAATGCACAAAACACAGGGTAGTTCTAATTATAGTTATCATTTCTTGACTGCCAGGTGACAGGTACTTTAAATACATTACCTCCACCCTTCACAATAAATTTGCAAAATAATTATTATAATCTACATTTGACTGATGATGGTTTCACTACGGCTTACAACCATACAAAGAACATTGACTGTGGGCTCAATTCCAGCTTTGTGACTGATACTCACCATCCAGGACTTCAGTGGTGACTACATAGCTCATCAGAAAAACCAGCCACATGCTTTTCAGAGCCATCTTCCTCTTCCCGCAGGGACAGAAGTGCTTCAGGAAGCACGGATCTCAGAGTCCTTGTCAGTTTTTCCTTGATACTCCTGGATTCACCCAGATCTGAAATTTCAACACATTTACACTAGTGAAGTGGACCCAGGAATTTATAAAAGCCAAATCATATTAGTAAATGCATGCTTCTCAGTCGCTCAGTTGTGCCCAATTCTTTGTGATTCCATGGACTGCAGCCTGCCAGGCTCCACTGTCCACGGGATTTTTCAGGTAAGAATAGTGAAGCAGACTGCCTTTTCCTCCTCCAGGGGATGTTCCTAACCCCGGGATCAAATATGTGTCTCCTGCATTGCCTGCATTGACAGACAGATTCTTTACCTCTGTGTCACCTAGGAAGCCCAAATCATAAATGAAGGAAAAAATATTTCTCTGGCTAAACCCAAATTTACAGCAAAGGGAATTTGAAAAGATAATGCACCCCAATGTTCATTTCAGCACGGTTTACAATAGATAAGACATGAAGAAAGTGAGAGTCACTCAGTTGTGTCTGAGTGACTCTTTGTGACCCCATGGACTATACTATTCATGCAATTCTCCAGGCCAGAATGCTGGAGTAGGTAGCCTTTCCCTTCTCCAGGAGATCTTCCAAACCCAGGGTTCTAACCCGGGTCTCCTGCATTGCAGGTGGATGCTTTACCAGTTGAGCCCCCAGGGAAGCCCCCAGACAAGACATGGAAGCAACCTAAATGTCCATCAACAGATGAATGGATAAAGAAGATGTGATGGACCTAGAGATTATTATACTAAGTGGATTAAGTCAGAAAGAGAAAGACAAATACCATATGATATCACTTACGTGGAATCTAAAATATGAAACAAAGGAACTTACAAAACAGCAACAGATTCACAGACTGAGGAAACAAACTTATGGTTACCAAAGGTGAAAGGTATGGGGACAGGGTAAATTGAGAGTTTGGGATTGATATATACAGAGTATCTTTAAAATAGATAATCAACAAGCATCTACTGTATAGCACAGGGAACTCCACTTTACTAATAATAATAACTCCACTTTTCTGTAATAACCCAAACGGGAAAAGAATTTAAAAAAGAACATATGTATATATGTATACATATATACAAAGTATGTATACATACTTTGTTGTACATCAGAAACTAACAGCACTATAAATCAACTATACCCTGCTGCTGGGAAAGACTGAAGACAGGAGAAGAAGGGGGCGACAGAGGACGAGATGGTTGGATATCATCACAGACTCAACTGACATGAGTTTGAGCGAGCTCCAGGAGATGGACAGGGAAGCCTGGTATGCTGCAGTCCGTGGGGTGGCAGAGTCGGACACAACTGAGCGACTGAACAACAATATACTTCAATAATAAATAAATAGGAATCTCAAGCTAAATAAAAAGATTAGGAAAATTTATCTTATGCCAGCCCTCTGAGCCAATGCCAAAGATCTAACTGCTGGGCTGAATGGTTTCAAGCCTGAAAGCATTCGGTATACTCTGAAGAGCCCGCCCTTGCTATTCTCAGGACAGCCAGCAGAGGGCGTCCAAAGCAAGCTTTCAGATGAGGCAGTATTTGAGCTTTAATAGTTTAAGTCAATCAAGTCAATCCCAACCGTGAGTTTTTAAATGGTAGAATTAAAACTGAATATGTTATCTAATATCTCCACTTTACAGTTTAGAAAACCTGAGGTATGAAGTCATTTTCTCATTGTCACACAGCTACAAGAAGATTTCCTAACTTGTTCAACTTTACACTTAGGAGATATCACACTTCTTAAAAAATAATTTTATCTTTTCCTGTGACTAAATAGTACACAAATTATTAAAACATCATTGAAAAACTAGAGAATATGAATCAATCTTCCAGAGAAACAACTGAGTGAAGAGCTTATTAACATTTTTCTAGGCATGTGTTGTTTACATAATTTTGTATAAAGAGTGGTATAATTCTGTAACCTGGTTTTATCTCTCAGAAACAGATTGATTGTAATAAACATTCTTCCACTCACGTAACTTTTATGAAATTTTGCTTCTGTCTTTAGTATAAATTCGCATACGTGAGAGCCTGCTCAGTTGCTTCAGTCGGGTCTGACTCTGCAACCCTATGGACCGAAGCCTGCTAGGCTGCTCTGTCCACAGGATCCTCTGCCCATGGGATTCTCCAGGCAAGAAAACTGGAGTGGGTTGCCATGCCTTCCTCCAGGGGAATCTGCTGGACCCAGGAATCGAACTCTTTTGTCTCTTACATCTCTTGCCTTAGCAGGTGGGTTCTTTACCACTAGCCCCACCTGGTAAGTCTGGTACAGAGGATTGTAATTTCACAGAACACACAAATTGTCACATTGATATTCTTGGCTAAAATTAGCCCTCTGAACCTAGAGGAGTAGGAGGGAGGCTCAAGAAGGAGAGGATATACGTATACTTTTTCGGAGAAGGCAATGGCACCCCACTCCAGCACTCTTACCTGGAAAATCGCATGGATGGAGGAGCCTGGTGGGCTGCAGTCCATGGGGTCGCTAAGAGTCGGGCACGACTGAGCGACTTCACTTTCACTTTTCACTGTCAGGCATTGGAGAAGGAAATGGCAACCCACTCCAGTGTTCTTGCCTGGAGAATCCCAGGGATAGGGGAACCTGGTGGGCTGCCATCTATGGGGTCGCACAGAGTCGGACACAACTGAAGTGACTTAGCAGTAACATAGCTAATTCAGGTTGTTGTACAGCAGAAACCAAAACAACATTGTAAAGCAATTATAATCCAATTAAAAAATAAACTTAAAAGAATTTTGAAAGTGCCCTCTGAATGGGCTGTACTGTGTGTTCATTCTAACACTAGTGGGTAGGAATGCTGCTTTCCCCAGCCCTTAATGAACACTGGATTTGTCAATCTTTTTTCTTGCTAATTTTGGTACATTAAAGAAAAACTTCATTTTAAAAATACTGATAAAGTGGAATGTCTTTTTATATAATGATTAGCTTTAAAAATTTCTTTTATGAATTTTTGGTTTACAGCTTTGCACAGCTTATTGTTGGATTTTTTATCTTTTTCCTCAGGAATTTGGAGGGCTTTCTTTGTATATTTATTGTCTTTTATATTTTACCAAATGACTGAGCGACTGAACTGAACTGAACTGATATCTTACCAAAACTATTTCCCAGTTTGTATTTTCTCTTGTTTACAGTATATTTTTTTGCCTACTGAAAATTTCAAAAACTGTCATAGTAATCATATCCTTTATAACTTTTGGAATTTATATTTGAAAAACTGGCCACTGCCATCCACATAAGATTAAAATATCTACCTCTATCTAAGGTAGATATTTTAATATCTACCTATCTATCTAATGTCTTAGATAGACATCAGGCTATCTAATTCTATTTTTTATCCAGTAGGCAACTACTTTAGTGTAAGCATGGGGTTGGGAAAAAAGTTTTCCACCCAAATTATTACTAAGATGAGTAATTCATTGCATTTTAATTTGAGCATACTTTATGATCCCCAAATCAGCATACACGTTTTAACTCTCAAGTAATAGATTGCTCAAGGGAAGTGGTGGAACAGAGTATTTGAAATGGAAACCTTCCCAGAAAACCTAAAGATTAGGTCCATATGGGCACTGACACAGTGTTGATAAGGAGGGAAACAAGAGTGAAGAGTGTGTGGCTGTGATGACCTCGATCTCTCTCTCTCTAATTATGGTATTAACCCTGCAATTAATTCCTCTGAGGAGCCTCCATTCCCAAAGTAATGAGGTATTTTGACTGTCCTGTACCCGCTTCAAGACACAAATGGTAAAAGCTAAACTGAAGTGACTTAGCAGTAACATAGCTAATTCAGGTTGTTGTACAGCAGAAACCAAAACAACATTGTAAAGCAATTATAATCCAATTAAAAAATAAACTTAAAAGAATTTTGAAAGTGCCCTCTGAATGGGCTGTACTGTGTGTTCATTCTAACACTAGTGGGTAGGAATGCTGCTTTCCCCAGCCCTTAATGAACACTGGATTTGTCAATCTTTTTTCTTGCTAATTTTGGTACATTAAAGAAAAACTTCATTTTAAAAATACTGATAAAGTGGAATGTCTTTTTATATAATGATTAGCTTTAAAAATTTCTTTTATGAATTTTTGGTTTACAGCTTTGCACAGCTTATTGTTGGATTTTTTATCTTTTTCCTCAGGAATTTGGAGGGCTTTCTTTGTATATTTATTGTCTTTTATATTTTACCAAATGACTGAGCGACTGAACTGAACTGAACTGATATCTTACCAAAACTATTTCCCAGTTTGTATTTTCTCTTGTTTACAGTATATTTTTTTGCCTACTGAAAATTTCAAAAACTGTCATAGTAATCATATCCTTTATAACTTTTGGAATTTATATTTGAAAAACTGGCCACTGCCATCCACATAAGATTAAAATATCTACCTCTATCTAAGGTAGATATTTTAATATCTACCTATCTATCTAATGTCTTAGATAGACATCAGGCTATCTAATTCTATTTTTTATCCAGTAGGCAACTACTTTAGTGTAAGCATGGGGTTGGGAAAAAAGTTTTCCACCCAAATTATTACTAAGATGAGTAATTCATTGCATTTTAATTTGAGCATACTTTATGATCCCCAAATCAGCATACACGTTTTAACTCTCAAGTAATAGATTGCTCAAGGGAAGTGGTGGAACAGAGTATTTGAAATGGAAACCTTCCCAGAAAACCTAAAGATTAGGTCCATATGGGCACTGACACAGTGTTGATAAGGAGGGAAACAAGAGTGAAGAGTGTGTGGCTGTGATGACCTCGATCTCTCTCTCTCTAATTATGGTATTAACCCTGCAATTAATTCCTCTGAGGAGCCTCCATTCCCAAAGTAATGAGGTATTTTGACTGTCCTGTACCCGCTTCAAGACACAAATGGTAAAAGCTTCACTCTCAGGTCAACAAACTGGGGAAGGGAGGCTCAGCATCTTTTTAAATATAGTCCTCCCCACTTATCTGCAGGGAATACATTCTAAGGCCCCCTGAAACCACAGATATTACAGAACCCTATATATACTGTTTTTCCTATGCTAATCGGGGTGGTGGGGGTGGGGGTGGAGGGAAGCAGTACCCTGGACAAAGGGATGATCCGCCTCCTGGGTGGGAATAAGCAGGATCATGCTAGATTTTATCAGGCTGCTCAGAACAGAGCATGGCACAATTTATAATTTATGACTTTTTTAATTTTGGGGTTTACCGTTTAATATTTTCTGACCCCAGCTGACTGAGGATAGCAAACTTCGGAGAGAATATGGTAACTATGACGATTTTTGAAATTTTCAGTAGGCAACAAAATATATTGTAAACAAGAGAAAATACAAACTGGGAAATATTTTTGGTAAGATATCAGGATAAGGCAGGGGCACTACAATAACCTATAACTGAATCTTAACAAATTGACATTCATTGAATGCTCCCATGTCATCCCGTTTAATCCCCATAACTGGGCTGCATTCCAGATATCATTAGCTTATTTTGCACATGAAGACCCTGAAGTTCATGGAGATTAAGTATCTACCCTACAGTTTCACAGCTTCTAGATTGCTGAGCCAGGATTTAACTCAACACTATTTGAGACCAAAGCCAACGCTCTTTATAAGACAAGAAAGGAAATAAGTAATTTAAATTAAACAAAACAGCAACACAAGCACGATTAACATGTTTTGAACTGTAACTTGTCCTTTCTGGCCCAGTTAAAAGCTGGCAAAGAAAAACAGATACTCAAAGAAAGCCCTGTGCCCTCAGCTGCATGTAGGATTAATTACCTGGTTGGCATTCAAGGCTCTGAGGTCCCCTGGCTTCTTCAGTGTCCTTAGAGATCCCAGGCAGTTTCTGAAGTTCTTTTATCTTCTTGCCTCAGGAATTTATAACATTTGCTTTAATCACACAGCAGCGATGTTTACAACTAATAGCCATCCATAAAAGTCTTATCTACAGTCAAAGTGAGCTGTATGAGATATGAATTGAGAACATATCTAAGTTGTGTTTTAATTATTTAAGAGAACCTCTCCCTAATTGCAAATAGGGTCTTTTCTTTACAACCCATTTTAGCAATATCCTGTAATTTGTGATGAAAGAAAATTACACATATTGAAGGGTAGGAAAGTAATTTTGGCTTATATGTGATTTAACTTGAAATTTACACTGGGATTTCTTTGGGAGGAATGATGCTAAAGCTGAAACTCCAGTACTTTGGCCACCTCATGTGAAGAGTTGACTCATTGGAAAAGACTCTGATGCTGGGAGGGACTGGGGGCAGGAGGAGAAGGGGACGACCGAGGATGAGATGGCTGGATGGCATCACTGACTCGATCGACGCGAGTCTGAGTGAACTCCGGGAGTTGGTGATGAACAGGGAGGCCTGGCGTGCTGCGATTCATGGGGTCGCAAAGAGTCGGACACGACTGAGCGATTGAACTGAACTGAACTGAGAATAGCTTATTTGTGGAAATAGAGCTGCTGCTAAGTCACACCAGTCGTGTGCGACTCTGTGCAACAGCATAGACAGCAGCGTAGCAGCACCACCCCCTCCCCCATCCCTGGGATTCTCCAGGCAGGAACACTGGAGTGAGTTGTCATTTCCTTCTCCAATGTGTGAAAGTGAAAAGCGAAAGTAAAGTCGCTCAGTCGTGTCCGACTCAGTGACCCCAAGGACTGCAGCCTACCAGGCTCCTCCGTCCATGGGATTTTCCGGGCAAGAGTACTGGAGTGGGGTGCCATTGCCTTCTCCAGGAAATAGAGCTACAGATGTAGAAAACAAGCACAGTTAGCAGGGGATATTTCATGCAAAGATGGGCTCAATAAAGGACAGAAATGGCATGGACCTAACAGAAGCAGAAGATATTAAGAAGAGGTGGCAAGAATACACAGAAGAACTGTACAAAAAAGTTCTTCATGACCCGGATAATCATGATGGTGTGATCACTCATCTAGAGCCAGACATCCTGGAATGTGAAGTCAAGTGGGCCTTAGAAAGCATCACTACGGACAAAGCTAGTGGAGGTGATGGAATTCCAGTGGAGCTATTTCAAATCCTGAAAGATGATGCTGTGAAAGTGCTGCATTCAATATGCCAGCAAATTTGGAAAACTCAGCAGTGGTCACAGTACTGGAAAAGGTCAGTTTTCATTCCAATATGAGAGTCCCTTGGACTGCAAGGAGATCCAACCAGTCCATTCTGAAGGAGATCAACCCTGGGATTTCTTTGGAAGGAATGATGCTAAAGCTGAAACTCCAGTACTTTGGCCACCTCATGTGAAGAGTTGACTCATTGGAAAAGACTTTGATGCTGGGAGGGATTGGGGGCAGGAGGAGAATGGGACAACAGAAGATGAGATGGCTGGATGGCATCACTGACTCGATGGACTTGAATCTGAGTGAACTCCGGGAGTTGGTGATGGACAGGGAGGCCTGGTGTGTTGCGATTCATGGGGTCTCAAAGAGTTGGACACGACTGAGCAACTGAACTGAACTGAAGCAGGGGAGGGATTAATTGCAAGACTGGGATTGACATACACACACGATTATATGTGAAATAAACTAATAAGTTCTTACTGTATAATACAGGGAACTCTATTCAATACTCTGTCATGACCTATATGGGAATAGAATCTAAAAAAGAGTGAAAAAGTGAGAGTGTTAGTGGCTCAGTTGTGTCTGACTCTTTGTGACCCCATGGACTGTAGCCTGCTAGGCTCCTCTGGAATTCCTCCAGAATTCCTCCTTGGAATTCTCTAGGCAGGAATACTGGAGTGGGTTGCCATTCTCTTCTCTGGCAGATCTTTGCAACCCAGGGTGGGTATATGCATGTGTATGACTAATTCACTTTGCTGTTATACCTGAAGCTAACATGACATTATAAATCAACTATACTCTAATAAAATTTTTTTCTGGAAATTAAAAACCTCAGCCTGTCTGTGGCTTATTAAACCTGCAAGTGTACATCTGCCTTAACCATTAAAGAAAAGAATGCATTTAATAATTAAAATGGAAAAACTGTGGTTCACATGTTCCTGTGTCCCTAAGAACTTGGATTTTCTGAACTGTAGCAGAATCAAGGATACCACCAGCTGCTTTCAAAATAATATCTGATGGCAGCTGCCACTGCAACCTCGTGACCTCAAGATCTCCCCTTGTAACTGTGCAACTATTTAGTGCCCCAACCAATCTTTGCTTAACACCCTTATGTCTTGCCAGCTCCTACTATAATTCATGACAAACAACTTATGTAATTTTGCAATTTTTGCCTTTATAAGCCTCCCCCCATTTGTGATCTAGAAGAATGCAGTTCAAGTTCTTCCTGAATCTGTGTCTCCGGGGATCTAGCCCTCAGTGTGGCTCAAATAAAACTCTTTCTACTTTTATTATAGATTGTTTATTGATTATTTCCATTGATACCTATTATAAGCCCGTATTCCTTTCCCTTTATTTTCTTTTCTTATCTCTCTTTTTGTCTCTTTGTATTGTCGATTTCTTTTAGTTTTCCTTTTCTCTATAAAAATGGCTTGCTTCCACTCTGGAGGATCACGATGTTTCTATCCTTGCTGGAAGGGTTGGTCGTCGGGGCTGGACACAGGTTATGTACACTGTGCTCTGCTTAAGGAGCACTTTAAAGTACAAACCACCCTCAGCGTGTCCCTGGTTCCCCCAATACCTCCTGGAGCTCCTCCTTGTTCCTGAGGAACAAGTCACTGAAATTTTGTTCTAACACAGAGCAGCCATGTCAGAATAACTTGCAGTGGTAAAATATTTTACAATAAAGTGTTTTCACTTAAGTCCTCAAGCAAGATCCTAATGGAATCTCTGGGAGTGATGTAGGACATTACTCTATTTCACACCCCAGAAACTCAATGTAAGGAGAGATTGGGAAGCCTGGTTCCAGGTTTCTTTGAACCTGAATCCAGGTTCAAAGTCACAGTCAGTGGCAGAGTTGAACACTGACTCTAAGCCTTCTGACTCCCAACTAGGTGTTTGTTGAATCATAGGCTTTTTTTTTTTTTTTCAATAGCCTATTTGGAAAGGGTCACAAGCTCTCCTCTCCTCTTATAGATACCAAAGGATTAAACTATGCTGTAGGTTTCAGAGAGTATTCAACCTTAATTAGATTACAACCTCGACAGACTATAACTTTAAGGCTGGAGAGAATAATGGTGCTTATCAACTCTTAGTCTTTTACCCTACTGATGAGGAACCTGAGTACTCTGCCTGGCTCAGTTCACAGCTAGTTGGATTGAAGCTGATACCAGAAACCAGGCTGTCTTACTCCCAGTTCAGTATTTTTTTATGAGGCTACTCAGCCTTTGTTATTGGATTTTTTTCCAGGCTTTGTATAAATTCACGGTAGGACAGGAAAAACTAATGGTTCCGTGGTTACAAAGTGTACATTAGAGGACCTCTGCCACTCGGATGATGCCCTGGGGGGAGGAACACAGGGCTTGGTTTCCGAAGAATCTTGGTTCAAATCCTAATTCTGTTTCCTACTCACAGTGTAACATTAGGCATACTCCTGAACCTCTTTGAGCCTCAGTTTCCTAATGGCATGTGGTAGGATATTACCAGATGAATTTTAGCTTTTACATTACTTGTTAAACACAAGCCCCTTCCCCTTTAAGCAGTTGGATGGGAATTGCGTTTCTCAGGTCTCCTACATTGGCAAGTGGGTTCTTTACCGCTAGCGCCACCTGGAAAGCCCGGGTGGATGGTGTGTGTGTGTGCGCTAAGTTGCTTCAGTTGTGTTTGACACTTTGGGACCCTCTGGACTGTAACTCACCAGGTTTCTCTGTCCCTGGAGATTCTCCAGGCAGGAATACTGGAGCGGGTTGCCGTGCCCTCCTCCAGGGGACCTTCCCGGCCCAGAGGCTGAGCTCGAGCCTCCTGTGGCTGCAGCGCTGCTGGCAGGGTCTTTACTGCTGGGCCCCCGGGGAAGTCCCACGCGGATGATACGTTTCTGAAAAGACGAGGGTGGTTAAAAGCACTTACATCAAAACAAATTTTCTGATGGAAAGTAGAAATATGACCTCTTGACATATAGCCACAAATATAATATCCAGTAAGTTCTCATTGAGTCATGACACATGGGTACAAATGCCCAATAGGATTTTTCTGTGATAATGGATATGTCCCAATCTGGGCTATCAGTGCTTTAGCCACTAGCCACATACAGCCATCCAGGACTTGAAATAAGTCTAGTGAGAATGAGGAGCTGAATTTTTAATTTTATTTAATTTTTGTCAATTAAATTTAAACATTTGGTTACTGGCTACCACACCAGACAGGAAAGACCAAGAAGATGGGGGTGGATTTCTTATTGAAGGAGGTTGATATGAAACAGAAAAGAATTTGCTCTTATTTTTGAGGAAGCTTAGAAACAAGAGAGCGACTTCATAGAAGTAAGTCCTTATAACGTGAAGGAATTGTGAGACGTTTTGGAGGAAAGCTATTGCTGTTGTTCAGTCACTAAGTCATGTCCAGCTCTTTGCGAACCCACGGACTACAGCACGCCAGGCTTCCCTGCCCTTCATTATCTCCCAGAATTTGCTCAAATTCATGTCCATTGGGTTGTGATGCCATCCAACCATCTCATCCTCTGTTGCCCCCTTCTCCTCCTGCCCTCAATCTTTCCCAGCAGCAGGGTCTTTTCCAATGAGTCAAATTAAATTAGATTGCCAAGCTGACACCTAGGTTTCACTTTAGTAAGAATTCTTCGTCATATCTGCAGGATGTTTTTTGACTCCAGTTTCCCTGTTTGAAATGTGAATGGCAGTGATCCCTTTGCCTTCTTCAAATGACCAGTGAACTCCGTTTTGAGTTTGATAGTAAACCTTTTCACTGCTTCATCATTTGAGGTCAAGCAGAAATTGTCTTCAGCTTTAGCGTGACAGCAACTCACTTAATACTCATTTTGACTAGTGAGCAGTTTCATACTTTACTCTTGGTGGAAGATTTTTTTGGAAAAGGTCAATTACTTTTGACAGCTAAACATTTCAGTACTAGTAGACTGGCATGAATAAAGAACCTCAGTCAGGCAGGGGCAGTGGAGTGGGGAACACCTAATGGAATGATCAGAGATCAGAGAAAGAGATGATTTTTTTTTTTAAAGGTGCTTTAGGAGAATGTGAAAAGTAAAGTCTGGTAGAGGGATTTGGAAAAATCTGAAGGGACTAACACATAATAAGAAGGTGAGTCTTGAAAGGCTTTCCAATCCTACCTCCTAAGAAAACAGCATAAACCACTCATTATTTTAAGAAACTATCAGAATTCCTCCTTTCCCCCTAGGAGCAAATTTTTACAGCCTGGACTTTGTCCTATTATATTTGACAGAGATGTTGACCCTGCGTACTGCTGCAAGAAAGCCCTGTAATACCCCATGATATTGGAACAAATGGTATCAGTAGGAGAGAGGAAATGAGTCACCGAGGAGGCGCTCATTAACTTTTACAGCCAGTCTGGAGAAACTCTAGTCTTGACGACATAGAGTTTATGGCCACCCACTCAGCCCCTGCTGTAGTGGACAGGTGTATAGTGCAATCTCCTCTTCTCCACATTTCCTGGGCAAAATGTTGTCTACACTTGTGACAAGCTTTGCCAGCTACAAAGCATCAGATGATTTGCCCAAGAAACACAATGGAAGTTATGCCACCAAATTGTAAACTGAAAAGTCTATACATCATTAGCTCTCTTCTTCATCCTTCAGTGTGTTCAATGCAGGCTTTCTTTCCTCTGTGAACCCTACCCTAAATCAGCCCCTCTTTTGTAATAAGATTTCCCTTATTGTATAGAAATTATTTATTTGTGGGCACGGATGCCACTCTCAAGAACAAGAATGTGACTTGATCTCTATCTGTGTGTCTGGCACTTGGGTGGTGTTCAATATGTGTTTGCTGGACCAAACTCAATATATTAAAATCTCCAAGATTCTTGGCACATAAAAGATACACAATATACATTAGTTTCCATTTTCTATATTTTCAGAATAATGTATGCATACGCAAAGATGTGAAAAGATTATAATAATAGCAGGCACCCCGAGGTGGCTCAGACGTTATAGAGTCCACCTGCAATGCAAGAGACCTGGGTTTTCATCCCTGGGTTGGGAAGATCTCCTGGGAAAGGAGATGGCAACCCATCCCAGTATTCATGCCTGGAGAACTCCATGGACAGAAGAGCCTGGCAGGCTACAGTTCATGGGGTTGCAAAGAGTTGGTCGCAGCTGAGTGAAAAGATATTTCATTTTTGAGGAGGTGAGGTCGTCTTCAAACATATTAACTTGGGGCTTCCCTGGTGGTCAATAGTGATGAATCTGCCTGCCAGTTCAGGAGACATGGGTTCGATCCCTGGTCTTGGAAGATCCTGGATGCTGCAGAGCAATGAAGCCTGTGCTCCGCAACTATTGAATGTCTGCTCTAGAGCCCAGGAACCGCAACTTCTGAGCTCATGTGCAGCAGGTGCTGAAGCCTGCACACCATAGAGCCTGAGCCCCACAGTCAGAGTAGCCACCACAGTGAGAAGCCTGCACACCACTAGAGAGGAGCCCCTGCTCACTGTAACCAGAGAAAATGGACAATATTAAAAACATGCATTACTTTGATAAGAAAATGGGGATGATAATGAAGACCCTTAGGATTTTTATTCAGAGAAGGCAATGGCATCCCACTCCAGTACTCTTGCCTGGAAAATCCCATGGACAGAGGAGCCTGGTAGGCTGCAGTCCATGGGGTCGCTAAGAGTCGGACACGACTGAGCAACTTCACTTTCACTTTTCACTTTCATGCACTGGAGAAGGAAATGGCAACCCACTCCAGGGTTCTTGTCTGGAGAATCCCAGGGACGGGGGAGCCTAGTGGGCTGCCGTCTATGGGGTCACACAGAGTCGGACACGACTGAAGTGACTTAACAGTAACAGTAACAGTAGGATTTTTATTAGTGGGGTGGAAGCATAAGATATATATAGGCATACCTTGGAGATATTGTGGGTTTGGTTCCAGTCCACCACAATAAAAGCAAATATCACAGTAAAGTAAGTCACATAAATTTTTTTGTTTTGCAGTGTATGTAAAAGCTGTATTTACACTGCAGTCTATTAAGTGTACAATAATATTATGTCTAGAGAACAATGTGTAAACCTAGGTAAAAATACTTTATTGCTATAAAATGCTAAACAGCCTCTGAATGTTCAGAGAGTCATAATCTTTTTGCAGGTGGAGGGTCTTGCCTCAATATTGAGGGCAGTAGACTGATCTGGATAATGGTTGCTGAAGACTGGGGCTTCTGGAGTAATTTCCTAAAATAAGAAAGAATGAAGTTTGCCACATTGAGTGACTCTGTTGTTTCATCAGTTATTTCTCTGTAGTATGCAGAGTTGCTTGATGGTATTTTACCCACAGTAAAACTTCTTTCAAAATCAGAATCAATCATCTTGAACCCTGCCAATGTTTTATCAACTAAGTTTATGTTGCATCTGAATTCTTTGCTGTCACTTCAGCAACCTTCATAGCATCATCTTGAAGAGTAGATTCTATCTCAGGAAACTACTTTCTTTGCTCATCCATAAGAAGCAACTTCTCATCCATTTTATCATGAAATTACAGCAATTCAGTCACATCCTCAGTCTCTGCTTTTAGTTCTTTTGCTATTTCCACCACATATGCAGCTACTTCCTTTACTGAAGTCTTGACTCTCTCAAATTCATCCATAAAGATTGGAATCAACTTCTTTCAAACTTTCATTAATATTAATATTTTGACCTCTTCCAATGAATCACAGATGTTCTTAATGGCATCTAGAATTGTTAATTCTTTTTAGAAGACTTTCAATTTACTCTGCCAAAATCCATCAAAGGAATCACTATTGATGGCAGCTATAGCCTTACAAAATGTATTTCTTAAGTAATAAGACTTAAATGTTAAAATCACTTCTTGATCAATGGGCCACAGAATGGATTTTGTGTTAGCAGGCATGAAAACATCATTTATTTCATTGTACATTGCCATCAATGTTCTTGGGTGACCAGATGCTGTCAATAAGCAATAATATTTTGAAAGGAATCTTTTTCTCTGAGCAATAGTTTTCAACAGTGTGCTTAAAATGTTCAGTAAACCGTGTTGTAAACAGGTCAACAGGCTGTTGGCCCGTCGTCCAGGATTTGAGGTTTCATTTATAAAGGAGAGGCAGTGTAGATTTAATATAATTCTTTTTTTTTAAATTTAGCTTTTATTGAAGGATAATTGTTTTACGGAATTTTGTTTTCTGTCAAACCTCAACATGAATCAGCCATAGGTATACATATACCCCCTCCCTTTTGAACCTGCCTCCCATCTCCCTCCGCATCCCACCCTTCTAGATTGATACAGAGCCCCTGTTTGAGTTTCCTGAGCCACACAGCAAATTCCCGTTGGCTATCTATTTTACATATTGTAATGTAAGTTTCCATGTTACTCTCTCCATACATCTCACCCTCTCCTCCCCTCTCCCCATGTCCATAAATCTACTCTCTATATCTGTTTCTCCATTGCTTCCCTGTAAATAAATTATTCAGTACTATTTTTCTAGATTCTGTATATGTGCATTAGAATATGATATTTATCTTTCTCTTTCTGATTCACTTCACTCTGTATAATAGGTTCTAGGTTCATCCACCTCATCAGAACTAACTCAAATGCATTTTGTTTTATGGCTATAATATTCCATTGTGTATACGTACCGCAACTTCTTAATCCATTCATCTGTCAATGGAAATCTAGGTTGCTTCCATGTTCTAGCTATTGTACATAGTGCTGCAATGAACAACGGGATACATGTGTTTTTTTTTCAACCCTGGTTTCCTCATGGTATATGCCTAGGAATGGGATTGCTGGGTCATATGGTGGTTTTATTCCTAGTTTTTTAAGAAATCTCCATGCCATCTTCCATAATGGCTGTATCAATTTACATTCACACCAACAGTGCAAGAGAGTTCCCTTTTCTCCACATCCTCTCCAGCATTTATTGTTTGTAGAGTTTTTGATGAGGGCCATTTTGATTGGTGTGAGATGATATCTCATTGTCGTTTTGATTTGCATTTCTCTAATAATGAGTGATGTTGAGCATCTTTTCATGTGTTTGTTAGCCATCTGTACGTCTTTGGAGAAATGTCTGTTTAGGTCTTTTTCCCACTTTTTCATTGGGTGGCTTGTTTTTCTGGCATTGAGCTGTATGAGCTGGTTGTATATTTTGGAAATTAATCCTTTGTCATTTGTTTCATTTGCTATTATTTTCTCCCATTCCAAGGATTGCCTTTTCACCTTGTTTATAGTTTCCTTTGCCATGCAAAAGTTTTTAGTTTAACCAGGTCCCACTTGTTTACTTTTGTTTTTATTTCCATTACTCTAGGAGGTGGGTCATAGAGGATCTTGCTTTGATCTATGTCATTGAGTGTTCTGCCTATGTTTTCCTCTAAGAGTTTTATAGTTCCTGGTCTTACATTTAGGTCTTTAATCCATTTTGAGTTTATCTTTGTGTATGGTGTTAGGAAGTGTTCTAATTTCATTCTTTTACATGTAGCTGTTCAGTTTTCCCAGCACCATTTATTGAAGAGGCTGTGTTTGCCCCATTGTATATTCTTGCCTCCTTTATTAAAAATAAGGTACCCATAGGTACATGGGTTTATTTCTGGGCTTTCTAGCTTGTTCCATTGGTCTATATTTCTGTTTTGGTTCCAGTACCATACTGTCTTGATGACTGTAGCTTTGTAGTATAATCTGAAGTCAAGAAGGTTGATTCCTCCATTCTTCTTTTTCAAGACTGCTTGGCTATTTGGGGTCTTTTGTGTTTCCATATGAACTGTGAAATTTTTTGTTCTAGTTCTGTGAAAAATACCATTGGTAATTTGATAAGAATAGCATTGAATCTGTAGATTGTGTTTTGTAGTATAGTCATTTTCACAATATTGATTCTTCCTATGCAGGAACATGGAATATCTCTCTGTTTATGTCATCTTTGATTTCTTTCATCAGTGTCTTTTAATTTCCTGTGTACAGTTCTTTTGTTGCCTTCAGTTCAGTTCAGTTCAGTTCAGTCGCTCAGTCGTGTCTGACTCTTTGCGACCCCATGAATCGCAGCATGCCAGGCCTCCCTGTCCATCACCATCTCTCGGAGTTCACGCAGACTCACGTCCGAGTCCATGATGCCATCCAGCCATTTCATCCTCGGTCGTCCCCTTCTCCTCCTGCCCCCAGCCCTCCCAGCATCAGAGTCTTTTCCAATGAGTCAACTCTTCGCATGAGGTGGCCAAAGCACTGGAGTTTCAGCTTTAGCATAATTCCTTCCAAAGAAATCCCAGGGTTGATCTCCTTCAGAATGGACTGGTTGGATCTCCTTGCAGTCCAAGGGACTCTCAAGAGTCTTCTCCAACACCACAGTTCAAAAGCATCAATTCTTCGGCACTCAGCCTTCTTCACAGTCCAACTCTCACATCCATACATGACCACAGGAAAAACCTTAGCCTTGACTTTGTCTCCTTAGGTAAGTGTATTCCTAGATATTTAATTCTTCTTGTTGCAATGGTGAATGGGATTGATTCCTTAATTTCTCTTTCTGATTTTTCATTGTTAGCATATAGAAATGCAAATGATTTCTGTGTATTGATTTTGTATCCTACCACTTTGCTAAATTCACTGACAAGCTCTAGTAATTTTCTGATACTATCATTAGGGTTTTCTATGTATAGTATCACATCATCTGCAAACAGTGAGGGCTTTATTTCTTCTTTTTTGATCTGGATTCCTTTTATTTCTTTTTCTTCTCTGATTGCTGTAGCTAGGACTTCCAGAAACTATGTTGAATAATAGTGGGGAAAATGGACACCCTTGTCTTGTTCCTGATGTTAGGGGGAATGCTTTCAGTTTTTCATCATTGAGAATAATGTTTGCTGTAGGCTTATCATACATGGCTTTTACAATGTTGAGGTAGGTTCCTTCTATGCCCATTTTTGAAAGAGTTTTAATCATAAATAGGTGCTGAATTTTGTCAAAGGCTTTTTCTGCATCTATTGAGATTATCATATGGCTTTTATCTTTCAATTCATTAATGTGGTATATCACACTGATTGATTTGCCTATATTGAAGAATCCTTGCATTCCTGGAATAAATCCAACTTGATCATGGTGTATGAGCTTTTTGATGTGTTGCTGAATTAGGACACCCTTGTCTTGTTCCTGATGTTAGGGGGAATGCTTTCAGTTTTTCATCATTGAGAATAATGTTTGCTGTAGGCTTATCATACATGGCTTTTACAATGTTGAGGTAGGTTCCTTCTATGCCCATTTTTGAAAGAGTTTTAATCATAAATAGGTGCTGAATTTTGTCAAAGGCTTTTTCTGCATCTATTGAGATTATCATATGGCTTTTATCTTTCAATTCATTAATGTGGTATATCACACTGATTGATTTGCCTATATTGAAGAATCCTTGCATTCCTGGAATAAATCCAACTTGATCATGGTGTATGAGCTTTTTGATGTGTTGCTGAATTCTGTTTGCTACACTTTTGTTGAGGATTTTTACATCTATGTTCATCAGTGATATTGGCCTGTAGTTTTCTTTTTTTGTGTTGCCTTTGGTTTTGGTATCATGGTGATGGTGGCCTTGTAGAATGAGTTTTTAAGTGTTCCTTCCTCTGCAATTTTTGGAAAGAGTTTTAGAAGGATAGGTAATAGCTTTTCTCTAAATGCTTGATAGAATTATCCTGTGAAGCCATCTGGTCCTGGGCTTTTGTTTTGGGGAAGATTTTTGATCACAGCTTCAATGTCAGTGCTTGTAATTGGGTTGTTCATAATTTCTATTTCTTCCTAGTTCAGTCTTGGAAGATTAAACTTTTCTAAAAATCTGTCCATTTCTTCCAGGTTATCCATTTTATTGCCATATAGTTGTTCATAATGGGCTGTCATAATCCTTTGTATTTCTGCATTGCCGGTTGTAACCTCTCCTTTTTCATTTCTAATTTTGCTGATTCAATTCTTCTCTTTTTCTTGATGAGTCTGGCTAAAGGTTTGTCAATTTTGATTATCTTCTCAAAGAATCAGCTTTTAGTTTTATTAATCTTTACTATTGTTTCTTTCATTTCTTTTTCATTTATTTCTGCTTGGATCTTTATGATTTCTTGCCTTCTACTAATTTTTTTTTTAATTCTTCTTTTTCCAGTTGTTTTAGGTGTGAAGTTAGCTGTCTATTTGATGTTTTTCTTGTTTCTTGAGGTAGGATTATATTGCTAAAAACTTCCCTCTTAGGACTGCTTTTTCTGCATCTCTTAGGTTTTAAATGGAGTATATCTCTCTCCATGGATACATCAGGAATACACCTTCAGACACAGAATGCTTGCAGAACACCAGCTGAGAGCAGACAGGAGTGCCTGACCAGCATAAAAGAATATATAGACCCATGCAAAATTCGATGGAATCTTTGTTTCTGACCAGAGATCAAGCCCTGAGCCTTTGGAATAGAAGCACTGACTCCAAGACCCTAGACTACCGGATAACTAACACTAGGGTGTATCAAATAGTGAGAATTTTTTGATAGGAAGAGTTCTTCGATAGGTTTCCACAAAGGAAACCACTAGAATACGAGACCTGGCATCACTCAACCACCAATATCTCCCTGTGCAGGACGCCAGCCTTCTACTAATTTTTTTTTTAATTCTTCTTTTTCCAGTTGTTTTAGGTGTGAAGTTAGCTGTCTATTTGATGTTTTTCTTGTTTCTTGAGGTAGGATTATATTGCTAAAAACTTCCCTCTTAGGACTGCTTTTTCTGCATCTCTTAGGTTTTAAATGGAGTATATCTCTCTCCATGGATACATCAGGAATACACCTTCAGACACAGAATGCTTGCAGAACACCAGCTGAGAGCAGACAGGAGTGCCTGACCAGCATAAAAGAATATATAGACCCATGCAAAATTCGATGGAATCTTTGTTTCTGACCAGAGATCAAGCCCTGAGCCTTTGGAATAGAAGCACTGACTCCAAGACCCTAGACTACCGGATAACTAACACTAGGGTGTATCAAATAGTGAGAATTTTTTGATAGGAAGAGTTCTTCGATAGGTTTCCACAAAGGAAACCACTAGAATACGAGACCTGGCATCACTCAACCACCAATATCTCCCTGTGCAGGACGCCTCACCTAAACAGCAAACAAAACAAAAATACAAACCCAGTCATCAGCAGACAGGATTACTACATCACTCAGCCTTGCTCATCAGAGGAAAAACAAACAAACAAAAGCTCAGCACAAATCTCACCCTATAAGAAGCATCCACAAACCACTGGACCAACCTTAGAAGGCAGAAACCAAAAGGAAGAAAGAATTCAACCTGGAAGCCAACACAATAAGTTAAAAAAAAAAATAATGAAAGAGCAGAGAAATACTACACAAATGAAGGAACAAACTAGAAATACAGAAGTCCAAATAAATGAAGAGGAAATAGGCAAACTACCTGAAAAAGAATTCAGAATAATGACAGTAAAGATGATCAAAAATGTTGAAAACAAAATGGAGGAAATGCAAGAATCAATTAACAAAGACCTAGAAGAATTAAAGAATAAACATGCAGAGACAAAAAACACAATTACTGAAATTAAAAATACTCTAGAAGGAATCAATAGCAGAATATCTGAAGCACAGAAGAGCAAATCAGTGAGCTAGAAGATAAAATGGTGGAAATAACTTCTGAAGAGCAGAATAAAGTAAAAAGAATGTAAAGAACTGAGGATAGTCTCAGAGACCTCTGGGACAAGGTCAAGTGCACCAACGTTTGAATTATAGAGGTCCCAGAAGAAGAAGAGAAAAAGAAAGGATATGAGAAAATTTTTTAAGAGATTATAGTTGAAAGTTTCCCCAGCATGGAAAAGGAAATAGTCAATCAAATCCAAGAGGTACAAAGAGTCCCATATAGAATAAACCCAAGGAGAAACAGGCCAAGACACATGCTAATCAAACTAACAAAGACTAAACACAAAGAAAAAATACTAAAAGTAGCAAGGGAGAAGCAACAAGTACCATACACGGGAAACCCCATATACTTAACAGGTGATCTTTCAGCAGAAACTGTGCAGGCCAGAAGGGAATGGCAGGATATATTTAAAGTACTGGAAGGGAAAAATCTACAACCAAGATTATTGTACCCAGCAAGGATCCCATTCAAAATTGATGGAGAAATAAAAATTTTTTCAGACAAGCAAAAGTTAAGAGAATTTAGTACCACCAAATCAGCTTTACAACAAATGTTAAATGGACCTATATAGTCAAGAAATAGAAGAGAAGAAAAAAGATCTACAAAATCAACCCTAAACAATTAAGAAAATGGCAATAGGAACATATATATCAATAACTACTTTAAATGTAAATTGATTAAATGCTCCAACCAAAAGACACAGACAGACTGGCTGAATGGATACAATGAGAAGACCCATATATACGCTGTCTACCAGAAACCCACTTCAGACCAAAGACACATATAGACTGAAAGTAAGAGGATGGAAAGATATATTCCATGCAAATGGGAAGCAAAAGAAAGCTGGAGTACCAATCCTCATATTAGACAAAATAGACCTTAAAGAAGATTACAAGTGATAAGGAAGGATACTACATAATGATCAAGGGATCAATCCAAGAGGAAGACATAACAATTGTAAATATCGATGCACCCAACATAGGAGAACCTCAAAACATCAGACAAACACTAACAGACATAAAAGGAAAAATTGACAGTAACACCCCACTTACATCAATGCACAGATCATCAAAACAGAAAATTAATAAGTAAACACAAGTCTTAAATGATATATTAGATGAGATGGATCTCATTGATGTCTTCAGGACATTCCATCTAAATGCAGAAGAATACACCTTCTTCTCAAGTGCACATGAAACATTCTCCAGGATAGACCACATCTTGGGTCACAAATCAAACCTCAGTAAATTTAAGAAAACTGAAATCATATCAGACATCTTCTCTGACCACAACACTATGAGACTAGATATCAATTACAAGAAAAAAAGTGTAAGAAACACAAACACATGGAGATTAAACAACACGTTCCTAAATAACCAACAGGCTACTGAAGAAGTCCAAAGGGAAATCAAAAAATTTCTAGAAACAAATAACAATGAAAACATACCTTAATATAATTCTTAAGGGCCAGAGGATTTTTTGAATGATAGAAGAGTATTAGCTTCAACTTAAAGTCATTAGCTTCATTAGCCCCTAACAAGAGTGAACTTATCCTTTGAAGCTTTGGAGGCAGCCATTGACTTCTCCTCTGTAGCTATTAAAGTCCTATGTGGCATCTTCTTCCAATACAAGGCTATTTCATCTTAATTGAAAACCTGTTGTTTAGTGTTGCTGCTGCTAAGTCGCTTCAGTCGTGTCCGACTCTGTGCGACCCCATGGACGGCAGCCCACCAGGCTCCTCCGTCCCCGGGATTCTCCAGGCAAGAACACTGGAGTGGGTTGTCATTTCCTTCTCCTTTATTAATTATCTTTTGTTAGATAACTTCTGGATAACTTGTTGCAGCTTCTATGTCAGCACTTGTTGCTTCACCTTGCACTTTTATGTTATTCAAATAGCTTCTTTCCTTAAACCTCATGAATCCACCTCTGCTAGCTTCAAACTTTTCTTCTGCAGGGAAGAAGGGAACATAGTTTTCTGTGCACAGCTTTGGCATGGGAGATTCAGGATCTCATTGGGTTCTGCTTTTTTATTAGCTGAGAGTCTTCAGGTAGGTACTTAGTCTGAAGAATACTGTTTTTTATTTAAAAAATAAGATATGAATTGTATATCTACCATAAGAAAGCTTTGAACATTAAATGAGATAATGAATGCAGAGTATTGCACAGTGCTTGGTACGTGGTAAGAACTTAACAGATATCAGGTTTTTTTTTTTTTTTTTAAATGAACACCTTATAAAATGTATTCTGGATGAGAATTATCTAATGAACAGTCAGTCCTTAGTGTGGCTGGCATGATGTGGATGGCAGTTTCCCTCATCGAGGGATCTCCAAACAATCGATATACCTCACTATCACAAAATATTTCAAACATAAAACAAAGTGAAAGACTTTTACAACGTCCACGTGGTGACAAAGAGTTGGACATGATTGAGTGTCTGAACTGAACCAAAGTAGTTTGTAGACATCTGTACACTTCCCTCTAAATATTTCAACATACAGATCAGTTACTAAAGTTTAATATTTATTTACATCTTTAAAATTTTTACAAAATTTACAAAGGTGGTATACTTCTGCCAGCATGCTAATCACTTAGATTCTACCATTAGCATTTTACTAGTGGCTCAGTGTTAAAAAAAAATCCTCCTGCAATGCAGGAGACACAGGTTCAATCCCTAGGCTGGGAAGAATCCCCGGAGAAGGAAATGCCAACCCACTCCAGTATTCTTGCCTGGAAAATTCCATAGACAGAGCAGCCTGGTGTGCTATAGTCCGTAAGGTCACAAAGAGTTGGACATGATTTAGACACTAAACAACAACAAAAAACTGACAAAAAAAATCCTTGCTTTATCATATAGCTATACAGTTATATATCTCCCAATTTACCTATCAGTTCATGGGTCTTTTGGATGTATTTCACATTATTTTGCTGACAAAGGTTCGTATTGTCCAATCTAAGGTTTTTCCAGTGGTCATGTATGGATGTGAGAGTTGGACCATAAAGAAAGCTGAGCGCTAAAGAATTGATGCTTTCGAACTGTGGTGTTGGAGAAGACTCTTGAGAGTTCCTTGGACTGCAAGGAGAGCCAACCAGTCAATCCTAAAGAAAATAAATCCTCAATATTCATTAGAAGGACTGATGCTGAAGCTGAAACTCTAATATTTTGGCCATCTGATGTGAAGAACTGACTCATTGGAAAAGACCTTAATGCTGGGAAAGATTGAAGGCAGGAGGAGAAGGGGACAACAGAGGATGAGATGGTTAGATGGCATCACCGACTTGATGGACATGAGTCTGAGCAAGCTCTGGGAATTGGTGATGAACAGGGAATACTGGATGCTGCAGTCCACGTGGTCACAAAGAGTTGGACATGACTGAGTGTCTGAACTGAACCGAACAAAGTAGTTTGTAGACATCTGTACACTTCCCTCTAAATATTTCAACATACATATCAGTTACTAAAGTTTAATATTTATTTACATCCTTAACATTTTTGAGGGAAAATTTACACACAATAAATGCACAAATATCTAGTATACATTTGCAGAGTTTTGACAAGTACATACAAACATGTAAATCAAATCCCTATGAATATTTCCATCACCGTAGAAAGTTCCTTGTGTCCCTTCCAGATCAATTCCTAACCCCATCCATAGGCAAGTGCTGTTTCAATTTTTTTTTTTTTCCATCAAAGATCAATTTTAAATTCCAGAATTTCTATCAATGGAATTAAAGAGTATATATTCTATTGTGAATGACTTCTTCAACTCAATAAAATGTTAAGATACATCCACGTTGTTTTGTACAATTTATTCCTTTTTAGTATTCCATAGAATGAATATATCATAGTTTATCTATCCTATTGATAGATACCTGAATGTTTTTAGTGTTTGTTATAATAATAAAGCTGCTATGAACATTCTCATATAAGTCATTTTGTGGGCCTTTGTTTTAATTTCTCTTGGATAAATGCCTAGGAATTATCGAGTCATAGAATCAGTAGTTATTTAGTTTTATAAGAAATCTTTCAAAGTTCTTCCTATAGAAGTTATATCATTTTACCTTCCCACCAATAATGTATGAATAGAGGGAAAGCTTTTGCTACTTTTGAGGGGATTTCTCTATGTATGTGTGAATTTTTCTGTCTAGGGACATGGCTAGTGACTTCAGAGGCATAAGTATGGGATACAGGGTCAGTTTCACCACCATCATCATCCTGGACTCCAGGAAGTAGGTCACATGGATAAGAATCCAAGGACCAGCATGAGTTCCAGTCAAACCATACAGAGCGTTCAAGTGATTAGCACATAGGAGGCCCTGGGTTCACTGGCACAGAAGCGTCTCAGGATGAATCATGGTATCTGTGCCCATGGGGCAGGTACACACCATCTCTGTCCCTTCTTGGTAATCTTTGAAGATAAGGATCAAACAAAATAACAGCATATCTGAAGAAACTCGAGTCTTGGGAAGATTTAAAAGAGGAACCCAATTATATTTTTAAAAATAGAAGAATGCAGGCTTAATGCCAAGAAGCAATGAATTGGCGTCAAATTTAAGCCTCAAGGCCATGGTGTAGAGTCAGAGGGAATGCTTTGGAAAAGGCCATCAGTTGTTTTTCCAGAGAAAATATAAGTTCTTTGTTTATTTTTTCCCTGATATAGCCCATATGCTCACTTCAAACCCCTGAATGATGTCCTTTGTTCAACCATCCCCTAAACATTCTTTAGATAAGAATTTTATGGCCATCCTTCACAGGGTTTGGCCTTAAAATCAATAAACTTATGGTTTTATTGCAATGTCTTGCCTTTGTTTCCTTTTTGTATGACAAAATTTATAATATGCAAGTTTGCTATCTGCCTCCTCCCTTTATGCACACGTCAAATGAGCAAACATTTGGCCATAACACAGATGGTCATGGAGTTGGTTCAGTGTTTGTGAGTACAGCAACCTGAGAACCTCCTGTCTGAAATAGCCCTAGGAATGCCAGTAGAGAGAAGGTGTTCAACTGGTTACTTTAGGATATGCACTTCCAAAATCAAAGTGATTGAAAAGGAACCAGACTTACAGAATGTCAAGGCCATAGGCGAATTTAGAGGTCATTGTTCCCTCCTCCTCATTTTATAAGGGAGATAGTGGAATCAAAGCAGGGATTAGACTTGAGTTCTGCAGTCACAGTTCATTGGAGACTATGTACAGTTGATGTTTTGTTTATGATGAAATCATCTTCAGCCAGTTCAAATTCAAGTGGGCTTATTGAAAGTACAGAGAGCATCTTGCATAAATAAAGCATGGCTAGGCCCTGTGGGGTCCTCGGGGAAATGAGAAGCCATTAGTGGCTGATGCAGATACTGACTCCACAGTCGTTCAATGGTCTGCGGTTCCTTTGGGGCATCTTTTGCTTCTTCCCTTAGCTTGGCATTCTTTGTATGCTCCTCAACACATAATTGAACATGACTGCCCCAGGCCCAATGCTACCTGACCCTTCAGGGTCAAATCTGAAAAGCCAGAAATGGCTTGCCTTTTATAACATGTCTGTTGGAATGACAATTGCAAACTCCAACACCTTGACTCCTGGTTTAGTGATTTATGCTGAATTTTCTTTTCTGAATGTGAGCACGGATGATGGAAGAACTTAGACTCGGTCTTCTCAGTGCTAAGTCAGGGATAGGACTCGTTCTGCCCTACAGGGTTTGCTGATGATTAAACCCATCCAACACATGTAAAATCTATAGAACAATGCCTAGAAAGTATATTCAGTTCAGTTCAGTCGCTCAGTTGTGTCCGACTCTTTGTGACCCCATGAATCACAGCACGCCAAGCCTCCCTGTCCATCACCAACTCCTGGAGTTCACTCAGACTCGTGTCCATCGAGTCAGTGATGCCATCCAGCCATCTCATCCTCTGTTGTCCCCTTCTCCTCCTGCCCCCAATCCCTCCCAGCATCAGAGTCTTTTCCAATGAGTCAACTCTTCACATGAGGTGGCCAAAGTACTGGAGTTTCAGCTTTAGCATCATTCCTTCCAGAGAAATCCCAGGGTTGATCTCCTTCAGAATGGACTGGTTGGATCTCCTTGCAGTCCAAGGGACTCTCAAGAGTCTTCTCCAACACCACAGTTCAAAAGCACCAATTCTTTGGCGCTCAGCCTTCTTCACAGTCCAAATCTCACATCCATACATGACCACTGGAAAAATCATAACCTTGACTAGAGGGACCTTAGTTGGCAAAGTAATGTCTCTGCTTTTGAATATGCTATCTAGGTTGGTCATAAATTTTCTTCCAAGGAATACGCGTCTTTTAATTTCATGGCTGCAGTCACCATCTGCAGTGATTTTGGAGGCCAAAAAAATAAAGTCTGACACTGTTTCCACTGTTTCCCCATCTATTTCCCATGGAGTTGTCACGTGAGTGTATGTTCCTCGATTCTTTGTCTTGTCACAACAAAGATTTGGAGTGACGGACATTAAAGCCCCCTCGGCGTGTCACAGTTCTCAGGTCTTGGATAGATCGTGTTATAGCTCTTAGACAAATCAGTGTTACAGCTCAGTGTTACAGCTCTATCTTATTTAGAAGATAGCAGGAAAGGCTCCTCTATTTATATGTTTATCTCTCCCTGGGCCTGTCCTATGTAAATTGGGCCAGCCAGGAGTGTTGTTTGTTTTACCTGAGGTCCTCAGACCTTCTTTTGTTTCATTTTCGCAGGCTTTTCCCTTCCTTGTCTGTAGCTACCGCCATTTTGGACTCCTTTTCCCTGTTCTACCTACCTAACAGAGTGATGGGACCGGATGCCATGATCTTCGTTTGCTGAATGTCGAGCTTTAAGCCAACTCTTTCTCTCTCCTCTTTCACTTATCCTGGAGAAGGGAATGACAACCCACTCCAATATTCTTGCCTGGAGAATCCCTTGGACAGAGGAGGCTAGCAGGCTTCAGTCCATGGTGTCAAAAAGAGTCGGACATGACTGTATGACTACCACCACCACTAATGTATTAGCTAGTATTCTTCTGTTGTTTCACTCTCATCATCCCCACCATTTGTTCTCCATGCATCTCTTTCCTGCTTTGTGACACTAAAGTCTGCTCTCCTTCAGGATGCAAGCCTTGGACTCCCTTGCTTGCAGGCTTTCAGTTAGGTTTGGCCAATGGAAGGCACCAGAGGGAGGCTGGAAAGTGAGAAGAGAGTGAAATCAGTTTATCCCTCTCTTTCCCTGCTCTGGTACTGAGCATTTGACAGTAGCTGCATCCTTCTGTTATTTCAGTGGCCCCTCTTCCCCAGCCCCAACTCTCAAGAGGTCTGTGTAGCAGTATTTATCTGTTTCTTTGCCTCCCTCCAAGGCATTAAGATATGCATGGATGAGAAGAGCACTGGTATCCAGAACAAGGCCTTGTGGTTGTATTGTCCGTAGGCTGGAGGTGATGGTGGGAGATGCTAGCACAGATTTGGCTATAGGATTCTGGACAGCTGGAGGCACTTAACTCCCTAGAGACAAGGTGGGAGCAGCTACCTGGAGGGACAGGGATATGTGGTGGTGATTAAACATCATACAGTCTCTAGGAGCGAAATAGACAAGAAGCCTGCTTCCCAGGTGGCGCTGGTTGTAAAGAACCCGCCTGCTAATGCAGGAGACATAAGAGATGTGGGTTGGATTCCTGGGTGGGGAAAATCCCCTAAAAGAGGGCATGGCAAACCACTCCAGTATTCTTGCCTGAGAATCCTATGGACAGAGGAGCCTGGTGCGCTACTGGAGATCAATAGGGTCACAAAAAGTCAGACACAACTGAAGTGACTAAGCAGGCAGGCACTACTTCAAAATGGTTTGATTTACATAATAATTAGAAAAACTTTGGTTGAGGCAACAGCAACCTGACTGAGTCACTAAAGTAGAATCCGTGACCTCTCTTCCTGTTCTTAGACTTGGAACTCCTTGACTGAGAGGAGACTGAGATTCTCTGAGAAGGAATGAACTCTGCAATGCAGCCACAAATGTGGCTGACCTGACCTGCAAATCTTCCTCCAGGCCTTCTGCCGAGGGCTGTTGCTCTTTAGCTGCTCAGTCACGTTCAACTCTTTGCGACCTCATGGACTGTGGCCAGCCAGTTTCCTCTGTCCATGGGGTTTTCTGGGCAATATTACTGAAGTGGGTTGCCATTTTCTCCTCCAGGGTAGAATCCACTCTCTAATTCTCCGGTGTTGTAGATGGATTCTTCACCACTGAACCCCCAGGGAAGTCTATCTGCAGCCATTTCCTGAGGTGAGTGAGGAAAGAGAAATACCCAGACCTTCTAGGGTTTATTCAATTCTGGCTTTGAGTAATGCAAGCATAGGAGGATATGTAGTGGCTATGAAAATGCGCCACTCATGTTTCAAGCTGCAGAAAACATAACTAATCAGCAACCCCAGCAAATGTCCTCTAAGTCCAGAGCTCTGACATCCTCCCAGGTTCAGGACTAGCCGGTGAAAAGAAAGCATTTACTTCTCTCCAACTGAACACACATGATGAAACTGTAACCTGTTTTCCTGTGGTAACTCTGACTTTTCTCCCCAATCTCTTTTGTTTCTGCATATTAGCTTATTAAAAAGACAACAGATATTTAGACTCTCATGAGTCTTTTATTGACTCTTGCAATAGGAGAGTGATGTCAAATTTCAGGTGTTCTTGTCTACTCTGTATCATGTGATTGATTCTTCCACAGGACCCACATGGTGCCAAATCTGTGTATAGTTGCTCATCTTAATAGACCACACAATTAGCTGAGGAAGAAACAGACCCAATTCAACTCAGCATATAGGCATCCCTTCCCCATCATCTAGTACTTGTCACCACTCTCAGGTCTTTTTTATTTTATATTTGCTTCATTTCCTATTGTTGTATAACAAATTACCACAAACTTAAAGCTTAAGCAAAACTATTTATTATCTCACAGTTTTGATGGGTCAAAAGTCCAGGAATGGGTTAGCTGAGCCCTCTACCTAAGGAAGGTCTCATAGGTTAAAATTAAGTTGTTATCCAGGTATTGTTTCTTTCTGGATTTCTGGGAAAGAATTCATTCCCAAGATCATTTAGGTTGTCAGCTAAGTTTAATTCTTTGTGATTATGGAACTGAGATTTCCATTTTCATACTGGCCACCAGCTGGAGGCCTCTCTCAGCTCCTGGAAGCCTCCCACATCTTTCGTCACATGCCCCCTCCCTCCAGCAAAGAAGGGACCAATAAGCTGTACAGGGAGATGGCTCTAAATTCCATGTGGGTATTTCACTTTACCAAGGATTAGGCTGCCCCTGTACAGGAACAGACTGGCTGAGGCTTAACAGAGAGTGGTTGAGTATAGATCAGAGGTCTTTGAGGTCCAGCAGTGTTGGTAAACAATTGTTGGAGTTCCTGCCCATCCAGGGTGTGGGGAGATCTTATTAATACCTCATTAGCACACCAGGTATACACCAGAAAGGCTGTATCTTAGTAATAAGTACCGTGCTTTAGAATAAAATCTATTCTAGACTAGCCTTATCAAAGCTTAAAATAATATTCTGCTAAATAATACACTAGTCAAAAAATCACAAAAAAACTGAAAAATAATTCAAATTTAATGAAAATAAAAACATAATATACTAAAATTTGTGGGATCAACTAAAGAGGCACCTAGAAGGAAATATATAGCTTTAAATGTTTATATTAAATATAAAAATATAAATATAAATAAGAAAGCTTTAAACACAATGATGTAAATTTCCATCTTAAGAATGTAGAAAAAGACAGTCAAGTTAAACACAAAGAGAGTGGAGCAAAAGAGAATCTGTCTCTTATACACATCTAGATGTGTATAAGAGACAAATTTCTTATTGAATTCTTCCATTTATTTAAGGAAGAAATGATAGAAATATTATATAAATTATTTCAGAAAATAGAGAGGGAGTAAACTTCCTAACTCATCTGTAAGAAAGAACATTATACACAATTATTTCTCAAACACACATATGAAAAATCCTCTACAATTATTAGCAAATCAAATCCAGACATATATGAGGGGTATAATAAGTACATCCAGAACAAGCCTGATTTATCCATAATTGCAAAGTTTGTTCAACATTTGAAAACTAATCAGTATTATTCACTCTATTAACATAATGAAGTAAAATGTTACACAAACCATTTCAATAGATGAAGAAAAAGCATTCACAACACCTGAACTCATTGATACTTTTAGAAAGATACTCTCCTCAGCTAGGAATGAGACAAAATGTACCTATAAAGAACATACAGATAATACCATGGCTAAAGATAAAGTGCTGCGAGCTTTCCACCAAAGACAGGGAACAATGTAAGGATGTCTGCGATCATCACATCTATTCAATACTATTCTGGGGACCTTAGCCAATGGGGAAAAATAAAGAGAAATAAAGGGCTTTCCTGGTGGCTCAGATGGTAAAGAATCTGCCTGCAATGCAGGAGACCTGGATTTAATCCCTGTGTTGGGAAGATCCCCTGGAGAAGGGAATGGCAACCTACTCCAGTATTCTTGCCTGGAGAATTCAAGGACAAAGGAGCCCAGCAGGCTACAGTCCAGCCTGTTGCAAAGAGTCAGACATGACAGAGTAACTAATGCTTTCAAAGGTAAATAAAATGAAATAAAGTGTGGGAAATGAAATAAAACTGTTTGCAGAAAACAGGTATATAGAAAATTCTAAGAAATCTCAAAATTCTTAGTATTAATTTTTAAGTTTATCAAGTTCAGAAGATTCCAAGTCTATGTACAAAAAATAAAAATTCTCAACAAATAAAGAGATATAACATGTAGAATAAATGGAAGGGGACTTTCCTGGTGGTCCAGTGGTTTAGACTTCTCCTTTCAGTGCAGGGGGGGCAGGTTTGATCTCTGGTCAGGAAAATAAGATTCCAGATGCCTCAGAACCAAAATATCAAAAAATATAAAACAGAAGCAGTTTTGTAATAAATTCAATTAAGACTTTAAAAATGGTCCACATCAAAAAAAAAAAAAAAAATCTGAACTAAACAAAAAGAAAACTTGAAAGGCTTAATTATTATCAAACTGTTGCTGTTTAGTGGCTAAGTCGTGTCTGACTCCCCATGGACTGTAGCCCAGTCTCCTCTGTCCGTGGAATTTTCCAGGCAAGAATATACTGGAGTGCATAGCCATTCCTTTCTTTAGGGGATTTTCCTGACCCAGAAATCGAACCCAGGTCTCCTGCTTTGCAGACGGATTCTTTACCCTTGAGCCAACTGTGAAGCCCAGTGTTATCAAATATATCCTTTTACTCTTTACATTTCCTGGGTGTCCAGTGTTAGTTGAAAAATGTGTTCCTAAGTCACCATTATAGATATACTTTCTTAAATTTTCTTGAAAGTTTAAAATTTTTAAATTAAAAAATTTATATTGAAGGTTTAAATCCATTTAGAAATTTTTTTCTTTTTGAGTATGAAGAGGCAAAGCTTCCACATTATTTCCTTCCAGATAAATAGATATCTAATTGTGCCAGCATTGGTTATTTTTTTTTAATTATATTTTCTTATTGATTTGATATGTCATTATCACATATCAATTTTTATAGACTATGATCTACTTCTGAGTTCTCCATACACTTCTACTTAGCTACTTATTTATATGCCAATACCATGCTATTTTTCTTTTTAGAAAACTAAAATATTGTTGATGTACAATATTATGTCACTTTCAGGTACACTACACAATGACTTGACATTTACAAACATAATGAAAAGGTCACATGATAAGTCTAGTAACCATCTGTCCCCATTCAAAGTTAGTACATTAATACAGACAATATTCCTTATGTTGTACATTGTATCCCTGTGGCTTATATATTATATAATGGAGCTTTATACTTGTTAATTTCCTTCACCTATACTGTCCACCTCTCATTCCTTCCTTCTGGCCACTACCCATTTGTCCTCTGTATCTATAGGTCTATTTTAATTTTGTTTTGTTCTCATGTTTTGTTTTTTAGACTCCACGTACAAGAGAGATCATGTGGTATTTGTCTTTCTCTGTCTGACTTATATCACTTAGCATATCCTCTATATCTATCCATGTTGTTGCAAATGGCACGATCTCATTCTTTTTAGGCCTGAGTCATATTCCACTGTATACATGTATATACATCTTTTCTTTTTTCCTATTCACCTATTGATTGCTTCTATATCTTGGCTATTATAAATGATGCTGCAATAAACAATAGAATCTATATATCTTTTTGAATTGGTGTTTTTGTCTTTTTGGGGGTTTATACATACCCAGAATGAAATTGCTGGATTACATGGCAGTTCAGATTTTAATATTTTGAGGAAGCTCCATCCTGTTTTTCACAGCAGCTGTATCAATTTACAATTTCACCAACAGTGCACTAGGGTACCCTTTTCTCCACATTATCACCATCAGTACTTGTTATTTGTTGTCTTTATGATGATGGCCATTCTGATAGGTGTAAGGTGGTATCTCATTGTGGTTTTAATTTGCACTTCCTTGATGATTAGTGATGTTGAGTATCTTTTCTTGTGTCTGTTGGCCATCTTATGTCTTCTCTGAAAAATGTCTATTTGAGTCCTCTGCCTTTTAATTGGCTTGTTTATTTTTATGTTGATGTGAATGAGTTCTTTGTAAATTTGTATATTTACTTGTTTTTAATTGGAGGATAATTGCTTTCAATGCTGCATTGGTTTCTGCTGTACAACACAAATTAGCTATAATTTTGTATATATGTCCTCTCTCTGGAGCTTCCCTCCCTCCTCCCTTCCCACCCCTCTAAGCCATTTCAGGGTGCCAGGCTGGGCTCCTTGTGTTATATAGCAGCCTCCCACTAGCTCTCTATTTTACACATGATAGTGTATATATTATGCAGTCATCTTCTCCTGCAAGAACACCAAAATCACAACTAGCTGAACAACCATCGATAGGAGGGTGTTGGAACACACACACACACAGAAAAAAGATATCCCACATCCAAGGACAAAGGAGAAGCTGAAACAAGACAGCAGCAGAGTTTGAGAGAATAGCAAGGAGAGATAAGAAAGCTTTCTTAAGTGAACAATGCAAAGGAAAACAATAAAATGGGAAAGACTAGAGATCTCTTTAAGAAAATTGGAAATACCAAGGAAACATTTCATGCAAAGATGGACATGATAAAGGATAGAAATGGCAAAGACCTAATAGAAGCAAAGTAGATTAATAAGAGGTGGCAAGAATACACAGAAGAACTATACATAAAAGGTATTAATGACCGGGGAACCACTTTGGTGTGGTCATTCACCTAGAACTGAACATCCTAAAGTGTGAAGTCAAATGGGCCTCAGGAAGCATTGCTATGAACATAGCTAGTGAATTTCTAGCTGAAAATCAAATTTCAAATCCTAAAAGATGATACTGTTAAAGTGCTGTACTTAATATATCAACAAATTTGGAAAACTCAGCAGTAGCCACAGGAATGGAAAAGATCAGTTTTCATTTAATCCCAAAGAAAAGCAATGCCAAAGAATGTTCAAACTACCATACAGTTGTGCTCATTTCACATGCTAGCAAGGTAATGCTGAAAATCCTTCAAGCCAGGGTCAGCAGTAAGGGAACAGAGAACTTTCAGATGTACAAACTGGATTTAGAAAATGCAGAGGAAACAGAGATCAAATTGCCAACATCTGTTGGATCATAGAAAAAGCACGGGAGTGCCAAAAAAATCTACTTCTGCTTCATTGATTACGCTAAAGCCTTTGATTGTATATATCACAACCAACTGTGGAAAATTCTTAAAGAGATGAGAATACCACACCACCTTACCTGTCTCCTGAGAAACTTGTATGCAGGTCAAGTCAGCAACAGTCAGACATGGTTCAAAATTGAGAAAGGAGTATGTCAAGGCTTTATATTATTATCACTCTGCTTATTTAACTTATATGTGGAAAAGACTGATGCTGGGAGGGATTGGGGGCAGGAGGAGAAGGGGACGACAGAGGATGAGATGGCTGGATGGCATCACTGACTCGATGGACGTGAGTCTGAGTGAACTCCGGGAGTTGGTGATGGACAGGGAGGCCTGGCGTGCTGCGATTCATAGGGTTGCAAAGAATTGGACACGACTGAGCAACTGAACTGAACTGAACTGAAAGTAAATCATGTGAAATGCTAGGCAGGATGACTCACAGCCTAGAATCAAGATTGCTGGGAGAAATATCAAAAACCTCAGATATGCAGATAACACCACTCTAATGGCAGAAAGCAAAGAGGAACTAAAGAGTCTCTTGATGAAGGTGAAAGAGGAGAGTGAAAAAGCTGACTTAAAACTCAACATTCAAAAAAACTAAGGTCATGGGATCCAGTCCATCACTTCATGGCAAATAGATGGGGAAAAATGGGAACAGTGAGAGACTTTATTTTCTTGGGCTCCAAAATCACGTGGACAGAGACTGTAGTCACAAAGTTAAAAGATGCTTACTGCTTGGAAGAAAATCTATGACAAACCTAGACAGTATATTTAAAAGCAGAGACATCACTTTGCCAACAAAGGTCCATATAGTCAAAGCTACATTTTTTCAGTAGTTATGTATGGATGTGAGAATTTGACCATAAAGAAGGCTGAGTGCCAAAGAATTGATGCTTTCAAACTAGTGTTGGAGAAGACTCTTGAGAGTCCCTTGGACAGCAAGGAGATCAAACTAGTCAATCCTAAAGGAAATCAACCCTGAATATTCATTGGAAGGATTGATGCTGAAGCTGAAGCTCCAATACTTTGGTTACCTGATGCAAAGAGCTAGCTCATTGGAAAAGACCCTGGTGCTGGAAAAGATTGAGGGCAAGAGGAGAAAGGGATGACAGAAGATGAGATGGTTGGATGGCATCACAGACTCAATGGACATGAGTTTGAGAAAACTCTGGTGAAGGACAGGGAAGTCTGGTGTGCTGCAGTTCATGGGGGTCACAAAGAGTTGGACATGACTGAGAGACTGAATAATTGCAACAAATACTACTTTGAGAATTGTTTTCCCAATTTGGCAATGTATATATGTATCTCTTACTGTATTACTTGTCCTCATACTATAACTTACTATTAGCATGATAAACCTCCTTATTTCTTACTTACTAAAGTGCAGATTGCTTATTTTTCCAGCCAATCCTCTAAACCTGAAACTGAAAATAAGTCTTTAGCAGATTATACATCTCTCAGCAGAACATGCAAATGTCAAATATTCATTTTTTATGGCTAAGCAATATTCCATTCCATCTATCTGTATGTATGTATACATATAATATATGTATATGTACCACATCCTCTTTATATATCTGTTGATGGATACTTAAGTTGCTTTCATATATAGGTCCTTTTTAAATTTAAAAATTTAAATATACATTTAACAGCATTCATTCATTATAAATGTATGATTCAATGACCTTTAGTAAATTCATAGAGTTGTGAAACCATCACCATAGTCCAGTTTTATAATATTTTCCTTACCTCCTCAATTTCCCTCCTCATTTGATTCTTCTGCAGTCAATTTCTACTCTTTCCCTAAACCTCAAGCAACCTCTGCTTTCTGTCTATAAAGCTTTTCTGTATGTTTTGTATAAATTGAATAAGATATATATTCTATTACAACTGGCTTCTTTCCCTTAGTATAATGTTTTTGAAGTTCAGTTATGTTCTAACTTGTATCAGATTTTGTTGCTTTTTATTCCTTAGTATAGAAATACCATATTTGCTTATCCTTTGATCAGTTGATGGGTATTTTGAGTTGTTTACAGTTTTTGGCTCTTATGAATAATGCTTCTTTGCACATTCCCAAACAAATCTTGTGTGAATCTATATTTTCATTTCTCTTGAAGATATTCATAGTGGTGGAGGTACTAGATCACTTGGTAAGGCTATATTTGACTTTTAAGAAACTGTCAAAGTGTTTTCCAAAGTGGATATATCATTTTACATTCCAACCAGAAATGTATGAGGGTCTGGTTTCTCACATTCTTAGCAACACCTGGTATTGTCTGTCTTTTTATAAAACATAACCCCATTAGTTGATGTAAAGTGATATCTTAGTGAGATTTTAATTTGTATTTTCCTAATAACTAGTGCATCTGCAATGCAGAAGACATGGATTTGATCCTTGGATCAGGAAGATCCCCTGGAGAAGGAAATGGCAACCCACTGTAGTATTCTTGCCTGATAAATCCCATGGACAGAGGAGCCTGGCGGGCTTCAGTCCATGTGGTTGCAAACGAGGCAGACATGACTTAGTGACTAAACAGCGACAACAGGCGGTCCTAAGATGGCAGAGGAATAGGATGGGGAGACCACTTTCTCCCCCACAAATTCATCAAAAGAACATTTGAACACTGAGTAAATTCCACAAAACAACTTTTGAATGCCAGCAGAGGACACCAGGGACCCAGAAAAACAGCCCATTGTCTTCGAAAGGAGATGGAGAAGTCTTGAGGCTACTGTAAAAATAAGACTGAAAACCAGAAGCAGGAGGCTTAAGTCCAAAACCTGAGAACACCAGAGAACTCCTGACTCAAGGGAATATTAACTGACAGGAGCTCATCAAACGCCTCCATACCTACACTGAAACCAAGCACCACCCAAGGGCCAACAAGTTCCAGAACAAGACATACCACGCAAATTCTCCAGCAACACAGGAACATAGCCCTGAGCTTCAATATACAGGCTGCCCAAAGTCACTCCAAACCCACTGACATCTCATAACTCATTACTGGACACTTCACTGCACTCCAGAGAGAAGAAATCCAGCTCCACCCACCAGAACACCGACACAAGCTTCCCTAACCAGGAAATCTTGACAAGCAACCCATAGAACCCCACCCACAGAGAAGAAACTCCACAATACAGAGAACTCCACAATAAAGAGAATTCCACAAACTGCCAGAATACAGAAAGGCCAACCCCAAAATACAGCAATATAAACAAGATGAAGAGACAGAGGAATACCCAGCAGATAAAGGAACAGGATAAATGCCCACCAAACCAAACCAAAGAGGAAGAGATAGGAAATCTACTGGGCAAGAATACACAGAAGAACTGTACAAAAAAGATCTTCATGACCTGGATAATCACGATGGTGTGATCACTCATCTAGAGTCAGACATCCTGGAATGTGAAGTCAAGTGAGCGTTAGAAAGCATCACTACAAACAAAGCTAGTGGAGGTGATGGCATTCCAGTGGAGCTATTTCAAATCCTGAAAGATGATGCTGTGAAAGTGCTGCACTCAATATGCCAGCACATTTGGAAAACTCAGCAGTGGTCACAGGACTGGAAAAGGTCAGCTTTCATTCCAATTACAAAGAAAGGCAATGCTAAAGAATGCTCAAACTACCACACAATTGCACTCACCTCACACACTAGTAAAGTAATGCTCAAAATTCTCCAAACCAGGCTTCAGCAATACGTGAACTGTGAACTTCCTGATGTTCAAGCTGGTTTTAGAAAAGGCAGAGGAACCAGAGATCAAATTGGCAACATCTGCTGGATCATGGAAAAAGCAAGAAAGTTCCAGAAAAACATCTATTTCTGCTTTATTGACTATGCCAAAGCCTTTGACTGTGTGGATCACAAGAAACTGTGGAAAATTCTGAGAGAGATGGGAATACCAGACCACCTGACCTGCCTCTTGAGAAATCTGTATGCAGGTCAGGAAGCAACAGTTAGAACTGGACATGGAACAGACTGGTTCCAAATAGGAAAAGGAGTACATCAAGGTTGTATAATGTCATCCTGCTTATTTAACTTATATGCACAGTACATCATGAGAAACGCTGGACTGGAAGAAACACAAGCTGGAATCAAGATTGCCAGGAGAAATATCATTAACCTCAGATATGCAGATGACACCACCGTTATGGCAGAAAGCGAAGAGGAACTAAAAAGTCTCTTGATGAAAGTGAAAGAGGAGAGTGAAAATGTTGGCTTAAAGCTCAACATTCAGAAAGCGAAGATCATGGCATCTGGTCCCATCACTTCATGGGAAATAGATGGGGAAACAGTGGAAGCAGTGTCAGACCTTATTTTTGGGGGCTCCAAAATCACTGCTGATGGTGACTGCAGCCATGAAATTAAAAGATGCTTACTCCTTGGAAGAAAAGTTATGTCCAACCTAGATAGCATATTCAAAAGCAGAGACATTACTTTGCTGACTAAGGTCCATCTAGTCGAAGCTATGGTTTTTCCAGTAGTCATGTATGGATGTGAGAGTAGGACTGTGAAAAAGCCTGAGTGCTGAATAATTGATGCTTTTGAAGTGTGGTGTTGGAGAAGACTCTTGAGAGTCCCTTGGACTGCAAGGAGATCCAACCAATCCATTCTGAAGGAGATCAGCCCTGGGATTTCTTTGGAAGGAATGATGCTAAAGCTGAAACTCCAGTACTTTGGCCACCTCATGCGAAGAGTTGACTCACTGGAAAAGACTCTGATGCTGGGAGGGATTGAGGGCAGGAGGAGGAGGGGATGACAGAGGTTGAGATGGCTGGATGGCATCATGGACTTGATGGACATGAATCTGAGTGAACTCCGGGAGTTGGTGATGGACAGGGAGGCCTGGCATGCTGCGATTCATGGGGTTGCAAAGAGTCGGACACGACTGAGCGACTGAACTGAACTGAAAGAATTCCAAATAATGATAGTAAAAATGATCCAAAATCTTGAAAACAAAATGGAATCACAGATAAACAGCCTGGAGACAAGGAGAAGATGCAAGAAGGTTTAACACGGACCTAGAAGAAATAAAAAGAGTCAATATATAATAAGTAATTCAATAAATGATATCAAAAACACTCTGGAGGGAACCATCAGTAGAATAACAGGCCGAAGATAGGATAAGTGAGGTAGAATATAGAATGATAGAAATAAATGAATCAGAGAATAAAAAAGAAAAATGGATTAAAAGAAATGAGGACAATCTCAGAGACCCCTGGGACAATGTTAAATGCCCCAACATTTGAATCATAGGAGTCCCAGAAGAAGAAGGCAAAAAGAAAGACCATGAGAAAATACTTGAGGAGATAATAGTTGAAAACTTCTCTAAAATGGGGAAGGAAATAATCACCCAAGTCCAAGAAACCCAGAGAGTCCCAACAGGATAAATCCAAGGTGAAACACCCCAAGACACATATTAATCAAATTAACAAAGATCAAACACAAAGAACAAATATTAAAAGCAGCAAGGCAAAAACAACAAATTACACACAAGGGGATTCCCATAAGGATAACAGCTGATCTTTCAATAGAAACTCTTAAGGCCAGGAGGGAATGGCAGGACATACTTAAAGTGATGAAAGAAAATAATCTACAGCCCAGATTATTGTACCCAGCCGGGATCTCATTCATATACGAAGGAGAAATCTAAAGCTTTACAGACAAGCAAAAGCTGAGAGAATTCAGCACCACCAAACCAGCTCTCAACAAATGCTAAAGGATCTTCTCTAGACAGGAAACACAAAAAGGTTGTATAAACTCAAACCCAAAACCATAAAGTAAATGGCAACGGGATCATACTTATCAACAATTACCTTAAATGTAAATGGGTTGAATGCCCCAATCAAAAGACAAAGACTGGCTGAATGGATAAAAAAACAAGACCCCTATATATGTTGTCTACAAAAGACCCACCTCAAAACAAGGGACACATACAGACTGAAAATGAAGGGCTGGAAAAAGATATTCCACACAAATAGAGACCAAAAGAAAGCAGGAGTAGCAATACTCATATCAGATAAAATAGACTTTAAAACAAAGGCTGTGAAAAGAGACAAAGAAGGACACTACATAATGATCAAAGGATCAATCCAAGAAGAAGATATAACAATTATAAATACATATGCACCCAACATAGGAGCACTGCAATATGTAAGACAAACGCTAACAAGTATGAAAGGGGAAATTAACAATAACACAATAATAGTGGGAGACTTTAATACCCCACTCACACCTATGGATAGATCAATTAAACAGAAAATTAACAAAGAAACACAAACTTTAAATGATACAATAGAGCAGTTAGATTTAATTTATATCTATAGGACATTTCACCCCAAAACAATGAATTTCCCCTTTTTCTCAAGCGCACACGGAACCTTCTCCAGGTTCCTTCTCAAGGCCATAAATCTAGCCTTGGTAAATTCAAAAAAATTGAAATCATTCCAAGCATCTTTTCTGACCACAATGCAGTAAGATTAGATGTCAATTACAGGAGAAAAACTATTAAAAATTCCAACATATGGAGGCTGAACAACACACTGCTGAATAACCAACAAATCACAGAAGAAATCAAAAAAGAAATCAAAATACGTATAGAAATGAATGAAAATGAAAACACAACAACCCAAAACCTGTTCAGTTGAGTTCAGTCGCTCAGTCGTGTCTGAATTTTGCGACCTCATGAATCACAGCACGCCAGGCCTCCCTGTTCATTATCATCTCTTGGAGTTCACTCAGACTCACATCCATCGAGTCAGTGATGTCATCCAGCCATCTCAACCTCTGTCGTCCCCTTCTCCTCCTGCCCCCAATCCCTCCCAGCATCAGAGTCTTTTCCAATGAATCAACTCTTCGCATGAGGTGGCCAAAGTACTGGAGTTTCAGCTTTAGCATCATTCCTTCCAAAGAAATCCCAGGGCTGATCTCCTTCAGAATGGACTGGTTGGATCTCCTTGCAGTCCAAGGGACTCTCAAGAGTCTTCTCCAACAGCACAGTTTAAAAGCTTCAATTCTTCGGTGCTCAGCCTTCTTCACAGTCCAACTCTCACATCCATACATGATCACAAGAAAAACCATAGCCTTGACTAGATGGACCTTAGTCAGCAAAGTAATGTCTCTGCTTTTGAAAATGCTATCTAGGTTGGACATAACTTTTCTTCCAAGGAGTAAGCATCTTCTAATTTCATGGCTGCAGTCACCATCAGCAGTGATTTTGTGGGACACTGTAAAAGCAGTGCTAAGGGGAAGGTTCATAGCAATACAGGCATACTTCAAGAAACAAGAAAAAAGTCAAACAAATAACCTAACTCTACACCTAAAGCAACAAGAAAAGGAAGAAATGAAGAGCCCCAGCATTAGTAGAAGGAAAGAAATATTAAAAATTAACGGCAGAAATAAATGCAAAAGAAACAAAAGAGACCATAGCAAAAATCAACAAAGCTAAAAGCTAGTTCTTTGAGAGAGACTGATCAAGAAACAAAAGGAGAAAATCAAATCAATAAAATTAGAAATGAAGAGATGGAGAGATCACAACAGACAACACAGAAATACAAGGGATCATAAGAGACTACTATCAGCAATTATATGCCAATAAAATGGACAACTTGGAAGAAAAAGACAAATTCTTAGAAAAGTACAACTTTCCAAAACTGAACCAGAAAGAAATAGAAAATCTTAACAGACCCATCACAAGCATGGAAATTGAAACTGTAAACAACACTAATAGACAGAGAAATATACCATGTTCATGGATCGGAAGAATCAATATAGTGAAAATGAGTATATTACCCAAAGCAATTTATAGATTCAATGCAATCCCTATCAAGCTACCAATGATATTTTTCACAGAGTTAGAACAAATAATTTCACAATTTGTATGGAAATACAAAAAGCCTTGAATAGCTAAAGCAATCTTGAGAAAAAAGAATGGAACTGAAGGAATCAACCTCCCTGACTTCAGGCTCTACTATTACAAAGCCACAGTCATAAAGACAGTATGGTACTGGCACAAAGACAGAAATATAGATCAATGGAACAAAATAGAAAGCCCAGAGATAAACCCATGCACCTCCTTATCTTTGACAAAGGAGGCAAGAATATACAATGGATTAAAGACAATCTCTTTAACAAGTCGTGCTGGGAAAACTGGTCAGTTCAGTTCAGTTCAGTTCAGTCGCTCAGTCATGTCCGACTCTTTGTGACCCCATGAATCGCAGCACGCCAGGCCTCCCTGTTCATCACCATCTCTCGGAGTTCACTCAGACTCACATCCATCGAGTCAGTGATGCCATCCAGCCATCTCATCCTCGGTCGTCCCCTTCTCCTCCTGCCCCCAATCCCTCCCAGCATCAGAGTCTTTTCCAATGAGTCAACTCTTCGCATGAGGTGGCCAAAGTACTGGAGTTTNTTTTTTAAGGAATCTCCACTCTGTTCTCCATAGTGGCTGTACTAGTTTGCATTCCCACCAACAGTGTAAGAGGGTTCCCTTTTCTCCACACCCTCTCCAGCATTTATTGCTTGTAGACTTTTGGATCGCTGCCATTCTGACTGGCATGAAATGGTACCTCATTGTGGTTTTGATTTGAATTTCTCTGATAATGAGTGATGTTGAGCATCTTTTCATGTGTTTGTTAGCCATCTGTATGTCTTCTTTGGGGAAATGTCTGTTTAGTTCTTTGGCCCATTTTTTGATTGGGTTGTTTATTTTTCTGTAATTGAGCTGCAGGAGTTGCTTGTATATTTTTGAGATTAATGTCTTTAACAAGTGGTGCTGGGAAAACTGGTCAACCACTTGTAAAAGAATGAAACTAGAACACTTTCAACACCATACACAAAAATAAACTCAAAATGGATTAAAGATATAAATGCAAGACCAGAAACTATAAAACTCTTAGAGGAGAACATAGGCAAAACACTCTCCGACATAAATCACAGCAGGATCCTCTATGACCCACCTCCCAGAATATTGGAAATAAAAGCAAAAATAAACAAATGGGACCTAATTAAACTTAAAAGCTTCTGCACAACAAAAGAAACTATAAGCAAGGTGAAAAGACAGCCTTCAGAATGGGAGAAAATAATAGCAAATGAAGCAACTGGAAATGCAGAGTCTTAACCACTGAACTGCAAGGGAAATCTATCTGCCATCTTTTTAATAAAACAATTTTAGCATTTCAACTCTCATAATCTTTTTACTTACTATTCTTTATAGAAATTTTTCAGAGTTTCCTTTGTATTTACTTCTTTATTAATCAAAGTGTACCTTCAAATAATATTATAATACTACTTCATTATAGTTTAAACAATTTTCAATATACTCTCCATTATTCCCTTGCAACTTTTATGGCTATTCTTGTTGCACATGTTAATGATACTTGTGCTTTAAATATACACTGAAGCATGACTATTTTACTTTACAAAGTCAGTTATTTTTACATGTATTAAAAATTAAGAAAAAAGGACATTTGTAGTTACCCCCACTTATTTTACTTCTAGCACTCTGTGTTTCTTTCTACAGGTCCAGGTTTCTGTCCAATTTCTAAATGTCTAAAAGAATTTTCAGTAGCATCAATATTTTCTACAGTCCCAATCTGGCAACAAATTCCTTCTATAATCATTCATAAGTGAAAAAAATCTACTATAATCTTTCTCTTTATTTGCCTGTATGTAATACATTTTGTTTCTGTGACTGTCTTAAAGATTCTATCTTTCAGTTGGGTGGTGATCAGTGTATATAAATTATGCCTAGATATACTGGGATTATTTGTTTTGTTGTTTTTGGAGTTACTGGAGTTTCGTGGGTCTGTGAGATTCTTGTTATTAATTTTGTCAAAGTTATTTGTAGTGTTTCTTTAAATATTTATTTTGCCCTTTTCTCTCTTCTGGGATTTCAGTTCCATTTATGAGACTATCCATGACATCACTCTTTTTTCTATTGTTGTAATTATTTATTTCTAGCATTTCCAAATGATTATTTCTTACCATTTTCATCTCTGTTAAAATTACTTTGAAAAGTCTACCTTTTTTGCCAGAGCCCTTAACATGCAAAGCATAGTCATTTTAAAATGTTACAGTGTAACTGGCGTTTCTACACAGTCATCTTGAATCCCTTTCATATTTCTAAATATTGCTCAAGGTTTGATGTGTGTGTATATATATATATTGCATATATATGTGTACGTATACTATGTATGTGTATATACATATGTGTATATATTTGTATTCTTATAGAAAAATTAAAATGAATGCTCAGAATTAGTGTTGATTATTAATGGTATCAACAAACTTAAACAGCCTATAAATATTATAATCATTAAGCAGTTAGGTACAAATAAAATCTCAATTAGTCCCAATACTCTGATTTATGTAAAGCCAAAGACAAATTATATGTGGAATTAATGAGGTGGCCACTATATATCTACTTAATCTGATTTTAAATTGACAACACTGTCATCTATTAACTTTAAGAGAAAATAATCAAACATAGCAAGCAGTATTGGTCTGAAATCTATTTATATAATTTTGCCTTCTGGTTATGGATTATAAATAAGAAATTTAACTGTAAAATGAACTTTAATAAGTCAAATATGTTTGACTTGATTATGAACCTTGATTTTAACCAGTTTCCTAGTGATGAACTCACCACACATTTTATATTTTTCTGACTTAATTGGGTAAAGTAAAATTGCTCTCAATATTGGAATCAGACTTCCTTCTGAAGGATACAACATTTGTGGCAGTTCTTTATCTCAATTACCAGAGAAACACTCTGGCAGAGAATGTGTTTACAGTTCCATTTTTATCTCTCAAAATACTAAATGTTATCTTTAAACGTACAGCCTTAAGCCTGAAAGATTATGCTTTATCTTTCATACAAGTCTGGAAAGATTAAGATGAAACCTTTTATTCTTTAGCATATTTCCTATCTAGTATATATAGCCAGTGAAATTGGAAAGCAGTAGCATGTTAATACTATTCTGTTTTGAATTTTAGAATTAAATCTTCAAGTAGTTTTTGCATTTTTCTTTAAGGTCATCTAGCAATATCCAGGGAGCTTAATACTCCAGAGTCAAATATTTAATTCTAATATAGTACTTTGCAATTGACCTTAAGTATACCACTTACCTTTTCTACTTCAGATCTTTTTCTCTAGGAGAAAGAAATAAATTTTATTATGGTAATTAAGTTTTTGTTAAGGATCTCTGGAAGGCATGGCTATGTAAAACATGTACATTTTGGCCTTTATATTAAACTGCTATAATGATCACTGATTTTTATGACTTTTAACTTTAATGGATTAAAATTAAATGTAGGCAAGAGAACATTAATACTGTCATTTCAAAATATGATTTGCCAAATTATGTGGAGTGTTCTCACATAATAATTCACAGTCCCTTCAATGAACATGGAAAATTTTATTTTTACTACTGATGAAGCTCTAAATGTGAATGAGGACTTTGCATTTACAGACTATTAACAGTCTAAATATGAACAGGAGTTCCTGAGTATCATCTCAGATTTCACCATCTTGTCCATCTCAGAAGATTTAGAGTAAGGCTATAAAATTAGGACATGTGAAAACTTTATCATCTTAGTATAAATTCTGTAACTATTCTGAACAAAGATTCATTAAGACCATAATAGGAGCTGCAAGATGTCTCAGATGCTAAAAGATAAGGTAACTGGAAAAGTATCCTCAATGGCACCCCACTCCAGTGAAAATCCCATGTACAGAGGAGCCTGGTGGGCTGCAATCCATGGGGCCGCTAAGAGTCGGATTCGAGCGACTTCACTTTCACTTTCATGCACTGGAGAAGGAAATGGCAACCCACTCCATTGTTCTTGCCTGGAGAATCCCAGGGACGGGGATCTCAGCCTGGTGGGCTGCCATCTATGGGATCACACAGAGTCGGACACGACTGAAGCGACTTAGCAGCAGCAGCAGCAGCAGAGTAAAAAGAATTAAAGGAGTCAAGGGCAAATCTGTGCGAGTTCTTCCTGCTACAAAAGTTTTGCAGCATTATCCTTATCTCTGAATCCTAAACACTGTTCTTCCAGCATAACCAATAATACTCATACAAGCAATAATACTAGTTATGACTTGCACTTATGATGTATATTCAGTATATACATCTTACTATCATGACCCTTCATCCCCCGCCCAACATCTCTGAAACACAAGAATTTCAATTTTGAAACTATTTTGTAGGTAGGAAATAGAAGCCCAAAGGATATGTTACTTGCTCACATTCACTCAGTTAGGATCTAAACATGCTACTCTCTTTTTACAGTATCACATTTTATTTTAAATTGAAATAGAGGTAATGGGGAAAAGTGTGTCCTCTGTCTTAAACAATTAAAATTCCACTTCTGCACTGTATTCATCATCATTTTCCCTCTTTTACAAACAAGAGCGAACAATTGTTGATTTCTTCAAGTTTTGAAGAAGTCATTGACATTGGACAAATAGTCTGACATAAATGAGCAAAAACACTTTCACTTTTCATTGACATTTACTCATTCATTTATTCATTTTATTTTATTTTATTTATTTTTTTGGCCCAATGGCACGTGGGGTCTAAGTTCTCTGACTGGGAATTGAACCCCAGGCCCTCAGCAGTGGAACCACAGATTCCTAACCACTGAACAGCCAGAGAATTCCCAGGGAGTCATTGACATTCACCTCATTCACACTTGCAGCTACCAAAATACTGTTATTTCTTTCTTTGAAACATCTATTAAATATGCCCTTTTCTCTTTAATTCTATCATAGTAATTCATATACCAATCTCAGAACAGCATAATAGTCTCTCTTTGCCTCTAGCTTCAAACTCATAATCCTGCCAGCTAAGTCTTTTAAAAATATAACATTCAGCAAATGCCCCCAAAGACTGAATATCAAGAAAATCTCCAAGATTCCTGGTATCGTTTAGGCCTTCATTATTGTATCTCTCATGTAAATCAGTGACGTTAGCTCATGATCTCCAATTTTGTTCCCTTTTAATATACCAGCCACTCTGTTTCTATAGTAACCATATTGAAAGGCAAATTTGGCCATGCTTTTTCCCCTTATACCAGTGATTTAGTAACTCCCAAGAAAAAGAGATGCAAGAAGCCAAGGTGGTTGTCTGAAGAGGCCTACATATAACTGAAGAAAACAGAAATCAAAGGCGAAAGAGAAAGATGCCACTCAGCTGAATCCAGAGTTCCAGAGAATAGCAAGAAGAGATAAGAAAGCCTTCTATAGTGAACAATGCAAAGAAATAGAAGAAAATAGAATAGGAAAGACTAGAGATCTCTTGGGGCTTCTCAGGTGGTGCTAGTGGTGAAGAATCTGCCTGCTAATGTAGGAGATGCAAAAGACACAGTTTCGATTCTTGGGTCAGGAAGATCCCCTTGAGTCAGAAACAGCAATCCACTTCAGTATTCTTGCCTGGGAAATCTCATGAACAGAGGAGCCTGGTGGGCTACAGTCTGTGAGGTTGCAAGGTCATACATGACTGACTCTTAGTATGTGCATCAGTCTAAGAATACTATGAGTACACATACATACTATGAAATCTCGTCAAGAAAATTGGACATACCAAGGGAACATTTTATGCAAAGATGGGCACAATAAAGGAAAGACCTAATAGAAGCAGAGGTGAAGTCGCTCAGTCGTGTCTGACTTTTTGCGACCCCATGGACTGTAATCTACTAGGCTTCTCTATCCATGGGATTCTCCAGGCAAGAATACTGGAGTGGATTGCTATTTCCTTCTCCAGGGGATCTTCCCGACCCAGGGATCGAACCCAGGTCTCCCACATTGGAGGCAGACGCTTTAACCTCTGAGCCACCAGGGAAGCCCAATAGAAGCAGAAGAGATTAAGAATAGGTAGCAAGAATACACAGATAAACCATACAAAAAAATTCTTAATGACCCAGATGATGATGGTGTATCACTCATCTAGAGCCAAACATCCTGGAATGTAAAGTCAAGTGGGCCTTAGGAAGCATTACTATGAAAAAAGCTAGTGGAGATGATGTAATTCCAGTTGAGTTATTTCAAATCCTAAAAGGTGATGCTGTGAAAGTGCTGCACTCAATATGCCTACAAATGTAGAAACCTCAGCAATGGCCACAGGACTGGAAAAGATGGGTTTTGATTCCAATCCCAAAGAAAAACCATGCCAAAGAATGTTCAAACTACCGCACAATTGCATTCATTTCACATGCTAACAAGGTAAAGCTCAAAATCCTTCAATCTAGACTTCAACAGTACGTGAACTGAGAACTTCCAGTGAGAACTCAGTGCTATTGGTCTATATGTCTATTCTACTGAGATGTACAAGTTGGATTTAGAAATGGCAGAGAAACCAGAGATCAGATTGCCAACGTCTGCTGGATCATAGAAAAAGCAAGGAAGTTACAAACACACACACACACACACACACACACACACACACACACACACACACACACACACACACACACACACACACACACACACACACACACACACACACACACACACACACACACACA
>SJYT01062152.1:62577-97918 GCA_006410635.1 Cephalophus harveyi
GTTTTTAAAATTTAGTTCTTTTTCTTAAGTGCATTTTATTTAAATAACTTGTTTAAAAAGCTTTATTGTAAAAACAGATACGGCTGGAAAATATTTTGTTTTTCAGAATCCAAAAGTTTTTAGGCTTAGTAAAATTATTTTAAAATGGTCACACTTGTTTTTTTCAGTCTCAAATCAAATCAAGTGTTTATTTGTGAATCATTATAGCAAGGAGAGATAAGAAAGCCTTCCTCAGTGATCAATGAAAAGAAATAGAGGAAACAATAGAATGGGAAAGACTAGAGATCCTTTCAAGAATATTAGAAATACTAAGGGAACATTTCATGCAAAGATGGGCACAATAAAGAACAGAAATGGTATGGACCTAACAGAAGAAGATATTAAGAAGTGGTGGCAAGAATACACAGAAAAGCTATTCAAAAAAGATCTTCATGACCCAGATAATCATGGTGTGATCACTCACTTAGAGCCAGACATCTTGGAATGCGAAGTCTAGTGGGCCTTAGGAAACATCACTATGAACAAAGCTAATGAAGGTGATGGAATTTCAGTTGAGCTATTTCAAATCCTAAAAGGTGATGCTGTGAAAGTGCTGCACTCAATATGCAAGCTTATTTGGAAACCTCAGCAATGGCCACAGGACTGGCAATGGTCAGTTTTCATTCCAATCCCAAAGAAAGGCAATGCCAAAGAATGCTCAAACTACCGCACAATTGCACTCATCTCACATGCCAGCAAAGTAATGCTCAAAATTCTCCAAGCCAGGCTTCAATAGTACGTGAAATGTGAACTTCCAGATGTTCATGTGGATTTAGAAAAGGCAGAGGGATCGGAGATCAAATTGCGAACATTTGTTGGATTATCAAAAAAGCGAGAGAGTTCCAGACAAAAATCTACTTCTGCTTTATTGACTATGCCAAAGCCTTTGACTGGGTGGATCACAACAAACTGTGGAAAATTCTTAAGAGATGGGAATACCAGGCTACCTGACCTGGCTCTTGAGAAATCTGTATGTAGGTAAAGAGACAAAAATTAGAACCAGACATGGGACAACAGACTGGTTCCAAATCAGTAAAGGAGTTCGTCGAGGCTGTATACTGTCACCCTGCTTATGTAGCTTATGTGCAGAGTACAACATGAGAAATGTTGGGCTGGATGAAGCACAAGCTGGAATCAAGATTGCTGGGAGAAATAGCAATAACCTCAGATATGCAGAAGATACCACCCTTGTGGCAGAAATTGAAGAAGAACTAAAGAACCTCTTGGTGAACGTGAAAGAGGAGAGTGAAAAAGTTGGCTTAAAACTCAACATTCAGAAAACTAAGATCATGGCATTTGGTCCCATCACTTCATGGCAAATAGATGGGGAAACAATGGAAACAGTGACAGATTTTATTTTTTTGGCTCCAAAATCACTTTCACTGATGACTGCAGCCATGAAATTAAAAGATGCTTGTTACTTGGAAGAAAAGTTATGACCAACCTAGACAGCATATTAAAAAGCAGAGACATTACGTTCCCAATAAAGGTCTGTCTAGTCAAGGCTATGGTTTTTCCAGTAGTCATGTATGGATGTGAAAGTTGGGCTATAAAGAAAGCTGAGTGCTGAAGAATTGATGCTTTTGAACTGTTGGAGTAAATTCTTGAGAGTCCCTTGGACTGCAAGGAGATCCAACCAGTTCAGTTCAGTTCAGTCGCTCAGTCATGTCTGACTCTTTGCAATCCCATGAATCGCAGCATGCCAGGCCTCCCTGTTCATCACCATCTCTTGGAGTTCACTCAGACTCACATCCATCGAGTCAGTGATGCCATCCAGTACATCCTAAAGGAAATCAGTCCTGAATGTTCATTGGAAGGACTGATGCTGAAGCTGAAACTCCAATACTTTGGCCACCTGATGCAAAGAATTGACTCCTTGGAAAAGACCCTGATGCTGGGAAAGATTGAAGGCAGGAGAAGGGGACGACAGAGGATGAGATGGTTGGATGGCATCACTGACTCAATGGACATGAGTTTGAGTAAGCTCTGGGAATTGGTGATGGACACGGAAGCCTGGCAAATAATTGCACATTAAATGCATGTCAGGACACAAAATATTCATCGGTAAAACAGAATAAGAAGAAAACGTACGTGTAATCAGTGTAACTACCCAGATGAGATCTTATCACTGTATTAAGAATTGTTAATACCCCTGTGTTCTTCCATAATATGATTTTAGTCATCTCAAGTCCAGATATATTTTCTCTTTATTCATGTAAAATAAATAGTCCTTGAAGCCTAATCTTCCAAATATTTAATTTCAAGTATTTCTTAACCACCGATTTTCATAATGATTTCTATTACTTAATCTAATAATACAAGGTCTTCAAATTTTGGACAGCACTCCCACTTACGATTCTACTACTGGGAAGTATTTTATTATCAAATTTGGCCTCAGTCCCTTGACAATAATCTTACTTGCTTATGTCCAAACATTATATATTTACATTTAAACCAAAATAAGTGATGGACTAGAATACTGTGTGCAGGAGTGTGGGGATGTTGGGAGGTAGCTTAGGATTCTCACCTTCCATTAGCATGAGAAAGGGAAATTCTGAAAGCAGACAGAACTGAGATGTGTATAAGAGACAGGTATTTACATTTATATGATATTTATATATAATCATCTCTACAAAGTTTGTTATTTAATTTGAATTCTTGATAAATAGAACAATGCTGAATTTCAGATTTCATATAAATTTTGCAAAATTACCTAATATTTTTAACAAAATAAATTTATCAAAGTTTGGGATTATATGAAGTTAGATTTCAGCTATTGATAGCTGATCCAAATCTGATTCACAGTTGTTCCTAGGTTGTGTATCATTAGTGGTTCCACCTCAAAGTCTAAACTGTTAAACAAATCATCGATCTTTTGGTGCAGCCTAAATTCTGTTCTGCTCATTTCCCACAGCCCAGCACTATGAGGTTGCTAACCACAATTTAGGCTCACAGCCTTTTAGTGGTTTTGATTGGCTTATGGTCTCCAGAGACAGCTCTCTTTGTAAATCTATTTTTCTTATTGCCTGTTTCTCTTAAATCTTGTTTTTCTAACCTTAAGTGACTTGATATACCCGAAGTTGAATTTTTATCTCTTCTGTCCTAAAACACTGGAAAATCTTTAGTTAGCAGACACATTACTGAACTTCTCAATCACTCATTCTGTGCTATTTACAAATGAAAATACTGTTGAATATGAGTCTTACCTCTGAGTATATATATATATTTTCTAGAATCTTAGCCCTTTAAAGCCTACCAACCTTGGTAGCTCTCTAATGCTTTCAAACAGAATTTTTTTTTTTTTTTCAGATTAGGCCCTTTTTGTTGGAGGCAGTTTTTGTTTGTATAAGATACACCATCATATACAAGGAAATTTTTGTTTTGTTATATATCCTTCTTAAATGTTTATGCTAAAACTTCTGTAATCTTTCTTTAAGAAATTTTTTTTTTTTAATTCTAGGGTGTAGATAAGTAATGTTTGTATGTGCAGATGTTAATTCTGGAGTGTAAAAAACTTAGAGTAAAAATTCTTCCTATGACTATATTGAACAACAAGAAAATTTCTTTTAGTTAAAAATGTATCTGTTAAGTTTACAACTAATCAGTGTTTCCAGTAGCTCAATAATTGTTTCCTCCTTTTTGTTTCTTGTATTAAACTCATTGTTTTCATAGTCAGTTTAAAATCAAATCAATTAAGTTTTAAATGTTTTATTTTCCTATATATATAATTAAAAGTACTGCCTTCTTACTAATTAGGCATATAACTTAATTGAATGTGACTTATTAGTAAGTTAGTGACCATAGCTATGACATAGCTCATATACCATAAAATTCTTGCTGATCTTTTTGATGAGCATATATCTTGGAGTAATCATCTGACTGGAAAAGCAAATACTTGTTTTCTTTCAATATCAGTTTAATGTAAATGCATCAAAGGACCTTAGAACATAATAGAAAGCACTTTCTTATACCTTCTTATATGGTGAAGATTAAATCAGTAAACATGCATAGAGTGTATATGCAAATTTATTAGAAGAAAATCTGGTATACAGTAAGCACTAATATCTGTTGTTATCATCATTATCATGATTATAATAGTATACAGGGTTTTTGATACAAAATGGGTAGACTTAATTGGGTAATTTAAAAATATTTAAAAGATAATGTGAACTGCACAAAATTTTTAAACTACATGCCGAGTTTAAAACCAGTCCCCTTGTAAGATAGGTTTCCAAAGTAGTTAAATTATTGATATTGTCATCACCATGGATACACATGCTTATTTAGGGTGGAGAAGACCAGAAAAACATATTGTTTTACATATTGTTCAAAGCTCACTAAATGAAATGTTTAATTTCCCTGGGTAAGAAGTATGCCTAGTTAATTTGTATAAAACAGATAATGCTGCTGCTGCTGCTGCTGCTAAGTTGCTTCAGTCATGTCCGACTCTGTGTGACCCTATAGNACCAGAAAAACATATTGTTTTACATATTGTTCAAAGCTCACTAAATGAAATGTTTAATTTCCCTGGGTAAGAAGTATGCCTAGTTAATTTGTATAAAACAGATAATGCTGCTGCTGCTGCTGCTGCTAAGTTGCTTCAGTCATGTCCGACTCTGTGTGACCCTATAGATGGCAGCCCACCAGGCTCCCCTGTCCCTGGGATTCTCCAGGCAAGAACACTGGAGTGGGTTGCCATTTCCTTCTCCAAAACAGATAATAGGTAATAGCAAATATATAAAAATTGTCAAATAACGTCCAGTACTATGATTTAGCTCTTTATTATTGTACCTTGTGAGGTGATATTACCAGCATGATCTTTGATCTTTTTTCTTGTTTTTTTTTTTCTTCCTCAAGTAACAAGAAACTCATTAACATCCATAGGTGATTACCATGAACAAATATCTCTTATCATATTTACAAAAATTCTTAAATATTAATTGCCGGGGTCCGGCCCCAGTGGATCCAGGGAATTCAAAGTGGGGATGGAGTCAGCGTCTGGGAAAGAACTATTTAATTAGAAATATAAAGAGATTAGGAAAGAATAGTGTAGTAGGAAATTTAGAGGAGGAAAGAGGCTGCATTCCTTGGTTTACATAGAAAGCCAATAAAGCCCTGAGACAAGGGACTTGAACCATCTACGTAGGGCCACAGGCACCCGCTTGAATAGCAGAGGGTGCCCCGCCTTGGGCTCCCTCTCTCGTGGGTCTTAGAAGCCTGGGAAAATAAGTAGACATGGCTAGCCTCTATGCCCCAGATGGGAATCAGCCAGAAAAGAAAAGAAGGAGAAAAGACCACACAGAGGAAACCAGTCTTTCCAGTGACTGGTCCATCCTTTATTGTCCATAAAAGCTTTTTATACTTTTGGTTGTACATAGAGATCAATGGATAATACAAAATTATGCAGTGTCAGCAGCCCTGACTCTTATCGAGACCAGGCTTTCTCTCTGCATACCTAGCTGTATACACAAGTCTTAGGTGATTTACATCATCTTCTGGCCAGGAGGCCTATTAGCATTTTATGGCCCTTTTCTGACAAGGGTCTGTCAACCAGAAAACTTATTTGCTTTAAAAGTGTTGTTCTTTCCAAAATCTGGTGCCACTCTCAGAAAGCACTAATTAAGGTTACATTCTTACATATCAAGGACACAACAATTTATAACAAGGAAAGAGGAGTACAGTGATTTATAGCAAAGAGAAAATTCATTAACTCAAAAGTCTAATATTGCTAACATCAAAACTACTATATTCCTTTTTCTATATCCCAATTACATTGATTAATATCCTTCAGGTACCTAAAAGATAAAGAATATGGAAGCCTGGCAGCAGTCATTGACTCAACAGTGAAACCCATCACCAATATAATTTTTAGCTTTTTAGAAAAGGCTCTTGTGCCTCTCGCAGTTGGGGGGCTGTAAACAATCACAAGTTGTAAAAGTCTCTTAACTGTCAGGCAAGTTAGAGAGCCGTCAGAGGGGTTTGAGCTGAGACACTCCTTTTATATGCAGGAGACTATTAACTGGAGCTCTAAGTTAACTCTTTCCAGAGAAAGGTGGTTGGGGATAGCCCCCTGTTATGTCAGAAGAATGGAAAGCACAGTACAATAAAACAGGCAGACTCTGGTTTTGGGGGTAGATGCTCAGGAAAATCCAGGGGTACCCCTGAGGCCTGATCTCAGCCTTTGCCTTTTGCCAGGCCCCCTTCCTCATGACCTTTGCCATGGGTGGGACTCCTCGTGCTGGCTCCCGGCATTTAATCATAGCTAGAGCTTAAGACTGTGGAATCATAAGCTATATTATTATGTAGATTTCTAGTAATCCAAAAAATTATTTGTAACCATCAAAAGAGGTACATCATAGTATAAACTTTGTAGCATTGTTTTAATACTTTTTTTTTTTTGGGTCATAATACTGATTTCTGCTTGCCTAATGTGCTGTCATGCCTTGTTTAGTTTGTTTAGCTCTCTTTGCTGCACAGTAGGTCCTTGTTGGTTATCTGCTTTATACATAGTAGTGTGTATATTTTAATCCCCAGCTCCTAATTTATCCCTCCACCCTTTCCCCTTTGGTAACCATAAGTTGGTTTTCTATGTCTGTGGGTCTATTTCTGCTTTGTATATAAGTTCATTGTATCAATTTTTTAGATTCCACATATATGTGGTATCATATGATATTTGTCTTTCTCTGACGTATTTCACTTACTATGATAATCTCTAGATCCACCCATGTTGCTGCCAATGGCATTATTTCATGGCTGAGTAATATTCTGTTGTGTATGTGTGTCACTGTCCCCTTTCCATTCAGCTGTCGATGGACGTTTAGGTTGTTTCCATGTCTTGGCTATTGTAAACAGTGCTAGTGCTGCGGTGAATGTTGGGGTGCATGTATCGTTTTAAATTATGACTTTCTCTTGCTATATACCCTGGAGTGAGATTGCAGGATCATTTAGTAGCTCTAGTTCTAGACAAACAATCTTATAAAGGATTGGTTGATAAACATATCCATCCTCAGATTTTATTAAATTCCTATTTAGCTGTATCTGCCCAACCACATTTGCTTAACGAGTTTATAGTCTCTTGTCAGGTTCAGGTTAATATAAATTTCTTAATTCCCCTCACATCATTGAAAGCAATGAACTTCATTAATGGTACTAAGACTGAAAAGAAATACAACATTAGAAAATCAAAAGTCCTAGATCTCACTGTAGCAAGTGTTGAAATAAAATAGTCCAAGCAAATAATGTTGGCATGCTTAGTATAAAATCTTCAGTGTCTATCCTTACATAGTTGATACGCGTTTGTGTTGCTTCAAATTTTTCACTGTTATGGATAAAGCTTTTGTAAGTGTTGTGGTACAGACTATTGTACAAACATGTAATTTTATTTCTCTAGGAAAAATACCTAGGAGTAAGATTGAGGACCATATGGAAAGTGAATATTTAAGTGTATATGACATTAACAATGTTTCATAAAGTAGCTAAGTTGTTTTGCACTACCTCCAAACATGTTTGATATTCCAGTTGATACACTTTCTTGTCAACACTTGGTATCTTCAGATTTTGAAAATCTAGCCATAATGGTTTAAATGGATGTATAGTGCCATCTCTTTAGAGTCTTAATTTGTCTTTCCCTGAGAAATAATTATGTTGAATGATTTATTCACTTCCTATTCATATATGTTTCTTGGAGAAGTATGTCCCAATTTTCTGTTAGGATTTATTGAACTTCTTAGCAAATGTTAAGAGCTTCCTGAAGTCTACTGCTAATTTGACCCAGTTACCTAGGAGAGATATTTACAAGGTTTTTCTGATTTGTCTGGTAAGAATGAGACCTTTCACACTTTGTTTGAGTTTCAGGGATTGTTCATCTTACTACTTTCTGTGTCATCTTTTTTTTTTTTTTTTAACCTGGCCTCAGATAAATTCCTTTCATTCATATGTAGATATTTAATACCTAAAGTTATGAGTGCAGAAAAGCATATAGTTATAGCGTCTAGTCAAGGCTATGGTTTTTCCTGTGGTCATGTATGGATGTGAGAGTTGGACTGTGAAGAAGGCTGATCGCCGAAGAATTGATGCTTTTGAAGTGTGGTGTTGGAGAAGACTCTTGAGAGTCCCTTGGATTGCAAGGAGATCCAACCAGTCCATTCTGAAGGAGATCAACCCTGGGATTTCTTTGGAAGGAATGATGCTAAAGCTGAAACTCCAGTACTTTGGCCACCTCATGCGAAGAGTTGACTCATTGGAAAAGACTCTGATGCTGGGAGGGATTGGGGGCAGGAGAAGAAGAGGACGACCGAGGATGAGATGGCTGGATGGCATCACTGACTCAATGGATGTGAGTCTGAGTGAACTCCGAGAGATGGTGATGAACAGGGAGGCCTGGCGTGCTGCGATTCATGGGGTCGCAAAGAGTCGGACACGACTGAGCGACTGAACTGAACTGAACTGAACTGAATGCTCACTGTGTTAAGTTCATAAAATATTTTCTTCATTATTTAACTATAAATTTTGTAACTCTTCTAAGTATTTAAAATACCAGATTAAGAAAAAACAAACAAGAGTGTGATTAAAGTTATTTTATCTGCTACAATCATTGCATGCTGTTTTATTTCTTTATTATCCCTATAGTCATTTAAATCTTACTGACATATAGAAATGTTTATGTATCCAGTCTCAAGAAATAGGAATAGTGACTTAAAGATTCTGAGTCAACAAGGCCAGAGCAATTTTCAATTTATTTCCATGATAGGAAAAACTGATTTCTTGAGTCTTCCATATTAATTTGATTTATGGTTTCTTAGACTATTCATGGCACCCCACTCCAGTACTCTTGCCTGGAAAATCCCATAGATGGAGGAGCCTGGTAGGCTGCAGTCCATGGGGTCGCTAAGAGTCGGACACGACTGAGCGACTTCACTTTCACTTTTCACTTTCATGCATTGGAGAAGGAAATGGCAACCCACTCCAGTATTCTTGCCTGGAGAATCCCAGGGACGGGGGAGCCTGGCAGACTGTCGTCTGGGGTCGCACAGAATCGNGCTGCAGTCCATGGGGTCGCTAAGAGTCGGACACGACTGAGCGACTTCACTTTCACTTTTCACTTTCATGCATTGGAGAAGGAAATGGCAACCCACTCCAGTATTCTTGCCTGGAGAATCCCAGGGACGGGGGAGCCTGGCAGACTGTCGTCTGGGGTCGCACAGAATCGAACACGACTGAAGCGACTTAGCAGCAGCAGCAGCAGACTATTCCTACTTAAATAACATCCATCTTTTGTAGTGTCACTAAGACTTTTCAAGCCCATAGCATTTACTACAGTCAACTTCCTTCCCAAGTTATATACATGGTTTTTGGTCCAGTTTAACATTTATATCTTTGTTACTCTGTGTATCACAGACTTCATCAGAAGGTTCTATCTCCCAGAAGTGAGAGACTGATTTTATTTCATATCCATCTAGGTACACTGGCTAATTTATTTATTTGCTATATTCCACAAACCTGAACATGGGTTTATTTGCTAAACTTCTCCTTCCTACTAGGTAGGTTTATTCACAGTTACACATCTCTTTCTACCCATCTAGGAGAAAATGCATTTTACTATATGCAAAGATATATAATTAGTAAAAGAAACCAAACTCTGCATATTATGCATATATATGTATATGCACATATGTATATATAATTATAGCATATTTCTGTCTTGATATGGTCAAACTTTATAGCAAAACTGTTTTTGGTATTTTTCTGTTTATCTTCATTATTTGATTATCAACCAATTCTCACAACTTTTTATACTTTTACCTTCTTTGAATAAAATATACTTATTTTTCAGTATTTGATATCAAATTATAACAGTTTAAGCAGGGGGAGGTCCTGTTGCCTGACCCTTTGTCCTTTGAAAATTATCTAGGGATCTTTTTTAAAAAAGGTTTTTGGCAGTAAGTATATATACATTTTTACTAATATTTTTGGTGTTGCTGCACTTATTATTAATAATTTTATCAGAATACTGTGTTTGTTTTCATTTATAGCACATAATATATAAAGGATTTAGGGTTATATGTGTTCTTAATATTTAATACATATTTCAAGAAAGAATACATATTTAGGGCTGAAAGTCATAGTTTCAAACTCTCTTTTCATTTTTTTCTAAGCAAGGATTTTACACAAAATAAAAATGTATTATCATAATGTGTAGGCAAGTACTTACCTTGACAAGGTATGTTTTATCAAGTTTCAGGGTATCTTGGAAATATCTGAAAGAATTAGGAGCAAATGATATGCCTTCTTGTGCAGCAACTTGGCATGTTGATAGATTAGTATTCCCAACAAAATGCCACTGTAATTACACTGTAATCACAAAGGTCAACATGCAGATCTTTTTTATCACACTTCATATCTTATGCCTTGCTAAATCAATAACTTAATATGGAACTCTTTAAATGCGAAGCTCATCACCTTCCCCATTTATTGGTCTACTCCTGTCTACTTAGCAAGTAGTAATAGAAAGAAAGATTAAAAAAAAAAAAAAAACAAAACACAAGCAGGCTATCGATTTTTTTATTACTCCATATGTATTTGTTAATTTGTTTAGAATTTTGTTGGAGAGAAAGAAATGGGAGGAGATTGGCCAATACATTGCTCCAAAGTCAAAAATAGAAAACATTTGCTAATTGAGAGCAGTGTTTCTAGTAATCTAGTAACTATAGAAAAATAGTAGTAATAAAGTGCTCTTTTCCTTCATCAGAGATAGTGATAACTCAGTTATTTGCATTAAACTTTATAAATATCCCAACATTTCTTGAAAATAAAAATGAGAAATGAAATCCTCAGTTTTTCAGATTTAGCCTGATTGCAAACAGTTTATAAATGAAATTTAGTCATATGTTGCTTAATTTCATTCTTAGAACGCATAACGTAGTTAATTTAGACTCTTCAGTAGGATAAAGTTTGGGGGTAGCAAGATATTTAGGTAGTGGGATTGGTCTGAGTAGCATGAGTAACCAGATATACTGGGAACAGACAAGCCTGTTATGTGGTCCACCTTTAAAAAAAAAAAAAAAAACAAAACACAAGCAGGCTATCGATTTTTTTATTACTCCATATGTATTTGTTAATTTGTTTAGAATTTTGTTGGAGAGAAAGAAATGGGAGGAGATTGGCCAATACATTGCTCCAAAGTCAAAAATAGAAAACATTTGCTAATTGAGAGCAGTGTTTCTAGTAATCTAGTAACTATAGAAAAATAGTAGTAATAAAGTGCTCTTTTCCTTCATCAGAGATAGTGATAACTCAGTTATTTGCATTAAACTTTATAAATATCCCAACATTTCTTGAAAATAAAAATGAGAAATGAAATCCTCAGTTTTTCAGATTTAGCCTGATTGCAAACAGTTTATAAATGAAATTTAGTCATATGTTGCTTAATTTCATTCTTAGAACGCATAACGTAGTTAATTTAGACTCTTCAGTAGGATAAAGTTTGGGGGTAGCAAGATATTTAGGTAGTGGGATTGGTCTGAGTAGCATGAGTAACCAGATATACTGGGAACAGACAAGCCTGTTATGTGGTCCACCTTTTTCTCCCACTAACTAGAATATCATTTTAATCTCCAGTGACTTAGTTTCCTTACCTATAAAAGAATGGTTGCTGAGCTAGATAGTATTTAATATTCTTTTATTAAATAGATTGATCAAATTTATTTGATTATTCTATTAAGTTTTCAAAGAACTTCTGGTGAAGGTTGGTCTGAAAGAGAAGAAAATGGGGAGGCTGATTTAGGATCGTGAGATGGTGATATTCCATCCATATGAAACACACAAAGGATAATCCTGTTTAATATGTCAATTCTATATTTTATTTGTTCTGCAGTACGTAAGATAATTGCACATTAAATGCATGTCAGGACACAAAATATTCATCGGTAAAACAGAATAAGAAGAAAACGTACGTGTAATCAGTGTAACTACCCAGATGAGATCTTATCACTGTATTAAGAATTGTTAATACCCCTGTGTTCTTCCATAATATGATTTTAGTCATCTCAAGTCCAGATATATTTTCTCTTTATTCATGTAAAATAAATAGTCCTTGAAGCCTAATCTTCCAAATATTTAATTTCAAGTATTTCTTAACCACCGATTTTCATAATGATTTCTATTACTTAATCTAATAATACAAGGTCTTCAAATTTTGGACAGCACTCCCACTTACGATTCTACTACTGGGAAGTATTTTATTATCAAATTTGGCCTCAGTCCCTTGACAATAATCTTACTTGCTTATGTCCAAACATTATATATTTACATTTAAACCAAAATAAGTGATGGACTAGAATACTGTGTGCAGGAGTGTGGGGATGTTGGGAGGTAGCTTAGGATTCTCACCTTCCATTAGCATGAGAAAGGGAAATTCTGAAAGCAGACAGAACTGAAATGACCCCTGGTGGGCCCAATGCACAGGCAGCTGGACACACTCTTCTTGAGCCCCACAGCCAGTCTCATGGTCTATAAGAATCCACATCTTCCCTGAGGATTTTTGCTAATTTTGTCAGCACTTTCATTCTCCTGGCCTCCTCTGCTGCTTGGGTGGTGACTTCTTAAACTGTCACCTTTGTTCTGTTCCGTGCTGAGGCTCTTGTGAATTTTAGTTGCCGTTTTTGTTCTCTCAATCAAAAGATACTCCCATAAGACATCCATTTCTTTGGTAGATGTATTTAATTCTTTGCAGGAGTTTTAGATGGAATCACATCACACATCCCAGCAGCTAAGCCGTTTTTATAAAACCCACATTTGTTGCTTCCTTGCTTCTTTTCTCTTCACACTGTCTTCTTATGCAGAGCAGTTCAATTCTTAACTGATTTTACATCCTCATTTGCACACCCATGTGTTTGAGATACACAGCAGGGAAAATGTTCTTCTGTGCAGTACACTAAGGAAGAGAATGGTACTTGTGGATAATTTTCTCCTTACAGAGACAGTATGTAAATGGGATGTATTATCATACAGAGCTGGATCCAAACCTGATTACACTGAGGGGAGAGAAGTTGTAGTAATGAACATCTGGGTATGATTTTAGGAGCCAATCCAGTAGAATTCTTTAGCAAGAACTTTATCAAAGAAGCTATTTCTGACTCCTGGTAATTAGCGTATACTACAATGACTGAATGATTGTACGTTGGCTTAGTTCCCTAGCAGTTAGGCTTTCTATAGACATGTTGATTCCATCAAAATATTTCAAAGAAATAGAGCATGATAAGCTAGAATCAAGAATTGATCGGTTACTCTAATCACAGTCTTAAAGACTCTTTGCCCTAAAGGTGGATACTTACTGCCTCCTGTTCTCTGTAGCATGTGGAGGGCTGGAGGGATTCGCCTCATTCTGTACTCCTCTATTCCATCCTTGGACACAGAATGACTGATGTGTCTGTGTTTCCGTAAAAGTCTTTCTCAGCTTGTGAGTTTTTATACCTAACTCCCAGTCTTTGTTGTAAGCATCCTGCCATGGCCCTTAGGGAAGAGTTAGCAACTGTATGCAGATGAACGCTGAATCTGGGACTCCCAGAAAAAATAAATTGTAATCCATGCTTTCCTTGAAAGTTGAACATTGTTAAATGTTGATCTACTTTGTTCTCTCCAGTGTTTGATGACTTCCCTCTCCATTCATTGCTGCCAGAGTGAAAGTTACCTGTTACATCTTTTCTTGAAGGAACTTGTCATATTTTGGATTTTTAGTAACTAGCTGGTCACTTTGCCAAATATCTCTGGCTTGTTTAACATTTTTGTTTGCAAATTATAATAATTATTCTCATTGTTAGTGCTGGAATGACATTTCTCTTATTTCTGTGTTCTAGGGGAACAAGCAGTATTAAGCCATGATTTTTAAAACATTTATCTCACTTTGCAAATTACACATTTAGCAATAGCAGGATATTTTACTAAAACATTTAAGAGAATTGTTGTTATTTTAATCCTTAAGTCGTGTCCGACTGTTTTGAGACTCCATGAACTGTAGCCTGCAAGTTCTTCTCTGTCCATGGGATTCTCCAAGCAAGAATACTGGAGTAGGTTGCCATTTCCTTCTCCAGAGGATCTTCCTGACCTTAGGGATCAAACCTGTGATGGCAGGCAAATACTTTATCACCGAGCCACCTGGGAAGCCATTTAAGAGAGTATAGTATTTTTAGTATAAAGTAAGGTGATCTATTTCTGCTTTATTGACTATGCCAAAGCCTTTGACTGTGTAGATCACGATAAACTGTGGAAAATTCTGAAAGAGATGGGAATACCAGACCACCTAACCTGTCTCTTGAGAAATCTGTATGCAGGTCAGGAAGCAATAGTTAGAACCAGACATGGAACAACAGACTGGTTCCAAATAGGAAAAGGAGTACGTCAAGGCTGTATATTGTCACCCTGCTTATTTAACTTCTATGCAGAGTACATCATGAGAAACGCTGGACTGGAAGAAGCACAAGCTGGAATCAAGATTGCTGAGAGAAATATCAATAACCTCAGATATGCAGATGACACCACCCTTATGGCAGAAAGTGAAGAGGAACTCAAAAGCCTCTTGATGAAAGTGAAAGAGGAGAGTGAAAAAGTTGGCTTAAAGCTCAACATTCAGAAAATGAAGATCATGGCATCTGGTCCCATCACTTCATGGGAAATAGATGGAGAAACAGTGGAAACAGCTTCAGAGTTTATTTTTTGAGGCTCCAAAGTCACTGCTGATGGTGACTGCAGCCATGAAATTAGAAGACGCTTACTCCTTGGAAGGAAGGTTATGACCAACCTAGATAGTATATTCAAAAGCAGAGACATTACTTTGCTGACTAAGGTCCGTCTAGTCAAGGCTATGATTTTTCCAGTGGTCATGTATGGATGTGAGAGTTGGACTGTGAAGAAGGCTGAGCACCGAAGAATTGATGCTTTTGAAGTGTGGTGTTGGAGAAGACTCTTGAGAGTCCCTTGGACTGCAAGGAGATCCAACCAGTCCATTCTGAAGGAGATCAACCCTGGGATTTCTCTGGAAGGAATGATGCTAAAGCTGAAACTCCAGTACTTTGGCCATCTCATGCGAAGAGTTGACTCATTGGAAAAGACTCTGATGCTTGGAGGGATTGGGGGCAGGAGGAGAAGGGGACGACCGAGGATGAGATGGCTGGATGGCATCACGGAGTCAATGGACGTGAGTCTGAGTGAACTCTGGGAGATAGTGATGGACAGGGAGGCCTGGCATGCTGCAATTCATGGGGTTGCAAAGAGTCGGACACGACTGAGTGACTGAACTGAACTGAAGGTGATCTCCTGATAATGAATAACTGATAGTCCAATATCTAAGAAATTATGATTTATGAGAATGTTATAAAAATATTAATAATATAACATTAAAGATGACTCCTTCTGAATGAAATTCTCACACATGCTAACTACAGTATAGATAAAATTTGAATATATTATGCCAACCAAAATAAACCAGACACAAAAGGAAAAATATTTTATTATTCCACTTACATGAAGTACTTAGAGTGGTGAAATTTATGTGGACAAAAAACTTATAAAAGTTTCAGATTTTCTCTGGTGGTTGCTAGGCATGAGTTATTGTTCAACGGAGACAGAGTTTAATTGGGGGAACATAAAACAATTATGGAAATGAATGATGATATTGGTTACACAACAGTACAAGTGTATATAATGCCACTGAAATGTACAGTAAAAATGATTAAACACTAAATTTTATGTTTTGTATATTTGACCATAATAAAAACAAAAATGTTATTTGAAGTATATATTAAAACCATTGACAAGTTGTTTCTAAACCTGAGGTTGGGAAATATAAGAGGAAATGAGAGCATCTTGTTTTGCCAGAAAGTAATATAGCACTCAAGAAAAAGGAAGATACAATGTCAAAAAGAAGCCAGACTAAAAACATTCCCAATGGCCAAAATTAGAACAATTTGAGCAACAAAGTAAATAGTAGCATTGGATTATGGCCGAAATAATTAAATATGTATGAATCCATACTGGTGATAGTAGATGATTGAATGAAGGCATAAAATGGGAGGAAAGGGACAACACCTCTTTGCAAAATTAATAAATATAGAAAGAATAAAATAGAAAAACAACATTAGTAACCACCACAGTAATAATTGCTGCAGGCAAGATCCACAGATCATGCTAATACTAGAGGGCAAAAGTTTAAGGAGAAAATATTTTCACAGTCTCAAAAGATATTTCTTAATATATTTTTGGATTGCAGGTGGAAACAAAATAACATATTGGAGAAATGTGTTTGACAATGTAGAGTTAAACTATTTTTTTTCCCTTTGCAATAGATAGATAATCCCCCTTGATGTCATGACTAAGTTGGGCACATCACCCCTGTTGTATTCTCCCCCTAGATTCATAATATCACCTGCATCATGAAAAACACCCTCAGCAACCCAGAAGTTGATGGAATCTATGGAATTCTAGACCAATATTTTTCAAGCTTGTTAAGATCAAGAAAAATCTGTCATAATTTGGAGGATGTAAGATGTATGACCATTGAATTCAGTGTAGATACTGAATTGTATCCCAGAATGGAAAGAGGATATTAGAGAAAATATGATGAAACATGAATAAATTGTGTAGTTAATAACTAATTTCTTTATATCAATAATTGTGCCATGAATACACAAGATGTGAAAATTAGTGTAAACTATACCCTGTTTTTGAAGCTGTTCTGTTACTTTAAAATTACTTCCAAATAAAAGAAGTTTAAAATATAAATATCATCCACTTATTATGATAGGAAGGTCGCTAGGAGTCGGACACGACCTGTCTCTTATACACATCTTTACTGTTCAAAATGCTCAGAAAATAGAAAAAATATATCTGAGGAACAACAGAGCAATCTAAAAGGAATAGTTTCTCTGCTCTCCTGTCTAATGTTTAGTTAAAACCATTTTAAATTGAAAGAATATTTTCTAATCATGAACTCAGAATCTACAATGAGAATATTAAAAGCAAGATGCTACAATTTATTCTCTAACCAAACAAAAACAGATTTAATGAAGATATAACATCCTCTCTTCATTCAAATAATTTCGCTGTTCTTCAAGGAATCTTTTAGTAACTAAGCTATCAAAACATAAGTTGTGTACAAACCACCAAAATAAATATATAAAAACACTTCTTTGGGGATATAGAACCATCTGTTTATCTTGCATACTCGCAGTTGCTACAAGAGTTGATTTCTGAGTTGAAAGATTCATTCCCAAGGGCTGTAAGGCTATCTATCACTATGCTTGACAAAGAGTAGAAAATCTGACAGTTGTCAGAAAGGATTTCTATGAGCTTCGTAAAAATGAAAGATCAAATTCTTTTGATCTTTGTCTGAGTGATCTTAGCTCTAGAAAGTGCCAGAGAAATGATTAGAAATGATCATTTTATTTTGAAAGATATTGCTAATTGATAATGAAATTATAGTAATGTCATCTGCAGAGTAGCCTTGAATCAAAACTGTAAAGTAGATGAGTTTTAGAACTGAGAACTCTCTTAGTGGAAATTATTCTACACTTTTTTTTTTTCCCACTCTACCAAGGTTTCTGGGGCTTCCCTCAGTTTGTAAATCATCTGCTTGCAATGCAGGAGACCCAGGTTCGATTCCTGAGTCGGGAAGATCCCCTGGAGAAGGGAATTGCAACCCACTCTAGTATTCTTGCCTGGGGAATCCCATGGACAGAGGAGCCTGACAGGCTACGGTCCACAGGATCGCAAGAGTCAGACACGACTTAACGACTAAACCTCCACTGCCGCTGCCATGGTTTCTGATTCTGCAATCTTTGTACCTTCTAGTGCCAACCCTGCAGTTCTTTATTGCTCATATATACTGTGTGTGGAAATTTGACTTGTGCTGCCCTTCTGATCTCACTTCTTTCCTTCCTTCCTCTATTCCTTCCTTTTGAGAAGTTTCTATAGAGTGTTTACTGTGAACTGGGCTCTAGGATAGTGTCCCTGATTCAGACAGTAAAGAATCTGCCTGCAGTGAGGGAGATCACGATTCAGTCCTTGGGTTGAGAAGATTTTCCTGGAAAAGGAAATGGCTACCCACTCTAGTATTCTTGCCTGAAGAATCCCATGGACAGAGGAGCCTGGAGAGCTACAGTCACAAAGAGTCAGACACGACTGAGTGACTAACACTTTTATTTTCAGGCTCTAGGTCAGAAGATCAGTACATCATTGTGAATAAAATAGTGACAGGTCTTAATTATACACAGAGTGTGGATTACTGTCTAGCAGATAAGACAATAAAAAAGTAAACAAGTATAACACATTGTTTATATTCTGCAGTGTATCTCCTTAGCTTGCCTCTAGCATTAGTTAATGTCAGTTGTGGTAGGCAGTTCTGGTGAGACGAGACTTACTTGGTGTTCACACTTTTCCAGTCCATACACTGAGCATCTTATCCTGTTTCTTCTGCAGTGCTTTCTCCAATATCACTAGAGCTATACTGGCGTCTGTGTATGTGGTACGGAGAGGTTTGCAGAGTAGAAGCCCCAAGTAGGCGATCTCCAGCCTGTGGAAGAAAGCAGCAGGTGGGTAAATACTCCAATCTTTTATCTGTTGATAAGAGGAAGTAATTTCTGGGATTCTTTTTGAAAAATTCTCAAGGGCCGATAGTAGAGTTGAGCTTCTGTAGCTCACTAATGTGAAATATATAATGTTCCCTGATAGAGGACTTTCTTGATTCTGTAACTTACTCACTTTGTTCCATTACATCTCTCTTCTGGGCTTAATCTCCACTACCCCCAAATATCTACACCTGAGTCCCTATCTCAGGTTCAGCTTCTGGAGGATCAAAAATTAGAATCCCATGGACAGAGGAGCCTGGAGAGCTACAGTCACAAAGAGTCAGACACGACTGAGTGACTAACACTTTTATTTTCAGGCTCTAGGTCAGAAGATCAGTACATCATTGTGAATAAAATAGTGACAGGTCTTAATTATACACAGAGTGTGGATTACTGTCTAGCAGATAAGACAATAAAAAAGTAAACAAGTATAACACATTGTTTATATTCTGCAGTGTATCTCCTTAGCTTGCCTCTAGCATTAGTTAATGTCAGTTGTGGTAGGCAGTTCTGGTGAGACGAGACTTACTTGGTGTTCACACTTTTCCAGTCCATACACTGAGCATCTTATCCTGTTTCTTCTGCAGTGCTTTCTCCAATATCACTAGAGCTATACTGGCGTCTGTGTATGTGGTACGGAGAGGTTTGCAGAGTAGAAGCCCCAAGTAGGCGATCTCCAGCCTGTGGAAGAAAGCAGCAGGTGGGTAAATACTCCAATCTTTTATCTGTTGATAAGAGGAAGTAATTTCTGGGATTCTTTTTGAAAAATTCTCAAGGGCCGATAGTAGAGTTGAGCTTCTGTAGCTCACTAATGTGAAATATATAATGTTCCCTGATAGAGGACTTTCTTGATTCTGTAACTTACTCACTTTGTTCCATTACATCTCTCTTCTGGGCTTAATCTCCACTACCCCCAAATATCTACACCTGAGTCCCTATCTCAGGTTCAGCTTCTGGAGGATCAAAAATTTAAAAACTGTACATTCACTTAATTATGCATTATTATAAGTGAGATTCGTTTTAATGACTAATAAAAAAATGTGTTGCAACAGTGAAATATTGGTGCATTTTTCAGGGGAGTGAGGAGGTTTGTAAGGAGTTAATTCTGTAGTTCTGGAATTGCCCTGAGCAGGTTTTCTTGAAATAGCTCCAGGGTAATGCCCCCTGATAAGGTATGAAATGCACTGGTTAATACAGTGGAACCTGTGATGAGTTTGGGGATGATTTGTTTAAGCTTGCTTCTGGTGTTTATTGAGATCAGTGAGGTTGACAATTTGTACTTTTGAGATACCTGGAGGGCTCTGCAAACAGCACTCTTTGCATAACAAGAAATATCCCCACAATACAAGCAAGGTGTCAGAAGCTCCATCTGAGACTCCATTTCAGGCTTGCAGGTATTATGAGTCCACCTTGGTGGTTTCTGATCAGAGAGAGATAGTATATAGTCTATGATGGTTATTAGAAAGCAAGAAAAATTCAAGCTTGAGTCTGTAATGCAATCACAGATCAAGATGCATGCTCTTATTTTAATGTTTTTGCTGTATTCATAAAATAAATAATAAAATAAATTAGTGAATTTATTAGATTTATTAGAATTTAATAAGTTATTAAATTTATTAGAATAAATTCATAAAATAAATAATAAGTGAACATCGACATTCCAGGTCCTCTAAGTCTTCTCTTAATCAAATCCTGTCTAACTCTCAGTGTTATATAGGAGGAAATCATACATATCAATGAGGAAGCTACATTATTCCTTGGGACCTAAGTAGCATATACGCACATATTTATAAATATTATATATGTAATCATCTGTATCTATTTGAAATGGAATATGAGTACATTCTGATACCACCACCCCATCTACTATCACATAGATCATTTTCATCTCATCCCCCTGCTCATCTATAAACTCCAATGTCAGAATGAAGAGAACTGGCTCCCACAAACCACCATCTGTTTACTTAATTTAATTCCAATGTGTGTATATAGTAGAATCACAATTACCAACCCATATCCACATTTCCTGGTGGCTCATGTGTTAAAGAATTTGCCTGCAATGCAAGAGACTTGGGTTCGCTCCCTGGGTTTGGGAGTTGCCCTGGAGGAGGAAATGGTAACCCACTCCAGTATTCCTGCCTGGAGAATTCCATGAACAGAGAAGCCTGTTGGGCTACAGTCGAAGGGTTGCAAAGAGTTGGACACAACTGAAGGGACTTAGCACGCACACATGCATATGGATTTCTGCAATCACATGGTCTGTTCAACTACTGAAGGACATCTTGGTTGCTTTGAATTTTAAAGAAAGTATGACTAGCTGTTATAGTTATTTGCATGCAGTTTTTTTGTGTGGACATACATTTTCAAATCAGTTGGGTAAATAAATACCTAGGAATGTGATTTTTGGATCGCATGGTAAGACTATGTTTGGCTTTGTAAGAAACAATCGTATTGACCTCCAAAGTGGCTGTCATTCATCTCACCAGAAATGACAGTTTTTGCTGGTCTGAATTCTCATCAATGTGTCATTTTGTCGTTTTGTCATTTTAGCCTTTGATATTGATGTTTAAATATCGCTGTTGTTTTAGTAGTTCTAATTGGTGTGTTCAGTTCAGTTCAGTCACTCAGTCATGTCCGACTCTTTGCGACCCTATGAATTGCAGCACGCCAGGCCTCCCTGTCTATCACCAACTCCCGGAGTTCACTCAAACTCACATCCATCGAGTCAGTGATGCCATCCAGCTATCTCATCCTCTGTCATCCCCTTCTCCTCCTGCCCCCAATCCCTCCCAGCATCAGAGTCTTTTCCAATGAGTCAACTCTTCACATGAGGTGGCCAAAGTACTGGAGTTTCAGCTTTAGCATCATTCCTTCCAAAGAAATCCCAGGGAGAAATGTTCCTTTGGTATCTCTAATTTTCTTGAAGAGATCACTAGTCTTTCCCATTCTATTGTTCTCCTTTATTTCTTTACATTGATCACTGAGGAATAGTTTCTTTTCTCTGTTTGCTATTCTTTGGAACTCTGCATTCAAATGGGTATATCTTTCCTTTTCTTCTTTGCCTTTTGCTTCTCTTCTTTTCTCAGATATTTGTAAGGCCTCTTCAGATAACCATTTTGCCTTTTTGCATTTTTTTATCTTGAGGATGGTCTTGATTCCTGCCTCCTGTACAATGTCATGAACCTCCATCTTCCAGTTCTTTAGGCACTCTGTATCAGATCTAATCCCTTAAATCTATTTCTCACTTCCACTATATAATCATAAGGGATTTGATTTAGGTTATACCTGAATGGTCTAGTGGTTTTCCCTACTTTCTTCAATTTAAGTCTGAATTTGCCAATAAGTGGTGCATGATCTGAGCCACAGTCAGGTCCTGGTCTTGTTTTTGCTGACTGTATAGAGCTTCTCCTTTGGCTGCAAATAATATAGTCAATCTGATTTCAGTATTGTCCATCTGGTGACGTCCATGTGTAGATTCTTCTCTCGTGTTTTTGGAAGAGGGTGTTTGCTATGACCAGTGTGTTCCCTTGGCTAAAGACTATTAGCCTTTGCCATGCTTCATTCTGTACACCAAGGCCAAATTTGCCTGTTACTATTGCGGGCAGCTGTCACCCGGCTCACTAAGCACGGCCAAGAGGAGTTACCCTACATCTGAGGTCAGGGGCAGCGGCCGAGAGTGCCAAGCTGTGACAGTGCAGGAATGGCCAAAGGAGCTACCCAAGTCTGAGGTCAGGTGTGGTGGCCAGAAGGAGCTACCCCACATCCAAGGCCAGGGGCGGCCGGGAGATGCCAACTTGAGCCCGAGGCCAGAGGCAGTGGCCAGGAGGAGCAACCCGAGGAGCGGTAGCTGCACGGGCCAGGAGGGCCTAGAGGAGCTTTCCCATGTTGAAGGTCAGGACGGGAGGTGGTAAGGAGATACCCCTCATCCAAGTTAAGGAACAGCAGATGTGCTTTGATGGAGCAGCCGTGAAGAAATACCCCACTCCCAAGGTAAGAGAAACCCAAATAAGATGGTAGGTGTTGCAAGAGGGCATCAGAGGGCAGACATACTGAAACCATACTCACAGAAAACTAGTCAATCTAATCACACTAGGACCACAGCCTTCTCTAACTCAATGAAAAGAAGCCATGACCTCGGGGCAACCCAAGATGGGCGGGTCATGGTGGAGAGGTCTGACAGAATGTGGTATACTGGAGAAGGGAATGGCAAACCACTTCAGTATTCTTGCCTTGAGATCCACATGAACAGTATGAAAAGGCAAAATGATAGGATACTGAAAGAGGAACTCCCCAGGTCAGTAGGTGCCCAATATGCTACTGGAGATCAGTAGAGTAATAACTCCAGAAAGAATGAAGGGATGGAACCAAAGCAAAAACAATACCCAGTTGTGCATGTGACTGGTGGTAGAAGCAAGGTCTGATGCTGTAAAGAGCAATATTGCATAGGAACCTGGAATGTCAGGTCCATGAATCAAGGCAAATTGGAAGTGGTCAAACAAGAGATGGCAAGAGGGAATGTCAACATTCTAGGAATCAGCAAACTAAAATGGACTGGAATGGATGAATTTAACTTAGATGACCATTATATCTACTACTGCAGGCAGGAATCCCTCAGAAGAAATGGAGTGGCCATCATGGTCAACAAAAGAGTCCGAAATGCAGTAATTGGATGCAATCTCAAAAATGACAGAATGATCTCTCTTCGTCTCCAAGGCAAACCATTCAATATCACAGTTATCCAAGTCCATGCCCCAACCAGTAATGCTGAAGAAGCTGAAGTTGAACAGTTTTATGAAGACCTATAAGACCTTTTAGAACTAACACCCAAAAAAGATGTCCTTTTCATTATAGGGGAGTGGAATGCGAAAGTAGGAAGTCAAGAAACACCTGGAGTAACAGGCAAATTTGGCCTTGGAATGTGGAATGAGGCAAGGCAAAGACTAATAGAGTTTTGCCAAGAAAATGCACTGGTCATAGCAAACACCCTCTTCCAACAACACAAGAGAAGACTCTACACATGGACATCACCAGATGGTCAATACCAAAATCAGATTGATTATATTCTATAGTGTGGATCACAATAAACTGTAGAAAAATCTGAAAGAGATGGGAATACCAGACCACCTAACCTGCCTCTTGAGAAATCTGTATGCAGGTCAGGAAGCAACAGTTAGAACTGGACATGGAACAACAGACTGGTTCCAAATAGGAAAAGCAGTACGTCAAGGCTGCATATTGTCACCCTGCTTATTTAACTTATATGCAGAGTACATCATGAGAAATGCTGGACTGGAAGAAACACAAACTGGAATCAGGATTGCCAGGAGAAAGATCAATAACCTCAGATATGCAGATGACACCACCCTTATGGCAGAAAGTGAAGAGGAACTAAAAAGCCTCTTGATGAAAGTGAAGGGGGAGAGTGAAAAATCTGCCTTAAAGCTCAACATTCACAAAACGAAGATTATGACATCCAGTCCCATCACTTCACGGGAAATAGATGGGGAAACAGTGGAAACAGTGTCAGACTTTATTTTTGGGGGCTCCAAAATCACTGCAGATGGTGACTACAGCCATGAAATTAAAAGACGCTTACTCCTTGGAAGAAAATTATGACCAACCTAGATAGCATATTCAAAAGCAGAGACATTACTTTGCTGACTAAGGTCCGTCTAGTCAAGGCTATGGTTTTTCCTGTGGTCATGTATGGTTGTGAGAGTTGGACTATGAAGAAAGCTGAGCACCGAAGAATTGATGCTTTCGAACTGTGGTGTTGGATAAGACTCTTGAGAGTCCCTTGGACTGCAAGGAGATCCAAACAGTCTATTCTGAAGGAGATCAGCCCTGGGATTTCTTTGTGAGGAATGATGCTAAAGCTGAAACTCCAGTATTTTTGCCACCTCATGCAAAGAGTTGACTATTTGGAAAAGACTCTGATGCTGAGAGGGATTGGGGGCAGGAGGAGAAGGGGACAACCGAGGATGAGATGGCTGGGTGGCATCACTGACTCGATGAACCTGAGTCTGAGTGAACTCTGGGATTTGGTGATGGACAGAGAGGCCTGGCGTGCTGCGATTCATGGGGTCGCAAAGAATCAGACACGACTGAGCGACTGAACTGAACTGAACTGAACTCAGGTACTTCTTGATTTCCTACATTTGCATTCCAGTCCCCTATAATGAAAAGAACATCATTTTAGGGAGTAGTTTTAGAAGTTCTTTTAGGTCTTCTTAGGACCGTTCAACTTCACTTCTTCAGCATTACTGGAAGGGCATCGACTTAGATTACTGTGATATTGAATGGTTTGCCTTGCAAATGAACACAAATCATTTTATTGTTTTTGAGATTTCATCCAAGTACTGCATTTCAGACTCTTTTGTTGATTATTATAGCTACTCCATTTTTTTGTAGGGATTCTTGCCTACAGTAGTAAATATAATCGTCATCTGATTTAAATTCACCCATTTTGGTCCATTTTTGTTCACTGATTCTTAAAATGTTGATGTTCACTCTTGCCATCTCCTGTTTGACCACTTCCAATTTGCCTTGATTCATGGACCTAACATTCCAGATTCCTATGCAATATTGCTCTTACAACATCAGACTTTACTTCAGTCACCAGAGAGAACTGAATGTTGTCTCTGCTTTGGCTCTGTCTCTTCATTCTTTATTGAGTTATTTCTCCATTGATCTCTAGTAGCATATTGGGCACCTACTGACCTGGGGAGTTCATCTTTCAGTGTCCTATCTTTTTGCCTTTTTCTACTGTTCACGGGATTCTCAAGGTAAGAATACAGAAGTGGTTTGACATTCCCTTCTCCAGTAGAACACGTTTTGTCAGAACTCTCCACCATGACCTGTCCCTCTTGGTGGTCCTACATGGCATGGCTCATTGTTTCACTGATTTAGACAAAGTTTGTGGTCTATGTGATCAGATGGGTTAGTTTTATGTGATTGTGGTTTTCAGTCTGTTTGCCTTTTGATGGGGGAGGATAAGCTTATGGAAGCTTCCTGATAGAAGCGACTGACTGAAGGGGAAATTGGGTCTTGTTCTGGTGGGCAGAGCTGTACTCAGTAATGCTCCTCTCTTTCCTTATAGACATCTATAGATTTGAAACTTTCTTCTTCACAAGTTTGCTTATTTAAGAAAAAATGTTGTATTTTTATCAAACACGTTTTCAGCATTTGTTAAAAAGCTTATATAGCTAGTTTCTCTTGATATGTTTGGGTATGGGTTTTATTTCAACTTTTAAAATATTAAATATCATTTATTGAATGTTGGTAGGGTCCTGTGTCTGATGTGGTTCTGTATCAGACTATTCTTTATAGACTTTTTAGTTGTCCCATTGGATTTTACTTATTAGCATTGTGTCCACATTTTAATATTAATGTTCATAAACAATGTCAGTCTAGTTTTTTAACCTCTATTTTTGCAATATTATAATATGTAAATTGCATTCATTGGTAATAAGATTTTAAAATTTTCATAGAATCATATTATGACCTTTGATTTTAAATAAGTTGAATGAATTCAATAAGCAATAAGAACTCCTTGTAGAAAATTCTAATAGTCAAACACTGATAAATACTATTTCTGTTTGCTACTTTGTCTTGAATATGTGCATATTTAGGCTTTACCATGTACATGAACATAATTATACATCAAGGGATGACAATAGAATGATAAATGCTGTAGAGAAGATTTTAGATATAAATGTACTAAATACAAGGATACTTCAGCTAGAATACCCAGGGGAATATCTCAGAAGACGTTGTATTTGATCTAATATGTGAATCATAACATTTGGAATGGTTAAGAATCAGAAACTTACTTAATCTAAGTGGAGCTCTGAAAGGAGATGAATGTAGGAAAGAATTTATTTAAGTCAGATTATGGAGAACCTTATAAATCAAAAGGAGAATTTTAGCAATCCATTCTTCCTCCCTAAATATAATATTAATCTTTCCATACCTGATGTCCCAACTGTAATTTGAACCTCATTCAATTTTGTTCATTAGACAACAGACTTTAATACAGTAAACATTGCAACATTAGCATAAATTGACCACTTTGGATGCTTCTGTGTATTATATGATTCTGTTGTTTTCAGATAACATCTAAATAAAGCAAGCACTATATTTTGAAGTTCATATGAGGATCAAGGATACCTTCTCTTCTATTTTAATTATGCTTATTTACTCTATCTTTATATTCCCATAGACTTTTCATTGATAATGATCCACTTTGTTGATAAGCAAAATTGTACTGTCCTTATGATTTTTTTCCAAATGTTCAGTTTTGTAGAGGGTTTTAAAACATTGGCAGTAATCTTTGACAAAGTTTCCAAGAATAAACAGCGGAAATTACAGTCTCTTCAACAAATGGTGTTAGGAAAACTGGATATTAACATGTGAAAGAATAAAAGTAAATTCTTATCTTACACTACACACAAAAATCAACTTCAAATGGATTAATGGCTATATAGGACCTGAAACTCTAAAATTCCCAAAATAAAATATAGGAGAAGAGATGTATGGCATTGGCCTTGGTTTCTTAGGTATGACAAAAGAATCATAGGCAGCAAAAGTAAAGACAGCCAAATGGAAGTACATTAATTTCAAAGCTTCTGCACAGCAAAGGAAAACTCAGAAGAAGGAAAGGGCAATGTACAAAATGGGAGAAAATATTTACAGATCATAACTTTGTTGATTAATTAATATCTAAAATGTGTAATGAACTTTTACAACTCAATAGCAAAAAAAAAAAAAAAAACAACCCACAAACAATAATCTCTTTAAAGAAACAGAGGACTTGAACAGGCATTTCTCCAAAGAAAACATACAAACTTGTCTCTGGTATATAAAAAAGGTTCTCAACATCATTCATCAGGGAAATCGAAGTCCAAACAGATATGAGATATCAGATATGAGATGATATCTCATATCTCTTTAAATCACTGTTCAGAAAAAAAAAGTAAGTATTAATCTTAGTATTAAAGTTGGAACCCTTGTACATTGTTGGTGAGAATGTAAAATAGTGCAACCACTATGGAAAATATGACAGCTCCTCAAAAAGTTAAAAGTAGAGATACTATGAGAAGAGATATCAATTACAAGAAAATAAAAACAACTGTAAAATCATAAACACATGGATATCAAACAATACATCTAAAAAATGAACAGATTACTGAAGAAGTTAAAAGGAAAAAAAAATTCCTAGAAACAAACGAAAATGAAAATATGACAACTCAAAATCTATGGGTTGCAGCAAAATCAATTCTAAGAGGGAAGTTTATAGCAATATAATCCTGCCTTAAGAAAGAGGAAAAATATCAAATAGACAACCAAACTTTATACCTAAAACAACTGGAAAAACAACAACAACAACAAAAACAAAATTAGCAGAAGGAAACAATATCATAAAGAGAGCAGAAATAAATTAAAAAAATGAAATAAATATACTATAGGTTAATCAAACTTAAAGCTGGTTCTTTGAGAAGATAAAATTGACAAACCTTTAGGCAGACTCATCAAGAAAAAAAGAGAAGAATCAAATCAACAAAATTAAAAATGAAAAAGGAAAGGTTACAACCAACAAGGCAGAAATACAAAGGATTGTAAGAGACTATTAGGAGCATCTATGTGACAATAAGATGGAAAACTTGGAAGAAATGGACAGATTCTTAAGAAAGTTCAACCTTCCAAGACTGAACCAAGAAGAAATAGAAATTACAAACAACTCAATTATAAGCACTAGAATCAAAACTGTGATAAAAAAATCTCCCAAAAAACAAAAGTCCAGAATCTGAGAGCTTCATAGGTGAATTCTATCAAACATTTAGAGTAGAGATAATACCTATCCTTTTAAAATTCTTTCAAAAATTTGCAGAGGAAGGAACACTTCCAAATTCATTCTACAAGGCCACCATTACCCTGATACCAAAACCAGACAAAGACAACACACAAAAAAGGAAACTACAAGACAATAACACTGATGAACAAAGATGCAAAAATCCTCAACAAAATTCTAGCAAACAGAATTTGACAATCATTAAAAGTTGATACTCTATGATCAAGTTGAATTTATTCCAGGGATGCAAGCATTCTTCAATATATGCAAATCAATCAATGTGCTACACCATATTAACAAACTGAATGATAAAGACCAAATGATAATCTCAATAGATGCAGAAAAAGCCTTTGACAAAATTCAGCATCCATTTATGATTCCGTTCAGTTCAGTTCAGTCACTCAGTCGTGTCTGACTCTTTGCAACCCCATGAATTGCAGAACTCCAGGCCTCCCTGTCCATCACCAACTCCGGGAGTTCACTCAAACTCACGTCCATCAAGTCGGGCATAGAAGAAACCAACCTCAACATAGTAAAGGCCATATATGATAAGCTCATTGCAAACATTATTCTCAATAGTGAAAAGATGAAGAAAAGCAAAGGCATCAGTAACAAGACAAGGGTGTCCACTCTCCCCACTATTATTCAACATAGTTTTAGAAGTCCTAGCTACACTAATCAGAGAAGAAAACGAAATGAAAGGAATCACGGTTGGAAAAGATGAAATAAAGCTCTCACTGTTTGCAGATTGACATGATATTATGTATTAAAATCCCTAAAGATACTATTAGAAAATTATTAGAGTTAATCAGTGAATTTATCAAAGTTGCAGGATGTTGCTGCTGCTAAGCCACTTCAGTCGTGTCCGACTCTGTGCGACCCCATAGATGGCAGCCCACCAGGCTCCCCTGTCCCTGGGATTCTCCAGGCAAGAACACTGGAGTGGGTTGCCATTTCCTTCTCCAATGTGTGAAAGTGAAAAGTGAAAGTGAAGTCACTCAGTCGAGTTTGAACCTCAGCGAGCCCATGGACTGCAGCTTTCCAGGCTCCTCCAAATATGGGATTTTCTAAGCAAGAGTACTGGAGAATCAATATACAGAAATGATTTGAATTCCTATTTACTAACAATGAATAATCAGAAAGAGATATTAAGGAATCAATCCCATTCACCACTGCAACAAAAAGAATTAAATATTTAGGAATTAAACCCACCTAAAGAGACAAAAGAACCATATGCAGAAAATTATAAGACATTAATGAAAGAAATTAAAGATGACATAAACAGAAGGAAAGATATTCCATGTTTCTGGGTAGGAAGAATCAATATTTTGAAAATGACTATATTACCAAATGCAATCTACAGATTGAATGCAATCCTTATCAAATTCCAATGGCATTTTTCACAGAACTAGAACAAAACATTTCACAAATCATATGGAAATACAAAAGACACTGAATAGCCAAAGCAGTCATAAGAAAGAAGAAAGGAGCTGGAGGAATCAGCCTTCCTAACTTCAGATTATACTACAAAGCTACAGTCATCAAGAAAGTATGGTATAGGCACAAAGACAGAAATATATACAAAAGGAACAATATAGAAAACCCAGAGATAAACCCCTATAGCTATGTATACCTTATGTTTGATGAATAAGCAAGAATATACCATAAGGCAAATAATATACAATAGGGCCTCTTCAATAAGTGCCACTGGGAAAACTGGACAGGTACATGCAAACAATGAAATTAGAACACTTTCTAACACCATACACAAAGATAAACTCAAAATAGATTAGAAACCTAAATGTAAGACCAGGAACTGGAAAACATAGGCAGAACACTTGATGACATAAAGCAAGATCCTCTATGACCCACTTCCTAGAGTAATGCAAATAAAAACAAAAGTAAACACGTGGGACCTAGTTAAAATTAAAAGCTTTTGCACTGTAAAGGAAACTATCAACAAGGTGAAAAGACAACCCACAGAATCGGAGAAAATAATATCAAATGAAATAACTGACAAAGGATTACTTTCCAAAATGTACAAGAAGCATTATTCAATTCAGTTCCATTGCTCAGTCATGTCTGACTCTTTGTGACCCAAGGACTTGAACACGTCAGGCTTTTTTACTGCACTTATTATATATATATCCTGCTATTATTCCAAATTAGAATTAATATTCTCCTGCAACCAAGGTACACTTCTCATCATTATGATGCTCTTAATTGCTTAAATTTAGAATGCTCTCTCTTCTCTACTTTCATTCAAATATCTCTATTATCTTTTCAATTGAAATTAAAAAAAAAAAAAAAAACTCTTCCTTTCATTAACTTCCTATCCATCAAGTCATTAGCTACTTTCAGTTCAGCTCATTTCAATTTCTCAGTAGTGTCCAAATCTTTGCGACCTCATGGACTGCAGCTTCCCTGTCCTTCCTGGAGCTTGTTCAAACTCATGTCCATTGAGTCAGTGAAATCATTCAACCATCTCATCCTCTGTCATCCCTTCTCCTGACTTCAATCTTTACCAGCATCAGGGTCTTCTCCAATGAGTCAGTTCTTCATTCAGGTGGCTAAATTACTGGAGTTTCAGCTTTAGCATCAGTCCTTCCAATGAAAATTTAGGACCGATTTCCTTTAGGATTGACTGGTTTGATCTTGCAGCCCAAGGGACTCTCACGAGTCTTCTCCAACACCACAGTTCAAAAGCATAAATTATTCAGTGTTCAGCTTTCTTTGTGGTCCAACTCTCACACCCATCCTTGACTAGTGGAAAAACAATAGTTTTGATTAAACAGACTTTGGTAGCAAAGTGATGTTTCTGCTTTTTAATATACTATGTTGGGCCTAGATTTTCTTCCAAGGAGCATGTGTCTTTTAATATCATGGCCACAGTCACCATCTGCACGGGTTTTGGAGCCCAAGAAAATAAAATCTGCCACTGTTTCCAATGTTTCCCCATCTATTTGCCATGAAGTGATGGGACTTGATGCCATAATCTTTGGTTTTTGAGTATTGAATTTTAAGCCAACCTTTTCACTCTTCTCTTTCATTTTCATCAAGAGACTCTTTAGTTCCTTTTCACTTTCTGCCATAAGGATGGTGTCACCTGCATATCTGAAGTTATTGATACTTCTCCTGGAAATCTTGATTCCAGTTTGTGCTTCATCCAGCCCAACATTTTGCATGATGTACTCTGCGTATAAGTTAAATAAGCAGGGTGACAAGATACAACTTTGATATACTATTTCTTAATTTGGTACCAGTTCACTGTTCCATGTCCAGTTCTAACTGTTCCATGTCTGGTTCTAACAATCAGCTCATATAATTCAATACCAAGAAAACAAACAACACAATCAAAAGATTGGAAAAAGCCTAAACAGACATTTCTCCAAAGAAGACATACAGACGGCTGACAAATACATGAAAATATGCGCAACACTGCTTGCTATTTGAGAAATGCAAATCAAAACTACAGTGAGTTATTACCTCACGCTGGACAGAATGGTCATCTTCGAAATGGCTACACAAAATAAATGCTGGAGAGTGTATGGAGGAAAGGGAACACTCTTTCATTGTTGGTGGTATTTCAAACTGGTCCAGTCACTCTTGAAGACTGTATGGAGATTCCTTTAAAAATATGAATAAAACCAGAAATGACACAGAAATCCCACTCTTAAGCATATATTCTAAGAAAACCAAAATTTAAAAAGACTCATGTACCTCAGTGTTCATTGCAGCTCTATTTACAACAGGCAAAACATGGAAGCAACCTAGATGTCCATCAACAGATGGATAGAGAAGTTATGGTACATATACACAATGGACAATTACTCAGCCATAAAAAGAAATGCATTTGAGTCAGTTCTAATGAGGTAGACTAACTAGAGCCTATTGCACTCATCTCACATTCTAATAAAGTAATGCTTAAAATTCTCCAAGCCAGGCTTTAGCAATACATAAACCATGAACTACCAGATGTTCAAGGTGGTTTTAGAAAAGGAAGAGGAACAAAAGATAAATTGCCAACATCTGCTGGACCATGAAAAAAGGAAAAGAGTTCCAGAAAAACATTGATTTCTGCTTTATTGACTATGCCAAATCCTTTGACTGTGTGGATCACAACAAACTGTGGAAAATTCTGAAAGAGATGGGAATACCAGACCGTCTGACCTGCCTGTTAAGAAGCCTGTATGCAGATCAGGAAGCAACAGTTAAAACTGGACATGGAACCACAGACTGGTTCCAAATTGGAAAAGGAGTATGTTAAGGCTGTCTCTTACCACCCTGTTTATGTAACTTATATGCAGAGTACATCATGAGAAACACTGGGCTGAAGGAAGCACAGGCTGGAATCAAGATTGCCGGGAGAAATATCAATAACCTCAGAGATGCAGAGAACACCACCTTTATGGCAGAAAGTGAAGAGGAACTAAAGAGCTTCTTGGGGAAAGTGAAAGAGGAGAGTGAAAAAATTGGCTGAAAACATTCAGAAAACTAAGATCATGGCATCTGGTCCCATCATTTCATGGCATATAGATGGGGAAACAGTGGCCAACTTTATTTTTGGGGGGCTCCAAAATTACTGCAGGTGGTGATTGCAGCCATTAAATTAAAAGACGCTTACTCCTTAGAAGAAAAGTTATGACCAACCTAGAAAGCATATTAAAAAGCAGAGACATTATTTTGTCAACAAAGTTCTGTCTAGTCAAGGCTATGGTTTTTCCAGTGGTCATGTATGGATGTGAGAGTTGGACTCTGAAGAAAGCTGAGTGCTGAAGAATTGATGTTTTTGAACTGTAGTGTTGGAGAAGACTCTTGAGAGTCCTGTGTACAACAATGAGATCCAACCAGTCCATCCTAAAGGAGACCAGTCCTGGGTGTTCATTGGAAGGACTGATGCTGAAGCTGAAACTCCAATACTTTGGCCACCTGATGCGAAGAGTTGAATCATTGGAAAAGACCCTGATGCTGGGAAAGATTAAGGGAAGGAAGAGAAGGGGACGACAGAGGATGAGATAGTTGGATGGCATCACCAACTCAATGGGCGTGGGTTTGTATGAACTCTGGGAGTTGGTGATGGACAGGGAGGCCTGGCATTCTGTGGTTCATGGGGTCCCAATGAGTCAGATACAACTGAGTGACCGAACTGAATTCAACTGATACAGAGTGAAGACAGTCAGAAAAAGAAAATAAATACCATATACTAATGTATACATATGGAATCGCAAATGATGATGCTGATGAATTTATTTGCAAAGCAGCAATGAAGAAATAGACATAGAGATGACTTGTGGACACTGGGAGAGAGAAGGATAAGTTGAGATGTATGGAGAGAGTAAAATGGAAACTTACATTAACATATGTAAAATAATAGCCAATGGGAATTTGCTGTATGTCTCAGGCAACTCAAAAGGGCTCTTTTTCAACCTAGAAGGGTGGTATGGGGAGGGAGATGAAAGGGAGGCTGAAGAGGGAGGGAGGGCTGATTCATGTTGATGTTTGACAGAAAAGAAAATTATGTAAAGCAAGTATCCTTTAATTAAAAAATAAATAAATTTTTGAAAAAAGGAAAAATTAAAAGCAAAACTACCATATTATCCATCAATTCAATTCATGGTTACATAAACAAAAGAATTGAAATCAGGATCTTGAAGTGCTAATTACATACTCACATGCGATTCATGGGGTCGCAAAGAGTCGGACACGACTGAGCGACTGAACTGAACTGAACTGAACTGATGCATATAGCAGCATTATTCAAGATAGTCAAGAGATGCAAAAAATTAAATGTCAATCCAAGGATGAATGGATTAAGAACTTTTGTGTATACATACAATAGAATATCATTCATCATTAAAAGAAAAATAAATTCTGTCATATGCAACAACATGGATAAACATGGAGGTTGTTTTCCTAAGTGAATTCAGCTATCACAGAAAGACGATTCTATTTGTATGAAAGAGCTCAGAGGAAAATCATAGAATCAGACAGTAAAACTGCTTGCCAAGAGCTGGAAGAAATGGGATATGGGCAGTTCTTATTAAATTTATATAAAGTTTAATTTATCCAAGATGAATATATTCTAGAGATCGCCCATGGAACAATCTACACATAGTTAACATTTCAATATTATACACCTATAACTATGTTAGGAAGCTAGATTTCACATAAAGTATTCTTAACACTTAACAGAATCCCTTAGACAGCAAGAAGATTAAATCACTCAATCCTCAGTTCAGTTCAATTCGGTTCACTCAGTCGTGTCCGACTCTTTGCGACCCCATGAATTGCAGCACGCCAGGCCTCCCTGTTCATCACCATCTCCCGGAGTTCACTCAAACTCACATTTATTAAGTCCGTAATGCCGTCCAGCCATCTCATCCTCTGTCGTCCCCTTCTCCTCCTGCCCCCAATCCCTCCCAGCATCACAGTCTTTTCCAATGAGTCAACTCTTCACATGAGGTGGCCAAAGTACTGGATTTTCAGCTTTAGCATCATTCCTTCCAAAGAAATCCCAGGGCTGATCTCCTTCAGAATGGACTGGTTGGATCTCCTTGAGGTACAAGGGCTCTCAAAAGTCTTCTCCAACACCACAGTTCAAAAGTATCAATTCTTCGGTGCTCAGCCTTCTTCACAGTCCAACTCTCACATCCATACATGACTACTGGAAAAACCATAGCCTTAACTAGATGGACCTTAGTCGGTAAAGTAATGTCTCTGCTTTTGAATATACTATCTAGGTTGGTCATAACTTTTCTTCCAAGGAGTAAGTGTCTTTTAATTTCATGGCTGCAGTCACCATCTGCAGTGATTTTGGAGCCCCCAAAAATAAAGT